>VZZY01004420.1:0-44402 GCA_013400335.1 Eurystomus gularis
ATTTTCTGAGACATAAAGAAATACAATATAAGGTTATGGAACCATTTGTAAGCTTTAATTCTAAACTTTTTATTACAATAAGACTAACATTGCTCACCATATTCCCAAATTTGAGACATGTTCTAGGAAGCTTCTGGTTCTCACATATCCACCTGTTACTTACATCTCAGTTTAGTCATTTTCACATGGGCAGGGAATTGATGCTGACAACCAGACACTAGTGAGACACACTGAGTATATGCCAAACTGTCAGAGACCTTTAGACCTTTTAGTCTTGAATTCATTAACCAAATAACCACTGCTTATTCTTTTATCATAATTATTCTGGCTTAAATATCTACAAAGCTTTAAATGGTCAATTATCAAAATGACTTTTCAGTAAAACCATTCTCCAACATATCTTGCAAATTTTATGAAAATAGGGTGCTTAGGTGCTGAACTAGTACTTTTTTTAGCTACTTGTCAGTAATGCTGAGCAATGTAACTGTGACCCCTCCTTACTGTTCAACTTTTAAAGCCAAATATTCTACATAGATATGTGAAACCTGTGTATACCCAGGTATCAGCACAGTCCTCACAGCTATATGGGAACTAAATTAAATCATACATTTTTCAATGTATGAAATCCCTAAAATATGGTAGCATTTAATTAAGTATAATACAGCAAAAAATAGAGTGTTAATCAGATATAGCTAGCTAGTAATGTTTAGAGAAATGCACAAAAATTAATTTTTTAACCTAAAACCAGTTGATGTTCTGAAATCTAGACTCAAAACCATGTGAAAGCTAAAAATCTGCATTTGATCTCGCTCGTATGTTCCTCTTATATCTAACTGGTATCTTGATGCCATGCAACATGTTACAAAGATTCTGAAAATAAAAACATGATTTGGATTCACAAGGAAAGTAATCTTACGACATCCAGTGGAAAACCATACTCTGCAATAACATCATATACAATTTACATCATACCTACAGGGAATATTTAATGCTACTGTTTTGCATTTTCCAAGTTTGTTTTCTTTAGGTAGTTTGTTGTTGACATATGATCAAATCATTGCTGAAGCAGAAATTTTGTTCCAAGAAACAGTGTAAGAAAGGTTATACTACAGAAAAGATTTATGAAGTACTATAGAAATGGACCAGTGGCTTGTAAAACCAAAATTAAATTAAGCATGTATGTCCAGTGCAGCTTTAGACATCTAAGTCATCCAGACATGCAAAGGTAAACTAGAATCTCTCGTCATCACCTGTTCCTTCAGGGTACCTTTCTCTTCAGCACATTGGGTCCCATGAATCCCTTCGCTCTTCTGCATTATTAGGAGGTCAGTTGGGAAACACTTGTTTGGAATTACTGTTGGTATTTCTATGCCCATGAGTTGATATGACAGTGCCCAGTCTAGGCATGCCAAAATTCCACTGGTGACTCTAACATCTGCTTCTCACTTTTGTTGGCTTGTTTGTTCACACAGCTGCATGAAAATAATCCTAAATAAAAGATAAAAGCATATATATATAATTTGGTCTTCAAAAACCTCAAATTAGCTGTTTATAAAGATTATCTTAGCTATATTATTTTCTTAAAAGGAATTCCCTGGCTAGTGAAGTGCTGGGGTCTGAGTTGTGGACCCCACGTTGGAGTTGACCTGTGAATGAGTCACAACCTAGCAGAATGTTTGATTTCCCCACTGGCTTCAGGTTCCATCCAGAGGCAGAACCTGGCCCACCTGTGTCTCTGTGGCTCCGCCCTCACCCAGGTGGTCATGGTTGGGGTGGTGAGCAAGGCCAGGATTATATCAACCAGGAACTGATTAGTTGGAGGAACTTCTTGTTGGGTGTAGCTTCTGTTGGGGCTGGTTGCATCTTGCTGAGCTCTCTGGGTGGTGCCTTTCCATGTGAAGAGCCACTGAGGGAGCNAGCAGGTAGGTAGATGGGTTTCAAAGGAGGAAAAAAGAAACCTAAAAAGCATTGTAATTTGTAGTTCAATTCTGTACTCTTAAGATGACAATCCTTTGCTAAAGCAGAGTAAGGGTGTGTTAGTTTTTTTTCTCCAGATGTAACTTAGTAAGTGGAGCTCAGAGATAAAGAACTTTACTTTTATGGGATGGTGAAGATGCACTCTAGCTTCACTAATAGTCTGACAGTACTAGCCATTAAAAGCATAGTTGTACTAAGAACCCACTTTGCCTTTTATCCTGCTAGTCATTTTATTTTTAATGCACACAATGGTTTAGTTCTGCTAGTCTCCATAAAGAAAAGGAATATAAAAAATAAAAAAAAGTACACAGCTCTGTGAAAATACATAATAAAGACAAAAATCAGCAATGCTGAAAATGAAAGTACACATGGAGAAATTTGCAACAGTGAATTATACAAAAAAATGAGAGCACACAGTCGTTTTTCAGAACTCTAATGGCTTCGTATTAAGAAAGAAGTTCTTTTTACCATACAATGTTTAACAAAATGTTACCTCACTGGGCTGTTAGCATGTACAAATGCCATATTGAAAGCATACTTTGATAATGGACATTTTAACGTATTTGCAAGTTGTTAAAGATTATGGGTTATAATCACAGTTGGAATTACTTGTGCATTTGGGAGTAATTTGTCTATGTCATAATGTAGTCTCAGAGTAAGACTTGTTTTTTATTTAACTAGTTTTATGCATCCATAGTATGGAATGTGAAATGAAAATAATAATAATAAAAAATAGCTCACTCCCCTGGCCTATAAATTGCCTTCTCTATTTTCTATTTTTAAAAATTGTTATATGCAAAACACTATGTAAAGTTGGGCAATTCTAATCTTTGAAAGATACAAAACTAGATTTACAAGGCTGAGTACTATATAAATTGCATATGTTTTCTTTCAGGTATTGAACTGATGTAACTTAAATATTTTAGTGTTGATTTAGATAAGCTGTTTTGAAATCCTCTGCATCCATATTTAAAAGTATTTAAATATTATTTATACTTATTTAGCATGCTGGTGTTTATTTTTACAAATTTTTAGAAATTTCACCTTTTTTGTTAAACTACTGTAAGACTATCACAATGAGAATATCTAACTGAAATAAGCAAAATGACGAATAAATTCTCACTTCTGTCTCTTCTATTACTTTTCTGTAGAGAGCTTTCTGTAAAACAGTGAACTCAAGGGTATCTGGTAGTGCATGTACATAAAAATCAAGGCAAAAATGTCCCATGAATGCTTATAAAACTTCAGAGCTGGTAAGGTTTTGGGTAAGTCTGTAAAAGTGTAAAATTAATTATGTCTGAAATCTCCTTGAATTAAGATGAGTTTCTGTCCTTCTTATGGAATTATTATTTTGGGTTCTTGTATGTAAGTTTTAATTGGAGACTTACTAACAGATGATAGTTAAGGGGAAATGGCAGCTAAGTTGTTTCACTGCTTCAGAAGCTTTCAGCCAATGGGAGTGTTACACTTAAACTCCACATGGAGAACATACTTATGTGTTATACAACTCACATCATTAGTACTGATACTACTAGCAGCATTCCGTTTAACTCCCAAGATAGATCACTTTACCTCCATCCCAGAAATATAGGCTAAGTCCAAAACTGACAAATCAATTGGACTGTAATTTAATAAGAGCTTCAGGACCTGAACCTATTAAGATTGTTAAAAATGGAAATGTCTCATAACCTTGCTGTGACATTGTAATGACTCAAGCAGTTACACATAACTCTAATCAAACTCTTTAGGTCCCTTTTTCTTCTGTCATTGAATTTTCAACTATCTTATTTCAGTGGATGGGACCTGCTATAGCTATGTCAAGGGATTTTGAATAATGTCCAAATGGTATAATTTAAATGTCAAGAAGTAGGAATTTCAGAACTAATGCTAGTAATTCCCTAGACATTTGCCAGCAAATGTCTTGTGATAAATACATGATATTATTCAAAAATCATTGAGGTAAAGAGCAGGATCATCTGGTTTCCAAGCTTCTGAGATTTGGGCATATGTGTTAGGTAGGAAACCTCAGTCTTTTAAAAACTTTTTCGATGTATGTGTTGAAAAAGTTATTTAATACTTTTCCTTCTTATTAAGTTACGATAAATTCTGTTTTCTTTAATCCACAGGTTTGGAGAACACATTCTCTATTGGTTCAGAGAACAAAATGGTATTTATAAAGAAAATAAATTAATATAAAAATCATATCTATAAGAAATACAGAAAGAGTGACTAGTCATCTGCTTTACCTCTGCAAGAGAAAAGGCTTTACTTCTGGCAGCCTCTCCAACTGCGTAAGTGTATTATTTTAATGAGAGACATTGATTTTTAAAAGGTGCTAACAATGGCAGGATAATCGCCTTGCCAACATTCCATTTTAATATTGGGGGGTATACAAGAAAATCCAGTGTTCATTTTTTTTTTTTTTACATCATTCACAATACAGCTCAGATCTATTTTCAGAGAACAAACTTATCAGCCATTTCCCTTATTGCTATCTACAGTTTTGTGTATCCATTTGATTTATGGTTACTAGTCATAATTTTTGGGAAAATATGCAGATGAAGACATTACTGGGAACACGCTGCTTTCACATTGCTTTTGTCAAATTAATTCTTTTATCACGATTTTGTGCAGAGCAATAGCTAGAACTAAACCTGAAAGTTTTTAAAATTTAATTCATGGGAACTGAAGTGGGAATGGCAGGATTTTGGCAGAGATTTAAGATGGCAGAAATGAAACAAAATAGTCAAGATCAAACTCTCCCAAGTCTCCCCCATTTATTCCTCCTGATTAGCCACTAGTGGATGCTGAGGTAAATTCTCTAGCACTGGTGACTTTTCATCCATTTCAGGCAAATTGAAGCATAGATAATGTGATGGAAAAATGTGGTCAGAGTGGTAGAACAAATTAACCAGGCAGTCAACTGTCTTCAGTACTGAGAAACCAACATGGTTATCCCACTACTGCTCCTGTACTGCCACACGTGGTCATGCCTCTATTTTGGATTGCCATTGAAGATATACTCTTACTGTACAGCCTTGGCGCTATACGCATCCCAAGAGAATGGCCAAATCAATAATTTCTTAAAGAGGGCCAAAAGGGAATGTGTTTACATGCATAAGTATCCACCTACAATACCATTTAAAATTAGAATTTTTCAAATGTAATTGCTCATTCTGAGGTAGGACTATGGTTACCATGAAATGAGAGACCAAGGACAAGTACATCACGTTTAAGTGGTTGATGTAACTGGTGGCAGGCACTACAGACTGGCCAGGCCATCACTTTCCATTTTGAGGCTCTCGGGCACTTTTGTGAAGATAATCAGGGTTTCCCAATGTATGGGAAAAAAACATTCAAAATTTATGAAGTACTGAGAAAGACAGAGAGAGAGAAAGAGAGCTCCATTAATGCAAACTTGTCTGTTAGTATGTTCAGAGAGTATGTTCAGAGAGGAAACTGAGCATATAGGTGCAGAATACATTTTGTCCAGGAAAGAGATGTCCCAAGAAATACGGCCCTTTCCTTTCTCCTGTCCTCCCTATTCCCAGCCATACTCAGCCCTTCACCCTTCTCCTGTGTCATTCTTACAAAACTATTATTTTGGGGTCCTGCAAACCAAAGCACTCAGCTGATCTAAATTAATATCTTTGGGTATTTTTTTTTTAAACAGGGATCATTTGAATTGCATTTTATTGCACAACCCCCTAAGTAGTTTCATTAGTACAACATACACAGCAACGTAAATGAACAACAGTAATTGAGAGAAATAATGACGAAACACATTGTCCGGAGAGGTGGTAGGTGCCTCATTCCTGGAAACTTTCAAGGAGGTGTCCCTACTCACTGCAGGGGAATTGGACTAGATGACCTTTAAAGGTCCTTTCCAACCCAAACTATTGTATGATAAAAAGCAGAATAGGGAGGGCAGAAGCTTTCTAAGCTATATTCATTGCTGAAGATTAAAATGCTACATTTTTAGTACTTGTCATGTTATATGGCAGCTGGCAACAAAGAGGGAATTTTTAAATAGCATCCAACATTGAATACATAGACATGACTCTCAGGTACGCATTAATTCCTGTGTACCAAACTTTTGGACTAACTGACCCAAATGAAGTAAATGACAATAGAGCAAAGTCAGTACTGAAAAGCATTATTTTTTTATTTTTGTACCAAAAGTTTGAGAGATTCCTTTTTCTTAATACATGATAATGTACTTAATATTTCATATTTTGGAGCAGGTTTCCAAAGTTCATCTGTTTATTAGGAGAAATTAACAAAAATATGACTTGCTCCAAATAATACATTTTAATCTCTCTCCAATTAGTTTCTCTGGAACATCTTGTCGTCATGTGAAGTAATTTATTATGTTGGCCTATAACTACATTTTTAATTCAAAATTTTGTAAACAGAAATCATATTATCCACTATCAAATTAGACAAATTTTCCTTCTGTGAAAGTCTTTACATTAACAAATTGTAGTTGAACAGCATTGTACTTACAGAACTTAACTGTACAATTGAGCCTAGGAAATGAAACATATATATATTTGAAATAGATGCCATCACTATTTGCATTGTTTCATAATACAAAATTGGACAGGCAGATTTGTCATTAGTATACATATTTATGGTGATAAATTTGGGATTTTCTTCCTTTATAAACTGGTGTGTTCATAGACTGATTTAATGTTATTTCCCAATTGCCCGTGTAACCTGCCTAGGCAAATAATGCTGAAATGCCTAAATAATGCTTGATTAACATTTTTTTTAAATACAAAAAAAAGATTTAAGAATAATCACACTGAAAACTATGCCATTCATACAAAAATCTGCAAGAAAGAATCATATATGTAATGGTAGTTATATGCAAGACAGTAGAGCCAGAGTCTAGTACAAGTACTTATCACTACATTATTCCTGAAAAATCTTGGTCTTTCCAGCATTAGTGTTTTTATAATTTCTGCTATGCAGTATGAGCAATAAAAGTGTGTATGAGCAATGCAGTGTGAGTTGGCAAATAATGTCACGAACACCAGTCTGCCCACAACTTCTCTCTAATGCCTCAGTACAGACAGTAAATGATGTGCAGGACCATGAGCTAACATCCCACTTATAGCTACATTTCATGCTTCACACTCAAAAGGAGGCCCCAGTGTAGGTGCTCTTTGGCCCTGACAGGTGCAAAAGAAATGAAAGTTCAGTGTTATATTTTCCCAGGTTGGTTGTTTCAGGAAATGCTCTTCTTGTGAGTGGTGGCTCCTTTTTATTCTGAGACAAACCAGAGTACACATTTGGGTTGTCCATGTATGTATGACTGAAAGCACAGAAGGCAGTAATAGAAAGGGCAATCTTGTGTTTTTCAACTGATGACTTCAGTGCTCTGCAGGCTGCCTACTTTATGATTCTTCTAAGCACAGGAGTTCCTTCATAAGATTTCTGAGTCTTCAACTTGAAAGTGTATTTTTAAGTGGAATATGTGCATGTTCCTCTATGAGTGAGCCTCAGTTTGGAGACTCCATATGAGACTGATCAGAAGGGCTGCTAACACTGGATCCATTCTTTGTATTTACATTATTCAGAACTGCATAGATGACTTAGCAGAATGTCTATGGTTTTACCAAAACACAGAAATCAACTAGATGGCAATATCTTCAATTATTCATCCCAGCCACAATGGTGGATTCATCATTTGCATCCTGGGTATTGTTACAGTGACAAGCCACAAAAAGGAACTCTACTATACCTCTACTATGAGCAAAGGCTGAGAGAGTTGGGGTTGTTCAGCCTGGAGAGAAAGGCTCTGAGGACATCTGGTTGTGGCCTTTCAATACTTAAAGGAGGCCTTTAAGAAAGATGGGACAGACTTTCTAGTAGGGCCTGTTGTGACAGTACAAGGGGTAGTGGTTTACAATTAAAAGAGGGTAGGTTCAGATTAGATACAAGGAGGAAGTTTTTTTAACATGAGAGTGCTGAAACAGTAGACCAGATTGCTAAGAGGGGTGGTAGATGTCCCATCCCTGGAAACAACTCCTTTGGGGATTTTTATCATTAAAAGGGGAATAATTTGAATTGCATTTTATAGCACAATCCCCTGAACAGTTGTATTAATACAACACACACAGCACCAAAAATTAACGAGCAGTTGAGAAGCAACAATGGAATGGCACTCCAGAGTGGGAGAGGGAGACAAAGGGAGAGAGAGAAGAAATAAAATGCAAGTTTCCAAAATCTTCTACCCTGACAAGTTATATTAGCCTGATCTGTATCTCACACTATGAAACTGTTGCTGAGCACTGCACAGCCGACCCAGCTTCCTTTTAGGAATTACACTAACCCAAATTTTCTGCCTATGAAGCCAGTACCCTAATTGGTATGTAAAGAGCAGGCAGGTCTACATTTCCTTTCTGCAGCAAAAATCCAAAAGCTAGAGTGATCACAACTACACTAAATGCCTGTGACCTGAGAATTAGCAAAAAATTAAGCTCACTCAGAGAACACGACACCTAAGTCCTTGTCAGCCTGAGCCAGAAAATGAGCATGGAGCTGAGGCAGCACATTGGGTCAGTCCTGGATACACAGAAAATTACAGCTGTAGGCTTCCAGGGAAGCATGGAACTGAACTGAATGCTGCCTGCGGAGTGCTGACCCCCCGGGGTAACCCTGCAACTTAATGGGGTCTTCAGAACTAGGTTTTCAGTTTACCATGGCTGATGTAATCTGAACATCTTTTGGCTGGAATGTGATTTATGGCTTAAAAGAACCTGCCCGCCATGTATATATTTTCCATTAATCCCTGAGTTTTGTCATCTCAGAATTTCTTTAAAGAATTAGCAGGATAGACTATGCTAAACCACTGGCACTCTTCGTTCTTGTAAAGATAAGGCAAAGAGATTCCAAGATTTTTGTCATGCTTTCTGTGGAAGCTAAAGAGAATTTAAGTATAGGTGTAAAGACAGCATGACTAAAGTGGACCTGCTTCCCTCATGTCAGCAACAGTTCTGAGACCTGTTTAGCATCATGCTAAGAATGGTCTTTAGTCATTTGACTTCCCTTCCCTAGGTCTTTGCTAGAATCTGTAGATCTCTTAATTTCTTCTCTTTATTTAAGCTCTAAAGAGCATGTATACAATCCAAACAAATATGTTTCTATTAGGGGATGCATGAGCTTAGTAGAAGTAGAGTGCCTCCAGAAACTTACAGATACTGTAGCAATTTATAAGTAAGTACCTAGAGCATTACTAAAATCCAGAGATACTTTTCACACTATGTGGGTGAAATGTCCCTGAAGTGGGGGCACAGTTAAAGAATTCATCAGATCATTCAAATGCTGTTTTTCTCTGATTAGCATGATCTGATTTAGCTGGACTGCTTTCTGATTTTAACTAATAGGTTTTAGTTCAGTTTATGTGAACTCTCAGGAGAGCATGGAAGTGTATTGTTACATCTGGTGAAAGGAGGAACAGAGCTAATTGTCAGCAATACTATGCTCAGAACTCAGGAACACAGAAAAGTAAAAATAATCCTATCCTGAAAAAATCACAAAATCATTAATGCTAGAAGAGACCTTTTACACATGGTCTTGTCCATTCTTCCTGCTCAAGCAGGGTCAGCTAGAGAAGGTTTCCCAGGACCTTGTCCAGTCAAATTTTGAATATCTCAAAGGATGGATCTTTCCTCCATGCTGAACACCCCCAGATGTCTCACCCTCCCCTTGTATGACAGATGCTCCAGTCCCTTAATCATCCTCATAGTCCTTCAATAGACTTGCTGCAGTATGGCCACACCTTTCTTGGACTGTATTTAACGTACTAATATCCAAAAATATTTGTTCTTTATTTTCTAAAAACTATAGTAGAAAGAGGAGTTTTTTGCATTGATAAAAAACCTTAACAAATTTGTTTTAATTACATTCAGATGGAGCTTATTAATCACAGCTTCCACAGCTGTTCATGGAGAACATCTGACTACCTCATCTTCCTAAAGCACTAGAATATAATAGCCAAAATATGCTCTTTAAAGTCCCAGTTGAAAGCAGTAGCTTTTTATACTAATTTATGTGCCAATCCACTATACTTAATACAGTTTGTTCATGAGTTTCTAAACAAATTGATGCAGGCATAAAGGAAGTTTCTTGCGTATGGGGAGACCTGTTCTGAGGGTATCAGCACACAACATGGGGTGAAGAAGAAGGCAAGGAAAAGGACAACATTTAAAGTAGGTACAACTGTTGAAAAAAGTCATGGGTCACCAAGAAACAATTTAGGAAGTGAAAACTCTGGGAAGTTTTCAAATAAATAGAATTCTTAATAGTATTGTATAACACTCTAAATAAATATAAAGTCATAGAGGGAACTATATGAACACAAGAAAGATCATTGTTTCTGGGCAGAGGAAAGAGACAAACTGGAAAAGGACCCAAAAAGCTCACTGACTGTGAGGAATGCTTTTACCAAAGCAGTTCTCAACAGACGCATAAACTTTATTCCTTGAGTTTGTAGATAACCTAACAATTGACTGGAAATTAATTCAAAGCTAATTTATTCAGATGATGAAATTTCAGCATATGTCTATAGCATTGTTCAATAGCAAGAACTAGCATCCACTGTACAAACAACATTTATTCCCTTCTTTAAAGGAAGAATCAAAACATTTCAGCATGTCGCTTTCAACTTTGTTTCAAGGAAACTAGCCTCCACTGTAATCATCCTACTGCTGTAAAAGATTTTATTAACCGACAGACTTTTGTACACTGGCAAATGACAGTAAGCACCCAGTTTCCTAGCCATCACTGGCAATACTCTATGTGAAGTAGGTTTTTGGAAGAATATTTCAAAAAAGTGTGTAAGTATAGACAGTGTAAAGTATACCAAAGTGATTCTCAGACTTTTCAAAAGCATCACCACCTTTTGTCTTATCTTTTCTATCCTCTGAGTTGGAATGTTTCCCAAAAATGAGGGCATGTTGACAGTAACTTTTATATTTTTGTTCCACTTGTAAAAATTGAAATGTTACCAACAGTTTAAAGTAGATATCAACCTTATTGCTAAAGTGAACATCATGACCACTAATTACAGGCATAGTCACTGTTCAGAAAACGCTGCCGTAGTGAATACACTTGAGTGGGTGCTCAAATAAGGCAGTCCCAAATGCATCATCTGGGGTCTTCTCATTGTAAAAAGATGTGGCATTTGACACACACTCATTTCCTGAATGTGCATTATCTGACTTATGTGTGATCATAATCTGTAATCATACAGAATCTCATGCTCATATGACTACATCTGCCTCCTTGTTCTGCAGGGTGTATGAATCACTGCTGCCTTGCAGTCATATGCCTAGCTTGTAGATTCAAAACACTCCAGAGAATATGTGTGGAATAGCTCATATCTTGAAAGCAGAAACTAGCTTTTTTTTCAAAGTGATATCTTTTTGAAAATTTCAAACCATCAGAAATAGTACCAGAGACTTTAACTTCTGCAGATGTTGCAGATTGGCAAGAAAACCGTTTCCTGACTTTATTTTGTGATATTCTGAATTAAAGAATCCTTTCTATGACTCAGCTGTGTACAGATAGAGACTTCCATCTTGAGAAACACACTTGCCTGTCCACATTTAAACAAGATAATAATGCAATAACTACAAATAATTCAAAGTAATTGGAAGTTTCAGTTCATGTAGCTCTTGGAGGCCTTGATCCTGTAAAAAACAGGTTGCAAAAACTCCATCAAAATTTTAGGTCAGAATCTGGCACTAAGGTTGAATAGTTATCTAATCTTTAGTAGCAAAATAATTACAGACAAGTAGGAACTGAGTTACAGTAAGCCAATAAATTTACAACTGTTTGCACTCCATGGACCACAGAGCCTCAAGAAGTAATGATTTGTCAACCTTTCTGTCTCTCATTTGAAATACCACAATAATTTGTTGGCAACCGGAGTAGTTGGAAGACTAATTTTAAAGAAAAATATTACTGTAGTTTGAGTGTGTTATAGGTAGGGATTTTGCACACTAATTTCAAATGCAATAAGCTAAAACCCAAAAGCAGCTTAGTGGGTATTAGAGAATGACCTGCCGATGTGTTGCCAGTAAATTAAAGACAGCAATATATCCAGGTTGTATAAAGCTTTGCCAAACTGTAGGTTCTTCCAAATCTTTTCTTCTAGCACAGAGACAGAAAAGGAATAGTGAAAGATACAAACAAAACCCCCATTGCTTTTAAATGGGCATGATCTCAGTGCAGTCAGTGTTGTATATGGTCCTGTTCTGTAATTTATATTTTTTCAGATGAAGCACTATTTCTTTTACCATCACTCTTTAAATTAAGGCTATATGTCTTACAATATTGAGTTCATAGCTGAGGGAGTTTACATGATTGCATTCTTTCATACTTCAGGAATTATGAAATAATTGCCATGAATATCTACCTTGACAGCCAAATCCTGTCCTTGTGCAGAAAGGAACTATGATCATTTTCAAACCGTCGCTTCCAAACCATCTTCACCAAAGTCATGCACAACATTTTTCTATCTAAGACCTAGCAGAAAATAATATTATCATAATAAAAAAACCCCAATCACACCTTCATGCTTTAAAGCAGTTCATAGGCAATACACACAACTGCAAAATACAGGAATTGGATATACATAACATAGGGTATGAACACTTTAGAAAAAGGCAATATATGTTACAAAATTACTCTTAGAAATGTGAAATAGAAAAGTCTGATCTGAGTATAGCATTAACAGTGTTAAAAGAATTATGCATAGGGTTTTAATAGAAATATTAACAAAGGCAGAGGAAAATTTAATCATTCTTTGACAAGAATGTGATGTATCAACAAAATATAAGTGGATATAAGTAGATATAATTTACAACAAATGTTAACCCATGTGTATATGAACGCTTATCCATAATAACATTCCACTTGCCTACCATGGGTGTATCTACATTCTTTCACATGCCAAGCACTGAGGCTTCTTAAGTCATCACATGATTGTACTACCTCGTTATTAGGTAGCGATTACACTACCTTCCTTATTAGTCCCATATGCTGTGTTCAACACTGTCAGTTCTATGTGGTTCTTACCTACATTAGAGAACTACAATGTTTTCTAAGTGGACTTTGAGGGAACAAAGTCAGCTTTCCTCAGATTATCAGAATGCTTTCCTCTACACTGATGACTATTTTCAATGGCATTTTAATGTGAAATCCTTTTGCACCACAAAACTAAATAATCAATAAAGAGAAAAAACCATGTAGACTATAACTGAGATGAAGAGCTACATGAGCACTTTAAATTATTAAGATTCCTCTTAATAGTTTTAGATTTACATAAAAACATATGTTTAGATAGATCTGGTATTACAAAACACATTCTGAATGGAGATAAGGTGCAGCCATACCATTCTGCTGTTTCCTACACAGTCTTCACATTGATTTCATGAGAAAGGACAGTTGTTAGGATCCTCCTAACAATGCTGTTATCTGTAAGGCTGCAGTTACCATGGCTGTGATTGCGTCTCCAGCTGCCAAGACACCCCCACAGAAACCAGTGCATGTTAAGTCTGTATGCACCCTCCAGCAGCATGTAGTCTTATCTGAACTAGCTTTAAAGTAGTTGCTTGGGTGTGGGCAACAGTCTAGCCATGACAACATGAAGCTCAGTACAGCTGTGATGGCAGCGTAGTCAAGGGAGATAACTTACTCATACAGGGGTGTTAAAAAGCAGTGAGATGTGATTCTCGCATTCATAGAAAGCATTCTCTGATCTCCAAATAAGAACTTTTGGTTTCTGATATAAGTAAATTTAAATGGTAAAAGTATGGGAAAACTAATTAATGGGAAAAAAAAAATTAATTAGAATGAGCAGTATCCTCTGAAAAGTACCTTGGTAGAAAGATTTGGGAATCTGTTATTTTATAAGTTAAGGAAGACATATTTTTATACTAGTTTGAATGGGATACCAAAAAATTTTGTGTAACTTTCATCATGAGACTCTCCCATGCCCATAAAATATATATTTTTAACATATAAAAAAGAAATATTATTTTAGGTGCTCATATAGCGCAGCGCAGACTGATAGGTTAACATAGTCCTAAGAGACAGCCATGGTTGTCCAAAATAGGATGGGGAGCTGAGCCTTCCCATTTATGGAGCCGCCCCCAGCCTTGGTACAGGTATCTAAATGTTAGTTCCTTGCCTGTGTGTTTATTATTGTCTATAACTCAGTTTTGACAGTATTGGTCTTCTCTACAGAACAGCATGGCTTCAAATCTTTTGCAGCATGGGACAGCTGACAATTTAACATTAAAAAAAAAATATATATAATAGGAGTCATGTCATTCTGCCTTCCCACAGTCCATCTGTCCTTGCACCTGGTAGGAGTAGTCAGGAGTTGTCTCTGGCATGAACACCATGTGTTCTTTGCTGAAGTGAAAATAAGTGTTTCTGTAACAAAGCATAAATGCTGCTCATTGGAGATATCCTTTCAGTAACACAAAGCTTGCGTCATCTCAAAAATTTTGCAGCCATCCTCTTTTGATTCAGCTTCCATCTTCCAGGTACTAACAGCACTGATGAAACCATTTGAAGTCAGAAGAAAAAGACCACTTTTTGCCTTTATTGATAAAATCGTAATCAGGCAACATGAAAGCTAAGTTACTTTCCAGCGAGGCTAAAATTTGGTACAGGTCAATGTTAGAATTCTGTCAGTACACTTGAAAGACCAAGCCCCTGACAAAAAGTGATTGGGAAATGAGATAACTATGTTCTTTCCCTAAGCATCTCACTTACGTATTTCACATTGTACTGGAAAGCTTAGTCACTGGGTTATGCTTTTCAGTGAATGATTAAATAGCCACCAAGAGTAAAAAGCTCTAATTTACCTGTGAAGAAAACTTGTATTCAAGTTCCTCCTTCACGCAATTGTTAAAATTTGCACATATTTACAATATTAACTTGGGAACTGAGTTGAAAATCTGTGACCCTCAAGCACATTCCCTGATTAGTAGATTAAATGTCAATCTCTCACAGGTCCCATGAATCTTTAATTAGTCATATGTAAATCACAACAGTTTTAGGGAATTGAGAGTTTGCCCCATGTCTCTGTAATCACACCTAAGTATTGTGATTTAAGTAAGCTTTTGGGAAATGATGGCTACAAATCTAACTCATTAGGCATATAATATATTTAGATGTAGCCTGATCTACCCTAGATGAATAATCTAACAATTGGACTTAGCGGAAAACATATGAACATGTAATTCTTCCTGCACTACTTCGTGAAAAACAACCAACCTGAAGTCAAACAAGTTGTCTCATTCATGAGTTTAGAGGACATTCCTAGTAAAAGGTGTTACATAAAGAGCTTGCCTGTAGAAAAGGGGATGTTTTCAGACTTTACTACTTGGCTTTAAGGTTATTAGTAATGATACCATATTCTTGCCCTACAAAATAATATCCAAGGAATTAAAAGAAAAAAAAAATGTAACAAGGTTTGCTTGGTAGTATCTTCACTTATTCCCCCTGAGATTCTTGAGTAGTGAAATTAGAATGCTAATTCTTTTTTCAAACTTTTAATGTTTTTTGTAATACTGAAAAAATATTCAACCATTTCTCTGATTTTCATAGTGGTTCAACAGTTCAACTCAGCTGCCATGTTATTAATTTTACTGCAGGAAGAAAATTAATACATAGATTCATTTCTGGTCACTCTGGATTTTTTTAGAGTGTCTTTTCTTCATCTCCTAGTAGCTTATGACCAACAATTGAATACTAAAAGCAATTTTTGGTAGGTGAGCAGACAGTAAATGGATATTTCACAAATGTTACAGAATACTTATTGTATAAAGCAAAGGCATAAATACATGTAATGTTTGCTACTATTTTCTGTTGTAGCAGATCTCATAGTATATTATTGTTTTTTAAAAACAAATTCTAGGTGGCAGTATTTTTAAATAAGTAGGAAATAATCATTAATGCACTAAATAAGAAAAAAAGAATAGTTTAATAGCTATGTGGGCACAATTTACAAATAGATTCATATTTCCTAATTGAGCCAAGGTAGTTTTTTTTACCATAGTTCCATAAAATAAGCATATATTTAACTAAACCAGAACAAAAATATATTATGGATATTGTATATTTCTTATATTCATAAAACTATTTTGTTATTCATTGAGAATGTGTTTGTATTCCAACATAAACAAATATAAATTATTTCCCTAAAATCCAAAAAAGTAGGAAAATGTTTCAAGTATCCCCATTTAAAAATACAAACACAAAAATTGTTCAAAACCAAAGATTCAAATGTGTTAGGCACTTTAGACCAAGTCTTATATTTGAGAAAGTGAGAAAATTGCATCTAATTGTTTTGATTAAAGATTGAAGTGTTACTATGTCTCTTAACAATGGAATCTCACATTCAAATTTATATAGATATATTTTTATTTAAGTGCTTCTTTTGTGTATACGCTTACAATCAAACTCTTTTTCCAATGTTTTCTCTATCAAAGCAACTATTCTCATTTAGTTTTGAATTGATGCTGGATTATGTTTTAGCATATTCTAAAGGGATGCTTTCAGCTTCACATTTACCTGAAAAATATCATACCTACTGTTCTATTTTTACCAACCAGTTTAGTACATCTTAAAATGATTGCAGAAACAGTATTTGTTCTGTTGCTTAATATTGTTTCTTTTCTGTTGGTCAAAATTGCTTTTGAACATGACCTTTGTATAGGGATCTTGTTAAAGTATCAAAAAATGTACACTATATAATGCATACTCTATTGCCTTGTGGATATTTTGTTTGCATTAATATCCCATGTCCCAAAATATTGCCATCACTATCATGTACAATGCTTTTCTTTAAAACAAACAAGAAAGTAAAATCAAAGCTGAAATTGAAACTGACAGCAGATACTCATGGGTAGCTCAGGTTTTCCAAAGCATTTAATATATGTTCTCCTGAGAACTCCACTTCTGAATCATGTTAACATTGTGAAAAATCTCAGCCCAAGGAAGGAGACAGGTAGGCTGAATGTATGGTCTTGTTCTTCTTCACACTCCCAAGCTAGAAAGGCAAAATCGAGACAAAAGTAAAATATATCAAACCCAACAACTTAAAAATTAGTTTAGAAGGTATTTAAAAACAGGACATGCTACTTAAAATATTTTTTAAATCAAAGCTGACAAAAACCACAGACATCTTTGGAATTAAAAAGACCCTCTAAAAGTAAGCGTATAATAATTTAATTTCTTAAAATGCTTTGAATAACCTAAATCTACAATAGGATGTATTTGATACCCTCTTTCCACCTCATTTTAATTTACCAGAATTCCTTTGTCACACCACAAGTGCAAACTGACCAGACCCAAGGAATTATTTCAGGGTCAATTTACTGGATCCAAACCACAGTGCAGTGCATTAGCACTACTGATGGAGTGGCTTGTGGAGATAAGGTGTTGGGATGTAACGAGGGACATGTGGGTAAGAGAAGAAAGTACAAGAACTTCTAAAGTTATTATTGCTCCTACTTTCCCATTGTGAACATTGGAATTTTGGAAGAGTAAACTGCTGGGTCAAATTTTTAGCAATTCAGTAATTGCTGAACAAGTTACATTGATACATCTTAAAAAGTCATGGGTTCTTTATCCCAGAAAGTCACCTTTGTGTTACATTATGGAGGGCTGGGGGAGATGGGAGGGAAACTACTGGGCCTTCTGGGTGCCACAGACACTGTGACTGCGTAGCATCATCATTGGAAATTTTCAAAGCTGTAGAAGAGGAGCCCTGAACCACCTGACTGTGATTTCAAAATTATCCCTGCTTTGAGCGGGAGTCCAACCTAACTTTTTAATTCTGCTAAAACCTCTGGCTTCCTTTTTGTAGGTGTTGAATCCTTTCTGTAGCCTTGTTCTGTAGCTGGAAAGAACTCAACTTCATGCTGCATGTGAACTGAGGCTAAATTTTTGAGTATTTCTATTCCTACATAAGTTCAGGAAAAAAAATGGCAATAGCTAACTTTACCTTTGCCCTACACAGTCCCCACTAACACATATGTGGGCATAGCCAATTTACAGAAAAGGCCCAGTACAAATCTGTTTGGTCCTTGCTTGGCTATTTGGGTGTTTGAATAGCAGCTAGACCCTTCATCCGGAGGCAGTAAATGCAGTGCCTGTACACCATTATACATCTGAACTGTTCTTTTATAGCTTGGTTTCAATCATCTGCTATTCCAAACCAGTTTTAACTAGTTAGCTTTGCAGATACAGCAGTAGTTATGTGACTATATTACCTATCAATCAGATACTGTCTACTCATTCAGCATGATACTTGTTTTTACTAATCTACTAAGGTATTGTGACTAAGCTATCCATGATCAGGATGGCAGGCAGAGGATGTGGGTCAAAGGTATTTTTTATATCAGAACCTATAAACCTTTGTCTCAAGTACACAGGCATTTCCAAAAAATAGAAGTCTTTGACAGTATGTCCATCTCATTGCATGTAATGCAGAATACTTCAGCTTAACTTGCGCATACTGAGAAAAAAACATCCATATAAATCCTTAAAAGGATTTCAGACTACTGCTCACAAAAGATCTTGTTTGGAGATAGAGTAAAAGGATAACAACTAAAGCATCCTTTAAGCTCTCAGCCCAAACTTTCTCTTTATTCTTGGACATCCAAGCAAATATCAATGAAGTATTTAAAACATTTTGATGAAGAAGGCCCAGGCTGCAACCACAAATCAAGGAAAATTTTGATTATTTACATCTTTTAGCTAATTATGTTCATATCTGAGCTGTTCTAAAATGCATCCCTAAAATTCCCAAATCCTTAGAACAAACATAAAAGCTGACTTCTATCAGCAGCTACCTCCTGTTTCACCTCAAAGCAATAAGTAATTCCGAAGCTGAAGAAGAGGCCAAAATTTATTCTTCTCATTATAAAACTCCCATTTCTTTCACTATAAAAGAAAAAATGAATGAAACACCACCTTGTTATTTCTTCTGTCTCCTACCAATATCTTTGTAGGATGGCTACAAATCTGACTACGGTGCATTTTGCCGTCAACCACAAGTATAGACTTGATGTCCTGTGAGGCATTGAAGTCATTTAGGAAATACCCTCAAGCACAAATTTACAGGGCACATAGAACATATCTACCAGACTGCAGCAAAAAAAATTGTGAATATTTTTAATCTTTACCATCAAGAAGTCAGTTGACTCTGTTTATGGGAGAGCAGGAAATAGGAGCTTTCTCATTATTCTTCTTACCTAGAGTCTCACATATTTGTGATACATTGGGTGGCATTTCTGCTGTGAAACTTGCTCAGACAGGCTATATTGCAGCTGTAAATTCTAGATCTAGCCAACCACATTGGGAAACATTCCCAAACAGATGGTTTCTTTCAATAAAATATCAAAGTACCATGGTAAATAATTCTGTTGAATTTTTTACCAGTCATTTTGCAATGCCACATCAACATTTCCAAAGGCAGCTGAAAGTGAAAGGGACAGGAACCACTGGCAGTGAACAGAGTGCCATAGGGCTGTTTTGACTGGTGATATTGACACCAGGGAAGGAAATGAGTATCTGAGTGGCACTTTTGGGCATGGGCTTTGTCTTGCAAAAAGCAGAGAGGACTGGGCAGTTAGAGGTCATCTGGTCTTTCCCTGCCTCTTTCCCACTGAAAAGAAGTTTGGTTTCCTTTGCCCCCTCCACTTTCCCACCCTCCTCTTGGCTTCTATCTTTGTCCCTGAGTTTGAGGAAGGGAGACTTTAGGCAGAGTTTGCTCACCTTACTTCAGTGTCTCCTCATTTCTGAGATAGCACGTTCTAATAGCGTGCCTGCAGGCAGTAGCAGGAGATCAGAACAAAATGTCACCAAAGTGGAGACAGATTGTGGAATTAGATGGCCTTGCCCATACATCATAGGCTTCATATTTTAAAAATAGAATAGATACCAGCACTTTGAGAATATACTTTATGTAAGGACAAGAGCAGCAATAGAACAGAATTATCTAGACAAGAAGACAAGCGATCTGCAGGCTTCAGTGTCCTACTACTAAAGTCAAAGGTCATGAAAGAGTTCGTTGCAGTAAGCCCCAGGGAAATTCTAAACAGAAAAATTTTAAATCTGTGTTTGATTTGTGGTATCCTGCTATTGAAAGAAAAGGACAGGTTTCAAATCATTCTGTGAACTAAAGACCAGCATTCTTCTTTGTAATAAACATAGTGCTGCATGGATTAAACACGCAAGCAATTTAGCACTCATAGAACTTCAAGTGCAAAACCCACATCAGCTAATGCAAAATGTAGTATCACTCCCTTGGAATTTCCTGAAGGAGATTTGAAACATAAAACACTTTCCTATCAATATACAAATTGAAAGCAGTAGTCATTTTTTTCCCTCTCTTCCTTGTCTCAAGGCATAGAAAAAATTTAGTCAGGTGCCGACACAATCTAGCCTTCCTGCAGCAGCATTCACAGCACTATCTAACATTGCATCTATGACTGTCAGTTTTTTTGCTGTCATCTCCAAAAAGTGTAATCCAGATGCAGCCTGGGCCTACAGCACCCCCACCTCTGCCTGAGCTGGTTCTGAGCAGTTCCTGCCATGGATGCGAAGTCGTCTTATGTAACATGATCAAGCCTGGGTCAAAGAACTGCTTTTTACAGAACAGCCTGTATGTGAGTCAAAGCTAAAGGCAAACAAACGTAGGTCAAAAGCAGAGACAACGTGTCGCTCTGCTACGTGGCAGGGCATTCCCTAAAGCACTGAACGCTGAGTGGCCTAGAAGTTGTAGCTCTACAGCAAGGCATTTTGCCTGCTTTCCCTCTCATCAGACCTCTAATGGGCTAAGGATACAGAACCATGATAAGTACAAAAAAACAACAAGAAGAGCACAGGCAAACGAAAGAGAAGCATAAAAGTTAATTTCAAAAGAGGAAAACAATCTTTTTAAGATGTATGCATTCTGACCAATCTCTCCGGGGGAAAAAAAAAGAGAGAGAACTAGGTATAAACAGGACTTTTTTCATCCCTAGTCATAACACATTTTAATGAGATTTGAAATGAGGACAAGAAGACAGAGCTAGATAACAAGGTTATTTCTAACTCTAAATCTTCACACTATTTATGATGCTAAAATTGCAGGCTATGCTGCTCACTTACATTTCCATAAAGCAGCATACTAAATGAATAAGAACAACTAGATGGTAACATTTTTTCCTCTGAACTGTCCTTTCTGAAAAAACATATGCAGTCCTGTGGGTTCTGGTATTCTTTTTACCTCTGCAGAATAATCTCCCTTTTGTATTTCATCCCTTCTTTGTGCAAATATAAAGGGAATGAATGTACATCTAGCCTCCTGCTCCCTTAAGTAAGTGATGACTCATTCACACAAGTATCTGTACCACTTAAGGGACTGTCAGTGCCTTTTCCTCTTAATTAATTAATTTTACTTTACTGTTATACTGAAGAACTGCTAATAAAGTAGCTTTTCTCACTTGATATTCAATATCTCCTCTATGCCTCTACAGGCATCTCTTCCTTTTCAGGACTGAAAATACAATGTGCTGAACTCTCCTGACAAATGCCATGGTGGATGCAGAGCTCTTCTGACATTCCCTCTGTCTTCGTGAAATATCCTCTGTTTGTCTGACTGCAAATAGGGGCCAATGTCAGACTACAGTGTCTGCAGCAGTAAGAAATTTCAAATATTTTTCAGTATGCCCAACGTACAAGTGCTTCTGCTATACTACAGCTACCAATTGTAGCCATTTTCTAAGGAAATTTTTCCCTAAAGCTCTCAGCTGTAGTGACAATGTAAAAATCTCATAATTTCATTTGACTTTAGATACTTTTACTCTGTGTTCCTGAATTAATCTTAGGAATGGCCTTTAAGTCATGGCAAACTAGAAAAAAAATTATTTCACTGATTCAGTGATAGCATTAAGATATTAAGAAAAAAGAAGGCAGGTATACAAAGGAGAGCAGGCCCTTTTTCAAGATATTTTTGGTCTCTGATACTCTTATGAAGTCATTAACAATTAAGTCTTCTTCTGGTCTTTTATGTAGGGTTGAATAAGTTAACAGCAGAACATCATCTCATTTGAGGAAAGCTGGTATATTGTCCCAGTCTACACTGGTATAGCTGATATCTTTAAATCTTTTCCTTGTTTATGACAAATGTCAGAATTTGTACAAGAGAGGAACAAGATAACTAACACAACTATTAGTTGATTTAACAGTAAATGGAGCTTGCAATCAGTAATGGGTGACGTCTGTATTTCAGGACATCCCTTAGCACTTCCGATGTATAATGTTACATAGTAGTATATTACTCAAGAAGTGACACAGGTAGTTGCAAGATTAATTGGAAACTTGAGTTCTCTTATCTCTGCTGAATGGAAAACATCCCATTTGCCTCACCAGTCTTTGATCAGATTCTCACATCATATAGTATGTCTGTGTTTGCAGACACTAATAGGACAAGAAAAAGTTCATATTCAAAGTAGTTTCTTTTGTGCTTCTGAAAATTATGAAACAAAAGGAGTACTAATTATTGATAATCATCCAATTTCAAAGGAAATACCCAGGGTTTTCTCATATAGTACTCAACTAAATTATTCTGGAGAGAAGAGTAGTGCACTCTGCAATCATTTTTTCCTATTAAAATACCTATTTAAATGACTTTTAAATGACTTTAAAGTCATTTAAATGTTTAAATAACTAAATGTTGAGAAACTACACATATAAATCCATTAATCATTGTAGCACAACTTCAAAATATCACTTTCTTTGAAATCACTGTTTTCATTAAAAGTAAGGCTAAAAGCTAGTTACTGAATATTATGGATATGAGGGGGAAAAAAAGTAAACTGTGCTAATGGGATGTATCTATCTATCTGATTAATGGAAACTAGGTGAATGTAGAGTAATAGCTCTGAGACTGTTAAGTGGCTCTGTGTGTCAGTGAATATAAGGTCTCACACAAATTTCAAGAGGTAAAAAAAGAGTAAGGATTAGGGAGCTTTGTACAACACAGTAGGAGTATGTTTTGGTGAGCTCATTCTGAATCCTTTTTCCTCCATTGTGTAGCAAGTGTGCATAGGAGTGTCCTAAAGTCAAACTGGACCAAGAAGATTGTCCAATGTGTTCTGACTGCCAGTACCAGTATGCCCTCTGTGCCTTTACATGTAACACTGTCCCAGAACACTATTCTAGTTTGAATATCTAAGGCTGAAGTGAAATGCCAGTTCTGTTAGCCAAGACTGTACCACCCTTGTCCACATTTAGAGGGCTATGCTCCTCTAAAGTGACATCAGAGATTTGGTATGTAGTCACATGGTCGGACTGAGGGTCTGTAAATGAGCTCTCCAGGATGAATGTTTTTGTCCAGCTATTTGTATCTTCTTTGAAGGAGCAGATAATGTTTCCACTTAGCATCAGAACCAAAATTTTTATGTCCAAATGGTATGGCAGAATACAGGTCAATTAGCATGCAACATCCACATCCATCTGTGACATACTTGGTATCTATTTTCCTTAGCTAAAATAGTAAGGCCAGTCAGAACTACCTCACTGAGCAGGAAACTCAGTGGGCAGTGCGTATTTTTTGTGTGCAGTTTAAAGGAGGAAAAGAGCTTCTCCAACATCAGATACACTTTGTAATTACACTAAGACAGATGATATGCAGAAAACCAGGTATACAGCGTATCGACTTAACAATAGTCTTTCAAGGTAAAAAGGATTGGATGTGTTGCTTTCCTGGAAAATGGCATCTTATCTTACCACGAAGCACTTGGATATGAACTCATGCCTAGTTCAGATGGTGAATGAGGGACATTTGTGCAGATATTGCAGTGAGTGGCAATTCTTTATTAGTACCCAGAGGAAACAGGCATGATGAAGATGGTAGCGTGATACCTGGAGGAAACCACAAACCATATTTCTTAAGAAAAGCTATACTCCATTGCTGCAATCACAGTTGTATGAGAAGAGACTAAGAGGCAGGGTAGCTTGTAAGAGCAAATTGATGAAAATTAAATGTAATTAAAACTCAAAATTCAGGAAGCTTTATTGGCACAAAGTAGTTTGGTCCCTGATGTTCTTTCTGTTTGGAAGCAAGAATGGAAAAGATCACTGAAATCCATGAGCAGTAATCATTACTTATCACACACTGAAATTCATGCTAAGGAACTAGACAAGGGGCTAAAATCCAGTGATTTGTTTAGGTTTTTATTCTGCTATTCAGGCTACAGTGATAGAAAATATTGCACATCAGTATGCAAAGAGCTATTAGAAGGGCAACACAAAAAAGTAATCTGACAGAGCTTGTAGCCTTATTGTACCTCACATGCTTTTTTATCCTCTCTATAAAGAGTGCTGGAAAACACTGTGCATTAGCTTGTATCATCTTTTGTGTCAAACAGATGATTTAGAGGACTTTATTCCACTTAAAAACATTCAGTTTCGCCTGATTTCTTTAATAATGTTACATTAAGAACGCATTTAGTTTAATGTTTTTTTCTAACTATGGCTAATCCGTAACACTGTACTTAATGCATTAATGTGAGTGCTGCATTTTGGTACCCCTCTGTTTGCAATACAGCTTCAACTATTTGCCTTTCAAAATGAATACAGTAATGTTTAGTAGCTGATTTGTCTCTTCCTTATAAATTGCATTATTTCAAAAGAAAACATTAGCTGAGAATATACTTCTATCCCTGACAGAAGGAAATATCCTTAGCTGTTTTAGGCCTTACTCAGTTAAGCTAGATATTTATTGCTTGTGTCATTGCGACACATCCCCAGTGAAGGATGAGCAGAGGAATTGTCAGTGGTATTCAAGTCATAGTAGTGCTTACAGGCTATATTCTGTATTAGAGCTCCATTCTGACATGGGCTGTAGAAAACATATGTACTGTTATCTCTTTCATCAAGTGTTTTCAGACCACCAGCTGCGAAAAGAGGGTTATATTATTATACTGCTGGGAAAAAGAAGCATTAGAAGATGAAGGCTAAAATTCATCATTGGCCTCAGATCATGTTTGTGTTGAGCAAAGAATCAAGCAGAGATCCTTCCCTTATCGCTAGCAGAGCTGGCACTTGACTACAAGCATTAAGGTCAAGAGAGGTTAAGTTAAGTTAATTAGCATGCATTGATGTAGCTCTTTTGCTTTTGGGATCTCAGTGGGGGACACTCATCCCTCTCCTGCTGAGCCTAGATTTGGTGATTAGGCTGACCAAGGTCTTTCTGGTCCTCAGGTCCTCAGGCTGAGAAATGTGACTGGACTCAAGGGCAGACAAGTCAGATCTGGCCAAATCTTGTCTTAAACAGACTACTGGTTGATGTTGCCTCCTTTCTTGGGTTTTTCATTGAGGCACAATATACAATTCCCAGTAAGTTATTAAACAGGAAAATTTTATCTCTATTTCTCCCAACTTTTACAAAAATATGCATCTATTCTATATCTAACACTTATGCTCAGATCCAAGAGTCTTAACAAAACCACCATCACATAGCTCATAAGAAAGAAGAGTTATGCTGAGTTGACAGATACATATATAGCATATTGAAACTTAAATTATGTAAACATGGAACACAAATAGTATCAGCCCAGGTATGCTAAAAGCACTAATGCAAACTAAAGTTACAGTCAGATTCTTACTTTTTTTCAATCGGGAAGAATGACCAATTTTGAACAAAAGCACTGAGGGGAATGGAAAATGGAGAGTGAGCGAGAGAGGGAGAGAGAGAGACTCCCAAACTCTTAATTTCTCTAGTGCCCTTACAGAACACTACAGCCATCAGCAATTTACCCTTGGAAAAGGAGCTGTCAAGTAAATGCCTTCCTCTTCACATCACGTACCTACAGAGCCTGAGCTGATCCATGCCCCATGATTGAGCAGACAGGTCTCTTCTCTGCAATCAATGTCGATTAAAAATTGGTTTTGTGGTACTGACAATCTGATGAGACTAAAATAAAATCTCCTAGACCCTCTGGTAATGAAAAATTATCTATAGAAAAGGATGAAAAAGTACAAAAAGCATTTCAAACTCCTGTCTATTGCCTTTAAAATTGTAAAAGGGTTTTCTCCAGTAAGTAAATAATCCTTCTTTTTATTTTTGCTTTCGTTAAGCACACGTTGATTGATTACGACCTGCTTTACCTCAGAGGACCAGATTGCATCAGATCAGCTACTTTTGAAGAAGAAAAAAAGCCTTGTCACTGGAGTGTGGAACAGAAGAGTGCCAAAGTGAAATCAGGTTAAAGTGTCATTCACCTGAGTAAATCAAATGCTAACAGAAGATTAATCATGTCAAATATCCTCTCCTATAACCCCTGACCTTTTTAGGTTATCGTCTTGGGAAAGAGAACTGGCTATGTTCATATCTTCTGCATAGCAAATATTCGGAGACATACATGCTGCTAAGTGGTGGTATTTGTACAGAAAGGCAAGATATTTTTTCTCTCTTGCTTGTGCTTTGGCCAGGACACAGATGTTAAGATTTATAATGTTCCATTGTCCTTGGCCTGGTGAGGATATGGTACAAGTCTGGCTAGTAAAACTTACACAGTCAAATAGTTTTCCATAATGTAGCAGTTTGTCAATAACTTCATTTCATCAGGCTGTGAACAAAACATTAGCCAGTTTCTTATATTCATCCTTCCCTACATTTGTAATTCTCTGCTCTAGTTTTCTATTTCTACATTTTAATCTTTCATTCTGAGGTCCATTTCAATCTGGAAGGGTGAACTGAATTTACATAATTGCACCTCATTACATTTACATTGCAAAATATTGATAATTAGTGAGTAAAAGAGGTAGATATTCTCCTTAGGAAAAGCAAAAGAACCATGGTTCCTGAAAAGTATAATGAACTTCACAAGGAGAAAAAAAAAAAACAACAAAACAAAGCAAAGCAAGCAAATAACAACAAAAAACCCAAAACAAATGAACATGCCCCCAAAAAACCTTCCTTCTAATTCCTGTCTGAATTTATTTAAAGATGATGTCAATACAATTTCCCTCCAACTTGTAGTATCAGTGCTGAAGGAGGCAGAAAGAAGAGTCCTTCTGCTTCCAGTGACTAAAGATCTGTACTCAGAGGTAGTTAATTTAGAATAATTGTATAACAAAAATGTGGAAGCACACTGCTTGCATTTTGTGGAGAAACAAAACTGGGGAAAATTTTTAAGAGCACAGGAAACCTTCAGATGTTTTTTCACCCACTGTGAAACCTTTGTGGTCTGTGACAGAGGTCATGGAGGTATAAATCTCATTGTGGTTCCCATGGCCAGCACACCTCAGGGTAACAAACATAAGATAAGAGCTGAGAATAAAAAGCCTGTTTAAATTTTAGCAAGTACTCTGGCTTAGGAGGCTAAACCAGAGGTAGTGGAAAGCACAATCTATTTTTTTTTCAAGACGCATTCAGTCTCTGTAAATTGATTCATGGGATGGATATGCCAGCAGGCAGTGCATGAATTCATGCAGGAAGTCAGAAACATGCTGAGAATGTGTAAAACAAGGAAGTTCCAGCAACTGCAAGGAAATTTCTCCTGAGCTAGAAAAATCTTATAAATTCATTTCAGAAAAAAAAGAAAGAAATTGCCAAGACACTGAATAAGAATTCAAATTTACTGAACAAAGGCACCCAGAGGCACCTATCTATCTGGCAACATCTGGTTCAATTCTAAAGGAAGAGGAGGCCATATTTTTATAGCTGAGATAGGTATGCTATTTAACTTTTTGGTCGATAGACCTGACATAAGGCAGAGCAGGCTGTGATTCAGAATAAGAGCCTTTAGTTTTAAAAGAACAATTCTGAACACTGCAGCGAACATTTACATCCATAGTCTCAGTATCTTCACATATCTGATGCCTTTGAAGCTTGAAAATCTTGGTCCTTGTAAATCAAAATAAAAATGACAAATAGAATTCTCATTAAACTAGTGTGGTCAATACGGTAAATAAACTTTAACAAGTAAAGAAAACCTTTGACTAGTTCTGTAATTCCATGTGCTATATCACCTTCCATTTAATTTTAAAAAATAACACGTAAATACACAAAGTATCTTTTACATCATCAGTGTAAGTTACTGTTACAACACTTATTTATCCTTTACTCTAGAAGACAGGAAATGTTTGCTGATTATCTCAAAAATCATTCCACATTAAATACTATAATAAGTAACTCTAAATTGAAGCCTATATTACTTTAAGGAGTATTTTGCACATTTCTCGCCGAGGAAAAATGAATACATTTATTGATTTAAAACAAATGTCTTTAAGATATATACCACTAGAATTAGCAGAATATGTCAAAATTTGTGAAATAGCCCATATTCATATTTTTATATAACCAGATGTCTTATTAATACCAGCCTTTTAAAAAACTCTTTTTATGGAAAATTTCAGGCAAAACTGTTTTTAAAAGCAAGTGGAAAGGATATAATTTTTTAAACAATATGAAGTGGGAGGACTTTTTTACTACTGTCATCATAAAATCCTTCTTTTGAAGCACCAATTTATCAAGAAAGTAGGAGAGATGAAGAGAGGTGAAGGTGTCCTGTTAAGAAAACTAGTCTCTTAGTCAAATAGTCAAGGTACAAGAAGCTCTTGACATTCAAACTATATTGGAGGTGAGTTTTTTCCCCTAAAGGCTGAGAATTGTAATCTGAAAACTTATCACACTAATATAATAAAACATGTTGGTTGTTTATAACAGATATTTATTAAGTTCAGGTAGCATAATCTCATTCAAAAAAAGAAAATTCTTGACTGACTCCAAGCAATTCTGGAAGTTCACTGCAGATCTTGCAGACTGCTGCTCAACTGGCACAGCACAGACTGCCCGAGATGCACCACACAAAGTAATAATTTGTCTTTAGAAGTTTAAAAACTAGGCTCTTTTTCAAGCCCTTCCTCCTTTCTGAACCATTGTCAATTCACTGCCTTGTTTCTAAATAGGCACCCACCAGCTTATACATTCAGATACATGGTCACAGATGGTTCAGAGACCAATCTGTAATCTAACGTAAGAAAGCTGAGCTGATTTAATAATGACCACTATGAAATATCAGTACGACCCACGCTGAGTGGATTAAAGAATGGCCAACTGACAGCCCTCAAAAGCATCTGTCAGAGGGAAGACTACCACAGAACAAGGATTTTTTTTTCTAGTATGTATACACAGACTTTTCTTACCAATACAAAAAAACAAACAAACAAACAAACTCACCTCTCATAATATTCGTGTATATCTCACAACTGAAACTGCACCTGAAGGTTTCTAAGTAGAACTGAAGTGTTAAGTCCCAAATTATGATATAAAACCACAATCTCACTAGAGTTAAAGAACATCTGAGCTTAGAGCTTTGCAAGTGACATTTTAACTTTAAAATTTCCAAGATGTGAAAGATGTACCCTTTTCCAACTTTCTGACTACCCTGATATCTATCTTCTACCTTAGACTACTGAAGGTCTAGAAATAGCACAGCTAAAACAGTGGTTACAAAATGCCACTCACAAAACGTAGTTAGTGCTACCCAATCATTTGTGCAAAATGGATTTAATGCTATATGCCAGAGTTAGTTACTTAACATCATTTTTTTTTAAACAAACTTTAATGATATGGTATGATAAATACTTGAGAGATTTGTCTGATAGAAGACTATCTCAATGTTTATTTGCAGTATCACTAGTTTTAGGAGTTTACCTTAAGTAAGGTGACATTTTACCATGACATACTGTGTTTTATTGTTAATAGCTACGTGATTCTGTTTCACTTGTCTTAGCTGGAATCAAGCAACTGAAACTCCTTGTACTATTTGCCTTTTTTTTTAACTTCCAGAAATTTCTCATGCCGACATTGGTAAAAGGTTGCAAATTAATATGATCTAATTCCATGGTAATGAAGCCTCAGATTTATCTGATCTGTTTTCAGAGAAAATTTGCT
Organism: Eurystomus gularis; assembly: GCA_013400335.1. NCBI lineage: Eukaryota > Metazoa > Chordata > Aves > Coraciiformes > Coraciidae > Eurystomus > Eurystomus gularis. The sequence continues at coordinate 29,963 of VZZY01004420.1, forward strand.
CACACAGTGAAACTGGCATCACAAACAAAATAAATAAATCTGGGTGCATTTTGTTGTCTGTTATACCACTGACCTTCAGAATTGGATATTTGGTTTCATATAATTACTAAACAGGTTTTTTTCTTATGAGGACACTGAAGTTTTGTCTGAATGTAAGCCATTAACAACACATTTTTCATAACGGTATTTTCTTTCAAAATGCCTTTATCTTCCCAATTTTTATTTTTAAGTCTGGTATCGCCCTTAAATAAGAAAAGGTTAGCCAGTTACTGGTGTGTCTTTGTGCCTTTGATAGAAAAGAAGAGATGTGTAGTATTTAATTTTCATTACAAACACTACAAGGTTCTTCATCCAGGATGCAATAGGCTTCAAAAGTTTTATTTACTGGCTATTGTTAAGCTAAGGATCATAGGTACTTCTAATTTTCCTCAGAAATTCTGAAACTGCAGTTAATGAATCTGAAATCTTCCCAAAATCTTAGGTACAATTTTGTCATGATGAGTAAAATCAAACAGAACCACCCCAAATCAGGCTTAGAAGCAGCCTTTACCTTTTTAACCTCAGAAATTAAGGTGGTATTATTACTTATGGTAAGGAGGGAAAAAAACCCCAACAACTTACAATGTAGAAATCAGAGACAAAAAGTACATGTAACTTGCTAGTAGCCATTAACAATGATGCCATTGGCCTAATATCACACACAGTTGTCTGTGTGTGGTGGGTTAACCTTGGCTGAGCGCCAGGTGCCCACCAAGCCACTCTATCACCCCCCCTTTCCTTCCCCTCTCCCTCCTCAGCAGAGCAAAAAGAAAGGGGAGGAAAATAAGATGAGAAACAAAAAGTAGTTTAATAATAACAGAAGCAAAAGCCAAGCAAATCTGCGCACGGAAGCAAAGGAAAACAAAGTTTTATTCTCTACTTCCCATCAGCAGGCGATGTTTGGCCACTCCCTGGAAAGCAGGGCTCCAAGACGCTTTGCGGTTGCTCTGGAGGACAACGGAACGGCCCCGCCCACCTCCTCCTTCTCCCTAGCTTTATAGCTGAGCTGACCTCATATGGTATGGAACATCCCTTTGGTCAGTTCGGATCAGCTGTCCTGGTTGTGTCCCCTCCCAAGATCTTGCCCACCCCATCCCACTGGGGGGTCAATGTTGGGAAGAGCTGTATGATCCTTGCTCAGCAGTAGTCACAACATGGGTGTGTTATCAGCACCCTTCTAGCTCCCAGCACAAAACACTGCTGCTATGTGGAAAACCTGCTCAGCCAGACCTACTGCACTGTGCCAAAAACCTCTTTCTGGCATTCATTTTTGAGTATTTGATTGGAGCAATCCCAAGCACAAATACAGGCTGAGTGACAAGTGGATTGAGAGCAGCCCTGCGGAGCTGGGGGTGTTGGTGGATGAATATGAACTGGCAATATGCGCTTGCAGCCAGAAAAGCCAATTGCATCCTGGGCTCTATTAAGAGAAGTGTGGCCAGCAGGTGAAGGGAGGTGATTCTCCCCCTCTCTACTCTGCTCTTGTGAGACCCTACCTGGAGTATTGTGTTCAGCTCTGGAGTCTTCAGTGTAAGAAAGACATGGACAGGCTCAAGTAGGTCCATAGGAGGGCCACAAAGATGATCAAGAGACTGGAGCACCTCCTCTGTGAGGACAGGCTGAGAGAGTTGGGGTTGTTCAGCCTGAAGAAAAGCCTCTGGAAAGACATTATGGCAGCCTTCTAGTACCTAAAGGGGGTCTTACAGGAAAGGTGGGGAGGGACTCTTTGTACGGGAGCATAATGATAGGGTAAGGAGTAAAGGTTCCAAAGTGGAAGTGGGCAGAATTAATTAGATGTAAGGAAAAGATTCTTTACTGGGAGAATGGTGAGACAATGTAACATAGGTTGCCTTGAGAAGCTGTGGAAGCCCCCTCTCTGGAAATGTTCAAGGCCAGATTGGATGGGGCTTTGACCAGCCTGATCCTGGGGGAGGTGTCCCTGCCCATGGAAACAGTTGGAACTAGATGGTCTTTAAGGTCCCTTCCAACCCAACCCATTCTATGAAGTAAAGTGCAATGTTGATTAAGCATTTCGTAAATGCTGTTCCATCAAGGAACATCTGTGTATCCTATCAAAACAATTGAATGCACTTTATATTGCATATTATTAGTTTTTACTGATGGGTGAATGATTACAATGTCTGTCTTCAGATGCTATTTAACTCTCTTTTCACATTTCTCATTAAATCAAAAGATAAACAGAGGGGCTCATAAAGTCAATATCTGCTATCCAAGTCTTCACAGAGCATCAGGGATTTCCTGCCCTTCTCCAGGGGAATGGCTACCTGAGGTAGCAGAACTTTGCAGCAAGAAGCAGTGGATGGTATGTAAAGGGCTATTCAACTTTTAGTACTTTCCTGTCAGAGCAGTCTGCTTATTATTTTGAGCCCTATGATTATGTAAATCTGCACTTGCACAGACAGTGGACCAAATGCAACAACTTGCTGCTGCCGAAAGGAAGAAGTTTCACTCCTTCCTCCTTCCCCACCTTCACCTCCTCATCTCTCTGCTGCTGAAGGGCAGCATGTGCTGTCCTCTCCCTTATTCTGCCTCTAGAGCACTTTGAAATCCTTCACTATCTCAATTTACTTCATTAACCTGGCAGAAAACTACTTGGGTTTTGCACAGTGTTGTATGTACTCTGTGTTAGTGAGTTGCATGGACACAGAAATTCAGCAAGGTGTTAGAGCTGGCACAAAATAAATTGTAGGACCACAAGGCCAGGAGTAGGGAAGTGGTATAAGCAAAGAGTGCAGGGCCTTTTCTTTCTGGCAAGACTGTGATGTGACACCAGCTCAAAAGATTTTCAGTCATGTAAACATTGGGCTCAGAGCTGCTGCCCGAGCATGAAATGGCCTTCTTATAGCATCATGAAAGCTCAGTGGATGTCTTGCACACTGTAGGGTGTGAAAAACAGCATAAAGTGCTTAAATTGCCCCCGTTCATCCCATTTATTCATAACTCTGCAAACACAGATGCAATTTAATCAGATGAGAGTGAACTATACAGGTAATATCATTGAAATATATGCACTAGATTATATCTTTCAGCATTCCTGTTATTTCTCCAAAATCTGGTAGGTATTTCAGTGACATTGAAGAGAAACAGGAATAGTATGCAAATGCCTATAGACCATGAAGTAGTATGACACTGTAGTAGTATGATTGTAGCAGTGTTAGAATATTATTACATAGGACTGTGAGAAGACAAAATGTTTGTCCTTAGCTCAACTACTACTGCTGAAATAATACAATCCCTTTTTAAGGTTTCACCCAGAACACCTTGAAAGGGGAACAGCAGGTAACAAGCAGCGATACTTGTGTTTAGCCAGAGAGAAGAAACCTGCTTATTTCCCTATTTTCAGAAATATTTTGTAATTCACTGCATTAAAAGCAGCACAGACAGTAATACTTTAAGCAAGTTCTTACCGTGGCCAGGATCTTGCAAGTAGGTCACAGTTTAACACCACTAATGTAATCTGTGTTCTGTGCCTAAGGCTGGACTCTGTTGATTTAATGTCTTTTTTAAACCTGATGCTTACTACTGACTAATGGGGAACTGGAAGCCTGAAATGGGACCAAAGCTTTTGGCATCTTGTAATAGTCTCTCAAGACTCAGTGAAGAAATCTACTTTCTAATTAGATTTCTTCTAATTAAAAATGGCAAATTTTGGTATTTATATGCAGAAAGAACATGGATTAGTTTCAAAAGTTTCAACAAATATTTTTCAGGAATTCTTATCTTAGAGTAAATTCAAGAGGAGGCAAGGAGAGCAATAAAATAGGTGTTCATTTGGCATCTGATTCAATATATCATGAGAGAAATTTTATAGTCCACATACGCTTGTAATCAATCTGTGCTTAGTTTTGGTGGCCAATCAGTGTTTTTTATGCAAAAGAGCTTTGCTGCATGGGATTTTGCCAACCTTGCTGGCAAAGAGAAAAACACAATCTCACCCTGTAAATTGCATTTATCATTTACAGTCATGGGATTATTCTGACCGTACGTCAAAATGTGCAAATTTTCTTCAAATCCTAGTCCTCTTTTGGTCCTAGTTTTGGGAATAGGATGTCTGTAGCCATTAGTGATAGTGAACAAGAGATGACTCTATGGGTATTTCTAATTTAAGTGTTTCAGTCATACATTTGGACACAGGATAGCTCAGCTTCTATGACAGACAAGATAAGGACAGAGATGAGAGGCTCTCAGCTTCAGAGCAGGGAGTCCCAAAGCTCTGAAATATCGTCTGTAATGCTATCAGTATTGAGGCCTGTACTTTAATCACAGAGGCTGTGAATATGGCTTTCCAGGCTATGCTCCAGGAAAGAACAGACAAGTCCCAGTCTAGGAATAGTGCACATTAGTTAGACGAATATATTTCTGCCAAGCATTTACTATTTGTTTCACAACAGCATTTAGGAAAAAGGGATTGGGATTCAGTTCACAGAGTATGATATATAAACACAGGAAATGATGTATGCAATGTCTAAACTCCAGTTACAATGAAGAGCTATTCAGTATATCACTAGCGAAAAAAACCCAACAGCACTTCAAGGTGAACTGAGCTATCTTGCCTAGATCCTTATCTCTTACCAAGGGAGCGTAGATACTTACAGTAGAGAACTAAACTCAAGCATTTGAGTCCTCCCCCTCCTGATGTAACCTCATGAAATGGAGGGGAAACAACTATGAAGATATGTCCATGGTATAAAACTATTGCAAGCCAGTTTGATGTCTCTCAGTCAAGCTGCTATCAACAGCAATAAAACTGCAGGCCCCATCTCTGCCCAGTCAGCATGACTCATCCATAGCCCTAACATGGAGGGACTGACTCTGAGCTGAGGCAGCAGCAGTTTTGTTTTCTTTCCTATACTCTGCTGAGACTGCCATACCCAGCCCAACTGTTAAAGTGCTTTTATGTTTCAGACAATTTTCAGTGAAAAGGACCAGGATTTATTATGCTCATTTGGTCATTGTTACCTTCAAAAAACCTGAAGAAACAATGAACCACATTCAGCCCTGGCATGAGTAAGTACAGCCAGCACCAAAATAACTAGTGGCCTTTTCCCTGCAATTGAGTATACATCCATTCATTAGCAGGCATTGTCTTCTAGCCAGTTTGGAGGTCATGGGTAGTGTTACAGTTCAAACCAATTTTGATTGGTTGTTTTTGTTTTCAACTCAGTTGCTGTGAGACAATATGAAGTAATTTACTGAAGTCCCAATATTATACATATACTCTGGATATACCCCAGTCACTAATCCTACAACCTTATTATGAATCATAGTCGAAGATAAAAAACAACATAAACACAGATTGACTAGAAAGCTTGCTCTTTTTTTTCTTTTCATTGCAGTGTCACGCTCATGATAACTCAGTGGTTAGCCTTTATTTTTAATCCTTTTTCACTATTTGAACCTGAATAGAATGAAGACCTGTAAAATGTAATAATCAGAAACATTCTTTCCTGTCAGTGTAAAGAGAAATACCTTTTTTACTTCTGTGTGTGCACTACTTTGCAGTTTTCTGTGAATTTCCAAAAAGAAGCTCCATTAGTTCAGTAATCTCTCCTCTCTCTATAAAACTTGGATATTAACATTCTCTGGAAATATTAGACTAATTAGAATTAGATTTTTAAAAATATAAAAAAAGGAAACGTTTACTCCCTGAGTTCACAGTGCTCACATAACACACCCATTTTCTTTTCAGAAACTACAGATTTTTAGGCAATCCATTTTTTCTGCTTAAATCTTAGTCTGAATCTATTACTTTCCCTCACCAAAAAAGGTTTGACAGTAATCACTTTTGCCAGTCTCAGAGCTGGCTTCTGCAATTTTGTCCTTGATTTTCCTGTAAGAGAACTAGGACCCTTAGATGTGTATATATAAATATATGGTTAAATATATCACTTAAGTTAAAAATGAATGTTAGAAACAACACTAGAATTTTCTTGTATCTCCCTTCGTTATTGAATTGTCTCCTATGTGATTTGCCTCTTTCTATATTTACAAAACTTTTATGTATACATTGCTAAAGGAACATTTCTGCCTCTCTTAAACATGTGAGTTCATTGTTAGTGTTAAGCCTGTAGTCTCTAGTAACACTTCTAATTTCACACATCAGCTTAACATGCACTCTCTGCCCTGGAGACTAGCAAAACCACAGCGGGTCTAAGCCTTGACTCTCCTTCAGTCAAGGATAGAGACTGCACTCATCAAGCAAACTGTTGACTTTCAGCATAATTCCTTGGGTAGGTTTGGTGTTAGTAGCCATTACACTCGTTCTGTTAAACCAGTGGCTTAGGCAGACAGGCTATACAGGTACATCATGAAGGTGAAAAGGTAGCAACAAAAGTCTTAACTATGGTAATGAACTTTCTGGATGACAGGATTTTCCACCATTCCATAGATGAAATGAAAGCTGAATTTCTCTGGGAGACTATAAAGCATATCAAATCTGTGTTTGTAGACTAGTATGTCAGAATCATTTACTTGTTTGTTTACTGTGGGGATTTTTTTTGTGTGTAGGCTATTGTTGGTTTCCTGTCTCCTTTAAATACAACGTTACATTTGTGTTTTGGACAAATGACATTGTATCAATTTAAAAAAAAAATAAAAAGCAAACAGTTAGTTAAACTCTTGCCAGTTTTCATTTGCATTTATCTGTCCAGACATGGTTCATGAGTGAGCTCGGGAATGAAACCAGAAGGTTTCAGAAATTATAATGGTCTATGGGCTGAATCTCAGCCTCCTGGTACTTCAAACAGAGCCCGCAGTGGTATCTGAAAGACGCAGATTCAGAAGGTGGATTAAAAGCAGTTGTCTGGAGTTAGCTAGTAGTAAATGCTGAGGGTAGGGGAGGACACATGAAATTACAAGCCTTTTGTTTTTTTTTCAGTAGATACAGGTCTGAAGCATCCATTAACTCTGCCTAGAAGCATTTCATCAATTATCTGAAGAAAGACTCAGTTTTACATATCTAGTTTGATTCTATGAGCTTCATGCCCTGTACATATACTCACAACAGTAATATGGTACCATTTATTACACATATGTCAATGCATAAATACAAATATACTTCTATACCATGTCCTTAAGCACCCTGTCTAGATGGCTTTTAAATACATCTAGGGATGGTGATTCAACCACTTTCCTGGGCAGCCTGTTCCAGCCCTTGATAACCCTTTTGGTGTAGAAGTTTTTCCTAACGTCTAACCTAAACCTCCCCTGGCATAACTTAATGCCATTTCCTCTTGTCCTGTCAGTTGCAGCTTGCAAGAAGAGACCAACACCTGCCTCCCTACAACCTCCTCTCAGGTAGTTGCAGAGAACCCCTCAGCCTCCTCTTCTTCAGGCTAAACAACCTCAGTTCCCTCAGCCACTCCTTATAAGTCTTATCCTCAAGACCCTTCACCAGCTTTTTTGCCCTTCTCTGGAAGGGCTCTCTCCCCCTCTCCAGAACCTCAATGTCTCTCTTGTACTGTGGTACAATTGCCCCTTTGTGGAACATAGATTGGGTCCCAGTAGCTTATTTATTCCACACATATACCTATCACAGCAAGAACCGATGTATTTCATGACTAAGTAATGATTAAATGCAGTCCCCAAGATCTGAAGATCAGAAATGCACATTTCATTAATTTTTTAATAAGCTGATATTTCGGAAGCAGTTGAGCTAAGAGATATTGCACACATACATAATGAATGGTGAAGAGTAGATGATATATTACATAAAAAGGATCTATGTAATTTAAACTCTATTGATAACTGAGTTATGTAAAGAACAAATCCATGAACAGTAATCATCTTGCATTTATCTATTAGTCTGTCCATGTACCTGTGTGGCACTCAGATCTCCTTTGATTTCACTGCACAGAACATTTCTCATTCATGAAGGAGTACAAGCTTGTTAAAAATTAATTTAGAAGCATATTTAAAATTTAAACATGTTTATGAATTAGGGCTGCAATGATCCAAAACTTAAAGAAAAATTTTGCTAAGGTATAAAACAGTTGAATGTGAAGATCTCTGCTTCTACCTGTTCAGCTCTAAATTTTTATAGTGACACTATCAACATACTAGCAGATCACTTGAACTGAACAAATTAATGCTTTGCTGTTGCTCCTGCTGTATTTGTCATGAACCATCTGTGCAGCAAACAATGACTTTTTGTCACTTTCTCCTCAAGACTTCAGGATTAGCTGGTATTCTAAAAATGGTTTCTTTGATATTAGTATAAATAGGTAAGTTAAAAATCCCTACCTTGTTCGCTCTCCCAGTGGGCTTTTATGTCTTCTCCACCAGAAACCAGAATACTGAACTGAAGCCAGAGCAATGTCAAATTAACCTGAAAAATTTCCAGTACTTTGTCATCCTGTGAACAGATGATTTTCAAGTTTAGTTTGATTTGGTAAGAATGACCCACAACAACAGAAGGTGTTGGTTGTGCCAAGTTATTTAATTTATGATCAGCTTGAAAACAGCTGCCTAGGCAAAACCAAGTTTTGTCTTTGTATTTTTATTACCTTTAAAGGACTTTGCATAATGTAACTTGCATAGACTGCTAAGTAGAATGAAAAAGATAGATTTTTACTAGCTGAAACCAATACCAAAATTTTAAATTCAAAATGATATATATAAACTTCACTGAGATGTATATATAACAGGATAACTTCAGGAATCTTAGTGTCATATGTGAATATCAGGTTTGCTTATACCAGCAGCATAGCACAAAGGGCTGAGGAGCAAGAGTTGATATCCTGATTATACGGATTATATGGTTTCTTGTAAGGAAAAAACAGAGTTAATGGTCATTGCAAACTAGAGATTTGGAGCTAGATTTTGTTATTCTGTGTATATTAAGAATTACAGTAACTCATGAGATGCCTTCTGTGGGTCTACATGTGGCCCCTTTACAATGCATGTTCTAAAGCATTCAAGCAAAGTGATTATATGAAATCTGCATGATAATCACATAAATGCAGATGCTGTGAGATTTTTGTTGCTTTCCATGGCAGCCTAGAATACAGCAATGACTTCTTGGGATATTTTTATGTAATTCTGATTCCTACCTTGTCCAAAAATTATCAGGTTCAAAAAGATCTGAGGAGAGTGTGAAAGTGAGAACAAAACTGTCAAAACAGCAGCCTTATAATGGAATACTCAACTTTGGACTACATGAAAGATCTAATAATAATCTCAAAATCCTGGGAAATAATAATAAAATTCCAATTTTAGCTTCTTAAAAGAGCATTGGGAGACAAGGTGTCTTGCCATGGGCAACATATTCTAGTGATTAGCACAGAATCTTCTCTGGTTTAATCAAGCTTTTTTTCCTAAAAGAGTATAACTGGGTGGAACCTACACCATTGTGGCACATATTGGCTTAATTTATCCATTACATATTTTAAAATATTCTTCTAAATATTCCCAAATGAGAAATATCTCCAACTGAGTTTTTTCTCCCCAGTGTCTCCCTACAACTGTCTTATTTATTTTCTAAGCTAGAGAGTGTCTTTCCCGACCATAATGATCTCAGGTGACACCATGCCAAATCCTTTCCCATTGTATCTGAGGTGACATGACAGTACATTACATAGTGAAGTAAAAGTTACAACCATTGTGACCTGATGAAACCTAAAAAGAATGTATGGGCTTTTACATTATAGATTTTTTTGACTTTTAGCCTTCTTCTAGATAAAAGTAGAATACTTTGATCCAGCATTTTCATTCACTGCTATCCAGAGAACAATAGAATGACAAAGTACTCTCCATAATTTTCCCATAACCCAAACAGAGAAAGATATAAAAACATACCTTGTAGGCATTTTGATGCACAAGACTTCTATAACATTATTTAAACTCATTGTAAAGCAAAAGTATTTATACCCCAATTTTTGCATAAAATTATTGTAATTAAGAAAAGAAATGACTTGGTTTTAAACCATAAAGATGTATCTATGTATTTTAACCTAACGTGGACTTTTTTCAAAACCAACTCGTATCAGTTGAAGACTGAGCCCTTCAAACATTATCCACCTCAGTCAACCTACAGGTTTTAATGAGGTTGTTTGAATAAGGTGACCATTTCAAGGTGAACAGTGGTTAAAGGACCAGGTCTCAGACATATATACAATAAAGCCGAGGCACACAAACAATAGAAAAGCTATAGAATGGTTTTATCTTCCTAATATATACTATTATAAAAAATTTTTGTATTACCTGGAAAATTTAACTTTGTTTTTCAATACAGTTGAACCAGAAAATATATTTATAGCCTTTCTTCTGACCTCATTCACACTAATTTCACACCAACGTAATTTCATATAATTGCATTACTTTTGTTTTTCCTCATTGTAGACAGCCAGACCTAAACCCTTATTATTCCTCAAAATAAATTGCTCATTATTTTAACAGCTTCCTGCAGTCAGAGCTTCTGAGGTCTTCTCAGCATGTATCACATTTCTATTTCTTAAGTTAGAAATGTAAAGCTGTTGGAGGTCTGGCTGATTTAACATCCAGATTTGCTTAGAGGAAGTAGAGATGATTTCATGTTTCTCTGTTCCCTGATGATATGTGGTCTTATAGCTTGCTCAACTATATTTAGAAGGAATTATGAGGCACCATTACTGAGAAGAGAAACAGAAACCAAGGCTAAGATTTAAACAAGGTAATCAAAGTTTGAAAAAAAAAACAAAACAGCAGGCTCATTTGCTGAACCAGAGACAATGTGTTGCTGAGAGCTCCTCTGGGCAGCCGGATGCCTGTTCTCCTCAAACATGCTTGGATCTTACTACACAAGCTTTGATTTTAAAGGAATGAGTGAGCAATCTAATCTCTAAAAACAGCTATGTGCATACTTAATTGCAGCACAAGTAATCCTACAGAACTATTGAATATTTGGAAAGATGCTGAAAAATTTTAGTGTTCTAGAAGGTTGAAGGACAGATGATGAACCACTCAAGAAATGTAATGTTTAATCACCTAATTATACATTATCAGTGGTAGCTTATTTCAAGTGTGAAAACTGAATTATAAATTTAAAAACTACAGATGAAAAGGCAGGCCAGGATATTTGGGGATAGCTATAAAAATTGAAAAGCACTGTACCTAACTACTTTTCTTGGAAACTTCAAAATAAAAAGCAAATATATATCGAGATCACTTGAAAACATAAATTAAACTTCTGCATTATTTTAACAAAACCCAGCAATTTAATTCATTAAATTTGGCAAATGTGTTACACTAAAATCCTGAGAAAGATAAAGGTACACTTTTTGGACATTTGACCTGTAAATTGCCTACTTTCCAATTATATACACTTTCTGAAAAAAATCTGAATTATTTTGAATTTCTTAGTAAGTTTCCATGTGAAAAATTCTCCTAGAAGAATGCCTTCACCTAAGCAAAATCATTTCTAGATTAAACAAGAGTAAAAACCACCTGTTCTACAATTAGAGATCTATCTTCCTCCCCCTAGTTTCAAGCTAAGTTTTCACATGGGCTCATGTGACCTAGCTTTTAGGTCTCCTATCTTCAGGGACTAAATTAGGAGCCTTATCATTCTAATTTTCCTCTAAAACATTAGGGAGTGATAAGCAATTCCACAGGGTAATTCAGGCATTAAATGATTACAGAAGGAATCTAAAACAGCAAAGTTCTCAAAGTGCATATCTACAGCCAGGTAGAAATAAATCAAGCCAGACATCCTACAAGATAATCTGTTATTAAATAATGATGCTAGAACATATACATAAATTCCAACTACTACCAAAACTTCACATTAAAGTATGTCAGAAAAAAATGAACTTTTGACATAATAAATAATAGCAGCTTCAGGACTTCGTGCTATGTAGCAGCAAAAATTTGAAGCAAGAGAAAAATATGTAACAGAAATTTGCACTTTCTCTGCCACAGAAATTCAATGTCTGACAGAGCAGCTACAAAGTGGATCTAAACATTGGGAATGTATGTGTCAAAGTGAAATAGCCTACTATACNNNNAAATAGCCTACTATACCAAGAGCTCTTGAAACATGTAATTGACCTTCTCTTTTTAGTTGTCCACATGCATGATGTCCACCAGAACTGGTACTCAGTATGGAAGAGAATCTAATAAGCCTAACAAAGAAACAAGATTATTATGTCTTAACTGGTTTGAAGAGATGTTAAATGCTCCTTCTGCTGATCACTTAATACCTCAGGCACTCTTCCACTGATGTATTTTTGTCAGCCAAAGGTAGGATGAGGAAATGCATCAGTGTTTAATTCCATTTTGGCCTCCTTCTTCCATCTGAGAGCAGATTAAGTGCAGGATTGCTGGTACACGCTATATTCTTACTTTGGCAATACAGTGTATTGATACATCCATGCTATAGGAGCTATGACTGTATGTGTCTACAAGAGATACACCCATAATAAAGGAAGGTTAGGGAACAATCTCACATACTATACTCAAAATCAACCCTACTGCCCTAGCTCTCTTCAGAGCTGTTCACTTTAAGACTTCTTGAAAAAAGTTGTAGGGATGCCACAACAAGAGTTTTGGACCCCTCCGTAGTACACAGTAATTACCACAATTTCTACCTCGTACAGCAGAACATCTTAAACTTTAAAAACCACATGCATGAAACTTGGACAAAGGCTTGAATCAAAGTTACTTGAATTAGTGTAAAATCTTAGGCTCCAATAAGCTTTGAAACCAGAAGCCAATCTTGTGTCATATCTAAGCCTTCTCTAACTTCTGAAATGGGTTTGTGTGAGTGGTATAAAGGATAAATCATACACTTGTGCAGCATGAGGAAGGGTACTAGAGTAAAGCAGGAAAATGGTGTCTTTTCCAGAAGACTTGTTTATCTGCTCCTCTACCAATTCAATGTGAAATATTTGATTCCAGTATTGAGCAGAAAGCCATTCTGAAGCCAAAATGAACCAGGCAGATAGTCCCAAGAGCATGATTTTAAACAAAGATTGGTTTTGCCATCCAGGCCAAGTAAAGCAAACAAATGAACTCAACCTGACAACCCTCATGAGAGTAACTTCTAAGTTATGAGAGTTAATCATGCTGCATTTTGACAGATCACTGATGAAATCGTTCAGTTTTGGCTTGTCAGTCATTTATTATGGGACATTTAATGAACAGCATAAAAAGTAGACTTGTTAAGTATAGTGCCTGCTGACAGTTCAATTTAAAACTGGAGGGTATAAAAAATTCAATCCAGAGCAAGTGTTGGTTTTTCCACAGGAAAAGTCTACTTTGTGTTAACTGTCTGCACAGGTCTGGTAAGGGTGTTTCCCATCCCTGTGACCCCAGCTGCCACAGGGATACCAGAACAGTTAGTAAGGAAGAGGACAAGCACTTGGGGGAAAGACAGGCAAATATTACCAGAATGATGACATTATCGTATTAATTTCCTTGCTTAGAAAAAATAATTAAAAGACACACCCTAGGGCTTTTATATTAGAAGCTGCTTTTATTGTAATTTTTAAATTTTACTTTATTTACAGATAAGATTGATGAGAGGAACTATTGTTCATATTAATTTCAGATATCTTTTTGCCCAGCATAATATGGCATGTAAATCACAAAATTTAGCATAAAATTTACAACATAAAATGTTTTACAAAATGTTTCCTATAGGCTTTGGAAACAATATCTAACAAAAATTCTTGCTGAATGTTTAAAACCTTAAGGGAAGAGATTAAAGCAGATCCAACGAAGGATCCATTGTTATTTTTATATGTGAATATATATCTCTGCACACACAAAAATACAGCATTGCTAAAACAACACAATAAACCAAAATAACTAATATAAGAACTTATCATGAGAAATGGATAAAAATCAGATTTTAAAAAAATATATATATTCTGAAGAAATATTGTTTTTCTGAAGGAACTTTACAGGTTTTCACAGTCTTGTAATTTTTTGGCTTATGTTGGATTAAAATATGGAAACAACCAGCTTTTCCAACTATATTGCTCAAACAGGATTTGACTGGATGCAAATGTCACCTTCAGGGACAGTTATGACTAAGATCAGATTGACTGTTCACTGATGAGCAGGCTAACACTAAAAAACTTTCATCTCTCTTCACACAATCCTTTCCATACCTTTTGATCATTTACCTGTTACTTGACAGACTTACTAGTGTTATGAATGCAGAATTATTGTTGTCCTTCATCATGCCCTAAGAACATGGCCTGAGACCAGATTGCTGACAGAAGACTAGAAGTAGAATAAGAGCACTATATAATAAAAGGAGCAAATGAAAAATATGGAAGGCATTTGAGCACAGCTTGAACTTTCCAGAAATACAACAGACCATGAGGACACACTCATAAAGAGAAGCAGATCACCAGAAAAATACAATCATGGCCTTCCACTTTTTTTTTTTTTTTTT
>VZZY01004420.1:51846-79346 GCA_013400335.1 Eurystomus gularis
AAAGTTTAAATTCTGTGATTCTGTGATTCTGTAATCTCTCACAAGCAATGAGTGTTTTACTGTATACTCATCCTTCGAGTACTACTATTTATTCAGTTACTTCAATTTTATTTTGCTCTATTTTTTCTAATTGAAATGGAAATAACATTGCTAATAAACTGCTAGCTCTGGGCTTCAGATTACCCATGTTCCCAGAGGACTTTTAAAATTCAGTTATGGGAATATGTTCCGAAAATCTATAAATATCACGTACCAGGGGCTGCAATGTCTGACACAAAGCTGTTTACAGACAAAAGGCTGCAGGACCACTCTTGCATTATATGGTTCAAGTGCTTGAGTCCAACACTATTTCTGAAGGGAGGGTGGAAGGCACCAAAATGTACTTACTTACTAACCACTCTTCCCCCTTTCAGTGAACCTACCTCTGAATATTTGGTAGTGATAAACTGAAGCTTTGGTAGTGATAAACTGAAGCTTTAGTCCACAAGTGCAATTATGTCATAACTGGCTAAAATCCTAACACAACTAGCAGAGAGTAGTACATAGAGCATAGAAGGGTGCTTTATAGCTTGACACAACAGAATCAGCTGAGCATCAGCTCATCCCCTTTCAAACAAAACTGAGGTAATTTCAGAAAGGAAGCTGCTTATAAGAATTTGTGATGAGTCACTACCTAAAGCTGAGCTCAAAATTCCTCATCCTATAATGATGTCCCATGAAAGTCCATAGTTGTGTGATGGTTAAAATCACTAGACGGAGAGTAGCCAGAAGTGGTGAACACATTCACGGGGAATGGAGGAGAGAGAAGGACACCTGTTATCTGCAGATTCTGAAAAATCTGAACTGCTTAATTGCAATCTCTAACATGCTAACTAATAATAAGCAGGAGGAGAACTGGTGCATCTGCATCTCTTTGGAATATCCACATACAAACTAGAGAGAAAGAGTTAATCTCCAAGATAGTCAAAATATGTAGAAAGTTTCAAATGTGGGGAGACTTATGAGGCATTGGTGGGCATCTCACATAGGCTGAAGTAAAATATCCTTAGAGTTTCTATGACTTAGAGATAATGTCCAACAGAGATATTTTATGCAGCATAGGATATTTCTGTATCACTCCACTTCTACGATATAAAGACAACCATTGGTTAATCCAAGGATAAGTGTCTGCCAACAGACCAGCAGTCATGAATTGATCATAATAATTGCAGAGAAACAGACAACACTTTTATGTAGTTATGTATAAAATATTTGCTTCCTCAAAGTTAGGGAAGGCTGGGAGTAAAATCAGCTAGAAGGGAAAATGTAAATAGAAAAATGTATGTGGAGCCAAATACAAGCTATTTAGCTTGGGTTATTTAGGTGTCTGATCTAATCAGTCCTAGTTCCACAACCAAGAAGGGATAAGTGTAGCTGAAGCTCTTCTGGTTAAGTAAGCAAGTAATGGACATCAGCAGTTAGAAATACAGTAGGCATACAATGGGAATTGGAAAGAAGGAAAAGATTAAAATTTAGAGCAATTAAATATTCTAAAGTGTAGAAAAAGTGAGCAGACATGGAAAAAGGGATTAAAGGAAGCTTTATAAAATACCAAGAACCAAAGAAACTTCAGTGGGGGCTTTGGATTTTTAGCAGGAGATGGTATGATTTCAGTAATGAGAGAGGCCATGATAAATGGTACCAAGTGTGTAATGTCTAAGTAATGTGATGATATCTGAAAACCATATCAACCTTCCTGACCATACTAGTTTTTTACTGTGAAGTAGCCGTGCTCCAGAGCCAGGAGTGCTATACCTCCTCACTCTGAGCTCAGCAGCAGCAGTGAGCTTTGCAAATGATAAGCAGCCAGGGCTGCCATGACGATTGTGATCCTTCCCATGGAAAGCCAGAACCATCAGCCTCAGGCACCATGCACTTTGTTTCCGCTTACTTGGGCACACAATTCAGCCCATCAGCAATATGGCCCCTTGCTGCAGCACAAGAGGTGCAATCCAGTGTCTCAGGCAGAGGGCTCCCACCATCACACACAATCAATAGGTCATGGAAAGGTTTCGAGTGTGGGTCAGCCGTAGTTTTCTCTCTCTTTGATCTTCTTTCCATGGCTGAAAAATAAGGAAGGGGTTGTGTGATAGAAAGAAAATGAGAGATTGTTTTGAGGTAAATAGGATTTGGGGTTATTGTGTTTCTGCTGTACTTTTGTAACAGGGAAAGTACACAGGGAGAAAACCTTAGGCACTATTCTTATTTTATTAAGGTATTTACATAAATATTGAAATAGCTTGCTAAAACCAATGAGTCTGTATCAGAGTATACTTATTTATTTATTTAGTATGCATATTTTATATTATCATATATGATAATATGAATTATTATATATTATATATTATATTGTATTGCAGTTATTTATGACATTTTAAATTTATTGTTACATAAATATTTAAATAGCTCACTAAAACATAGAAGTCTGTATTGGAGTATAACCACTGTAAGCAGAAAATCATATTAAGGGCATGGAGATGTCTGCTTATAGAGGTGGCATTAGAAAAATTTTATACTCACATAACAAATACAGGAGACTGAAGAGCATATTTCAAATACCTTGAAATTGGATAAATCGTTTTCTGCCTACATCAGAGGAATCTAAACTAGCTGTAATCTAGATGGCCTTTATGTTATTGTAAACATCAAGACAGAGCAATTGTCTTGCTTTTCAGTAAAAAAAATCAAACCAACAACAACTGGCAGGCTAGGACTCCCATTATCTTGTCTGGACTGATTAAGAACTTACTTTTGTATAGTATTGCTTGTCTTCTCAGCTGGAAAGTACATAAGGGGAATAAAATATGTTGTCTCATTATTCTGCCAGGTCTGATACTTTGGATCCTCCAAGTGTGTTTTCATAAAGAATTATCCACATACCCCTTTATCTTCTGAACAAAAATCTGTATGAAGAAAGCCATTTTCTGATTCTTCTCACCATGGCTGAGTTCATCCAGAAAAATTACATTTAATTTCCTGTCTAATAGCTTGCTTTCCAATTATATTTCTGACCCTACTTAGAAAGATATTTTAATTCTTCCTAATACCAAGCATAAAAGAGCGAAAGAAAGAAAAAAGCTGAAGAAACAGCTTGGAACTGAGGTGACCTCCTTACAACGCAGAGGACACAGAATTAATGTAATGTAAATATCTTTGTGCTATCCACACAACAATAACCCCTCCCCACACCATTATCCATCCCAGACCTAAATTCTACCTACTTACAGGCTTTATATCTGTTCAATGATCCATATCTCTCATTTCATTATGAAATCAGAGCAAAAAAATGGAATGAATAGGCCTAGTAAGAATCAGAAAGAACACCTTCACAAGTGCAAGGAGCACTCATTTAACACATTTGGAAGAAATAATTCATGAAATCTGACTTTAGAGGACCTGCAGCACATCCTTTCCTACATTTTATTCCAACTTCCATCATCTTTAAGTGCATTTTGTGAACATTTCTAACCTCACAAGGAAGGCAATCCTCAAATAACATAAGAACATCTTTGTTCAAAACATTTTCACTAATACTCGTTAATTAACACCACAAATACATTTCCCCCAACTTTTTACTTATTTTAAAATATTTCTTGTTGAGTTCTGTCTGTGTGAGTTTCTGTGATTGGATTTCTAATTCCATCAGACAGAAAACACCAAGGCTCAGGCAATAATCTGAAATTTGGGGGATTTTCTCATAATTCATGCATATTTAGATACAGGACTGAAGCTAATGGCACTTACAGTATTATGAACCAATACTAAAGTGAAAATGAAGTGCCTAACATCTAACATTAGGCCAATGGTATGATGCGGATCAGAAGCTAAGTTTTCATGAAAAAATGAAAGAAAAAAAAGTACTTTTTAAAAGGACTTAAAATAAATTTTAAGGTATATTAATACAATTTGAAATCCCATCGAATTGTAGAGATTATTTTAAATTAATCTTTCTAAATCCACTTTTTAAAATCCTTCCAAATGTAATCCTTGGTTGAGATAAAAACCCAATTCCATTTTGGTTTTTTGGTTGTTGATTTTTTCTGGTAAAACAGGCTATTCTATTTTAGGCCACATGAGCTGCTATTAGAGTCAATGAATAATGATATTTCTTATGCAGCAGGGGCTTAGTCAGTCCCCATCATCTGTGCTTTATCCAAAGGCATTAACCATTTATAATCAAATCCAGGTGGATTAATCATGCCCTGGATAGGAAGAGTCAGAGGTATCTCAGTGTAGAAACAGTTCAGATCAACCGGGCTTTTTAGGGCAGACATGGTGCAACAAATATAGTCCACTGTTTCCAGGCCACCTTACATATGCGCAGAACCTCAGCAAATCAAACCCAAGGACTCAAGTTAGTCATATTCACTGCAAATTTGCTATCTTGAGCTCCACAAGATGAAAGTATCAAAAATCATGTTGCAGGGACAGAAGTGGTGGTATACAGTTAGCTTGGGTTCTGTTGGATTTATTAGCCCCCATTCAGATGCTTCTGCACTGTACTTTACTGTGCTCTTTGTCCAGAGCAGCTGTGCATAAAGGACAGAAGATAAGTTCTCACAATTAATAGCAAACCTGAGAAGCTTCCCAGAATTTGAAGCACCTGGCACAGTGAGCAGTGCCACATCATTATCTTCTTTGCATTTCAAGAGCTTCAGCTATGTAGTTTTCCTGTTCTTTTGATACCTCAGTCTCTGACTGGGGAAATAATGACTGTATTTGATGTGGGTCACTCAGCTTGGGAATTCAGTGTTAGCTTTTGTACCGGTTTCTCTTATTAAGTGATGTAGTCAAATTCATGAAGTACTATATTCAGGTGATAATCTCGATGCTACAGAAGCAGAGCACTAGAGGCTTTACAGCATCCTGTAGTGCAGAGCTAGACTTGTGTGCCTCTGCAACAGTACCGTGTTATGGCTATAGACACAGCAAACCCCAGTTCTGTCTGTAAGAGAGAAAGCCAGAAGTATTCCTGAGTTTTATTCCTTTCCTCATACTTGTACACGGGCTATATACAAAATCTGCAACTGTCTTTAGCTCTGCCTCCATTTTCTGTATTGTCTCTCATATGATGATTTGACAGGAAGGTGAAAAGGAAGAAAATAGATAACTGTTGAGGAAAAGCTCATTTGCTTAGTTGCTTTGTGTAGAACAAGTCAATTTTATTCTTGGCTTACAGCAAATATTTCTTCATCATCTTGTTATGTGCAAAACACCTCTTTTGGCTACAATATCTAGGTAACAGCTGAAAATAAAGTTCAAAGACTAATAGGAAGCATAAAGCCACCTGAATCCCACACAACAAAGATACACATAGTTTGCTAACAGATGACAAACAGACATGGGAAATATTTTTTCGTTGCTTGTCAAAAGCAAGTCAACTACATGGTTGCATGTAGTATGAGTAAATTGTTCTTATTATTTCAATTTTATCCCTAGCATACCATGTAATTCAGTGGGTCACATACTGAAACAAAATGCCTAAACAATATTAAATATGAAAGACTGAGAAAATGTTGCTTTGTTTTTATGGCTTCTTTGGAATTATTATTGATTTTTAAAAAACCAACGCTAAAAGTGAAGCAAAATCATCAGCTAATATAAAGTATTTTATAACCTGTATTGTACAGCTCTTTGTAATAACCAAATTTATATAAAGTACATAGCTTTGAAGGCATTCTTGATTATGAAAAAAACAAACACATAAAAGTAGATTTTGGAAACCAGCTTACTCCATTACTAAGTTTCACCAATAATCCTGAAATAATTTATGTGTTCAGACATAAAAGTGCTCTTAGTAGCTGTAATTGCGTATTTTACAACAATGTAATTAAAGAGCACATCCATTATATATACCGTCTTGTTTGCAGTGAACAGACATAAATCAGCCTCAGGAAAAGTAGGCATTCTATTTCCTCTTCTCACCTTCTGACTCTTCAGACAACAGCTTTAGGAGGGGACAGTCTCACAAGACAGGGGGATGATAAATGATTTGAATCCCTATTTCTACACCTTCAGACTAGACTGGCATTGCCTTGCAGGTCCCTATAGTTCTCTAGATAATATTAGTATCCCTATTAATAAGAGTGGCACTGATATAATACATGGATAGATCACTGCGATTATCTAGGCTGTGTCCAGAGTAATCTATTGGTAAGGGAAGATTCACTTTAGAGGAAAGATCAAGAAAGAGTTAGTTACTGAGATCTTAATCTCTCTTGCCTCTGGGAAGAAAGACACCCTTTTCTCTTGCCTGTGCTTTAGCATTCCACGTACCTGAGCACTGAGGGAAAGTGGTAACATGACTGCTGGCAGACAGACACACAGATGTGCTATGTACAAGCTGGTTAGGCCCAAGTCAGCTCTGGCCCTGAAACTGTAAGAAAGCATTTGTGCAACCTGTGCTTGTGTTAGAGTCCTGCTGAAAAGTGGGATATATGAAATGGGATGCTTCCAGAGTAGGGCAGGACTGGGTCCAGACATTTAGAAGTCCAGGCAAAGACAGTTATTACGCCTGTTTACGCCATCTCGAAAAAAGCAATCACCTCTACCTCCTCTGCACCCTATTACTTTCAGAATGAAATTAACTGTAGTAGTCCTACATGTTAACAAAAAGCAAGCTGGAACTCTGCCTCTGATTCTTCAAGCAACCTCAGTGCTAGAAAATAAAAAGCATGATGCTGTCCACAAGATCACAGTCAGGCACATCACTCAATTAAATAATTTTTTCTGATTGTACAAAGGGAAACCAGTTCTCATCCTTTCCAAGTAATGGTGAACAAACTTACCAGGACCACAGATGGAAAATTAATAAAGTGCCTTAGTATTTTTTTAGATTCCTTGAGGTAACGCTGCAAGATTAAAAAAAAGCAGATAAGGAGGAGGGGACAGGGTGTTTTGCTAGTTACCCAGCCCAGCGCAAAAAACGTCCCCACCACGAGGAGGCAGATGCATAAACAGATATAGATTTTATTATCTATCCCCATGGGGGGCAGAAATGACACTACATGGCTGGCAATAGAAGAGAGAAACCCACTCACCGTGGGTGAAATAACAAAAGGAAAAATGAACTTAATTACAAACTCAATAATAGAAGGGAAAAGAAACCAGGCAATCACCTCAACAATTGAGGGGGAGACCAACCATACCCCAAATATCATCATAGCCAGGCACAAACCACCCCAGCAAATACCAGAGAGGTGTACCAGCAGTACATGGTAAATTCCACAAAGGTACATGGCCAAACTACGACAGACACCAAAAGGATAAGCAATCAAATCCATTACCAGTATTACCCTTGTCCCATCCAATATACTAGTTCTGTCCTGCCATTGCTGGGAAATCCTGGTTGCAGCGAGCAGTCGGGGGTGGCCTCAGGGAAAAACTCTGCGTGGTGCATCCACCCGCAGGTCAGCTTTTTCCCAAGTTCGCTACAAGCAGGGCCAGCTTTTATACTGTTGGATAAACAACTCAAGGCAATTCTCAAAAATAACTTCAAAAGTGTTATATAACCTGCTATTTTTCCTCCTTGTTGGGTTCCGTCCAAGGTCAGCCAAGCCTGGGAAGAAACTCAAAGAGGAGGAGGTACCTCTATTTGTTTTGGTCTATTCTCACAGCTAATCAACTAATTTCCCAGCAAAGAAAAATCTTCTGCTGGTTTCAGTCATACGGTCTGGTTATGAGATTCATCCATATGTCAACTTTAATTCAGCGCCTATTGCTCAGGCTCTAGCACTTCACAGGGGGACAACAGGATGGCACGACACACAGATGGACACACATGTATTGAAATAAATATAAATGCCTTATGAGAAACAAGAACCTGACGTGCCAAATATGAACCACTAGATGGTCCCAAGGAAGTTCATGGGGTGACTGGGTGTCAGCTGAGCTTGGACCCAGGGTGGCATTTGTTGCAACATCTTAGGTGCTCTGACTTGAGCAGTGGTACAAAAAAAATTAAGTATCTCAAGAAGGAATCTGTAGAAAACAACTGACTGAAAAGTAGATTCAGCTAATTAGGAATTAAATGCAGAAAGAGACTAATTAAGGGACGTCTCTAACATCCTTTCTGTTCCAGCTGTTCAACTGATAACAACTTTGGTAATGTAAGGGTCAAGACTTTAAGCACATTATGGACTTAGCATTCAATGTAATATGAGATCCCCTGATTCAGATCTCTAACTTGGGCAGAGCAAGAATTTGAACTTGGATTTCCCACAGTCTGCGTAAAGACACTGAATATTAAAGCTGGTAGGGACTCCATAAGGTCCAAGCTTCTGCTTGCTAGGACTGATTTCAGAGGTTGTTCAGGACTTCAGTCAGTCAAGATTTGAAAACCTCTAGTGCTAGAGATTCTGCAGCCTCTCTGGAAAAGTTATCCCAGTGCTTAACCACTGTCACTGTGAAGTTTTTTTTTTTCTTATGTCTATTCCTAATTTCCTTTTTTAAAAGTGTGCAAAACCATCAAATATTACATCTTATTCTTTCATTATTCATCTCCAAGGCATGGAAAAACCCACATCCTTTCTGTTCAGGCAAGCATGAATCTGGGCAGCTCACATTCATGATCAGTATGATCATTAAGCTAAAGCCAGTCTTAAGGTGTCTATCCCTCTCTAAAAATTTTTTAAAATTTATTTCATTTTAGATGGCAATTTCTTAATTTCATTACAGATTTAACTACTTGTGGCAGATGCAGCTGCCTTGACAAAGACCTGACAATGATGGGGGCTTGCTAAAGACCTGATAAAGATCAGAGCTTCATGGCCTTTAAAACTTGATTATGTTGTTTCAGGCCTTTAGCCTGCCTGTGCCATGATGCACTTGCCCATAACTAATTAGAATGACCACAGTTTAGACTCAAGTAGGGTATAAATGGAGAGCCACTTTGAGTTAGGTCTCCTCAGAGCAGTCGGAGAAACTCTCCTTGGACTTCCTGGAATTAAATGAGCACTCACTCCCTCCTTTGGTGAGTGAGTATTTCTTCTGGATATATCCTTAAATGAGCCCTCACCTCTTTTGGGTAAATGACCCCCTTTCTGGGTACCCGTGAGTGGGAGGCCTCCCCTTTTATGAGTGAGTGTGAGCACATTCTGGTTCATCTTTCTAAAAGGAATATTTCTAAAACTTAGGAATTATTTGTGTAGTAGTATATTCCCTCCTGACATGTAAACTTGTAATTTACTTTGGTTGGTTGGGGTGCTGAGTAATTTCGGCTGCCATAAATCCATATCTTGGATAGCTACTGCTGTCTGTTTTGTGGGTGCCTCTGCGATGCTACTGTCTATAGGTTATGGATTTTGCTATTTTTACAATACATTATTTGTAATATTGTGTTAGTTTAAGATTTAAACTACAGGACAGTGTCAGGCCTTTCCCCTATTCATCAGAAATCGTGCTTGTCACTGAATGAAAAACAAGCAGAAAAAAATGAAAGCTTTCCCACTTCTGTACCTTCATCCTGATATAGGATAGCACAGCTGTCATTTTATGTGGAAAAAAGAAATCATAAGGAATACCATACACCACTGCTAAAAACAAGTCAAGGGCAGGAAACCTTAGTGGTGTTTTCAAACTATAAGTGCTCAGTACAAAAAACACTATGTCAACACATTTTATAAAAAGTAAAACTAAATAAACGTATTTTGAAGTTACAACCAATGAAATGTCATCTCTTTTATTCCATTTAAAAGCAAGATTGTTCTTGACCTTTGGAGACACTTGAAGTTCATTGCAAAAAAACCACTTAGTAGCTGCAGCTTCTACATAGATAAACAAGAATAAAGCCACTCTAGTACAGTAAGTCCAATTTAATATATGTTCCCCAAAGACTTCTGGTGCCACTTGCCACGTATTTATAGGTGTCTTACATTTTAAAAGTTATAAACAAAGTATTCTTTCCTCAATTATAAAACAGTCTTTCACAGTGCAAGTGAAAAAACAAGTTACGTAGTTGCAGCTGCAATTCACACTTTAAGAGTAAGTTTAAAAATTGCCTTTGGCTCCTTGCAAATTAAGACCAGGTTCTGCTATAGAAAATTCAACTGCTGGTGTTTTTCAGTAGTAACTGGTAAGTAATTGACTAATATAAACAAGGCTGAATATCACACTGTAAATGTTTTAAAGAATGTTTACTTAACTGAAGAAATTAAAAATTGACATGTCTTTATTTGCTCTGGAATCTATCTACAGGAATTTTGAAAGGTGAGTTATCACATAAGAGCTCTGCAGTCACTAATATTCAGTGACAAAATAATCAACAAATCTACAGTCAGGAAAGAACTTTTTTTCAGCTCAGGCAGAAATGGAGCACTGGTTTTGGTGGAGTTTTGGGGAGGAGGGCAAGTCTGTTTATTCCATAAATATATTATATTATATAAATTATATATATTTATGTAATAATGCCAATTTTTGAAGGGCTTCTGAAAAACAAAGAACTAATACATTTCCTGCTCTCTTCTTGCAGCTTTCAGTCTTTTCTGTAGATTGTTATATGGGAACATGTATTGATGACACCGGTGTTCTTAATCAAACACCCACTGTTTGTGATTGTGGAAAAGGGTCTCTTCCTGACCATTATCACTGTTCCTAACTCTGAAAATTAATTAGTAGCAATAATATCCACCTGGATCCACACATATAAAACACTGGACAAAATTGATCAACTGATTCTCATATGCTCAGCTGACATTGAAATACCAGTACTGTTGCTGGAGAACTGCTAACCTCCCCACCCCTCATCTCCCCCAAACATGAAAGAATTTCACAGAGCATCTAGAGAAAGAAGAACTGTATTCCTGGTACATAATGCATGAGTGTGTTTAAACTGATTGACAATGGCAATATGGAAAACGAGACAGAGAGAACAAAAGAGGTATTAAATGCATTAAAAAATAGAAAGTAGAAATATATGAAAGGAAATGAAGAATGGAAGAGTGAATAAAAATGTATCAGCATGAAAAATGATAAAAAGCAGAGTAAAGAGGTAAAGAGTAAACAGTATGAAGAGCAAGAAGCAATAAGTAATAGGAATAGATATGTAATTAAATGTCCTGTAGAAAGATTACAGAAGAGCAAAAGGAGGCTAAAAATTGGAAACAGATCAAATGCTCAATTTTGTAAAAGTTACTTGCTTACAATGAAAATGGGAATTTATGCTTCATGTTAAGAAGAGATTTGACCCTATTTTCAGTTAAAATTTAATGCCATAATCTCCATTTTTCATACAAAAGACTCTGTAAATTGAAAAAATAAAATAAAATATAAAATAAAACAGAAAAAAACCCCAAAAGATGGTGCTCTGAAGTGGTCCAAAAACATTACCTGTTCTCTTGCGCTGCTTCAGCACTGAGGGTCTTAAACATTGAGGTCCATCAAATTCAGTCAAGAACAGTAGATAAGGAAAATGAAGCAAAATATATCAAAGCAGACATTCTTAACTTTTTCACCAGGTCTAATACACAGTCTTAGACTTTGACAAAGTATGGTTTGCAATGTTGAAGAAACTGTAAAAATGAGAGAAAATTGAGCTATTAACATCAAGGTCATAGATTAAGAAAATTAAGTTAATTTCCACCTGATAAAGAAGAGATTAACAGAAAAATATCTCAGTCCATGTGGCACTGAAAAGGCATTCCTGAGAAAGGTTGGTGGTGATGGGTTATTTAGTGAGATAATGCAGGATCTAAACCAGGAAGGCATGAACCAAAGGTTAGAAGAGACTAGGCATGAAAGGCATTTAGGAAACAGAGTCGTTGTGCAGATGGTGATTAATATGTGAAATGGACCACCAAAGAGAGCAGCAATAGCTGTATATATAAACCCACTCCAAAGCGGTTATACAAGCACTAAGAAGAAAAATACTACTACAGGGTACAAAGTCTAGACAGGTATTACTCAGTTGTCAGAAAATGCAATGGGCCACCAAATATGTATTTAATGTTCTGTGGGAAGTTTTCTCCCCACAGCACACTGCTCACAGCCATTACTCTGCTGTCTGTTTCGCAGACATTTTGCACATACAGGTTCAGCAAATAGGTGTGAAAGTTAGTTACTCCTTGGAGAATGAGATATACGCAAACATTTCTGGAGAAAGGCATCTTGCAGGGAAATTCGCCGTGCATGAGGTAGAATCAGAAAAAAAAATAATAAATTCCTAGTCTGCCTAGAATATGTGAGTCTCTCTCCTCCCCCCATCACCTCCCTTGGATTATAATGATAATCAAAAGAACTGGGATATTTATTCCTTACCCTTAACTTAGTACAGGATATTGATTATATAGGCTAAACATTTTTAAAAATTACTTCCATATTCACCTTTTTTATTAAATACAAAGAATATTTTTGTGTGTATAGCAGAATTTTTGGTGAGTGCATATGTAAGTATGCATGGACATATATTTTTGAATTCATCCTGTTAAAACAGTTTCTACAGTCTAAATATATACAGTAGCTTTTTTCATAGCACATATGTAGTCAGTGTGTTAGGTGCCAGGTAAGCTGGCAAGCTATTAAAGAATGAATAGGATAACAAGGAGAAATAAAGGTAATAGCAAAGTGTCTTTTCTGAAGAACATCCTGAAATACCATGGCAGCCACTATGGGGATATTGACCTGCCACGGTTTAACCCCAGCCAGCAGCTAATCCCCACATGGCCGCTTGCTCACTCCCCTGTGATGGGATGGGGAAGAGAATCAGAAGGGTAAAAGTGAGAAAACTTGTGGGTTGAGATAAAGACAGTTTAATAGGTAAAGAAAAAGCCACCTGTGCAAACAAAGCAAAACAAGGAATTCAATCACCACTTCCCATCAGGAGGCAGGTGTTCAACCACCTCCAGGAAAGGAGGGCTCCATCACACGTAACTTACTTGGAAAGACAAAATTCATCAGTCTGAACATCCCCCTCTTCCTCCTTCTTCTCCCAGCTTTATATGCTGAGCATGACATCATATGGTATGGAATATCCCTTTGGACAGTTGGGCTCAGCTGTCCCAGTTGTATCACTTCCCAACTCCTCATGCACCCCCAGCCTACTTGCAGGCCAGGTGGTGTGAGAAGCAGAAAAGACCTTGAGTCTGTGTAAACACTGAGTATTACTCAGCAATAACAAAAACATCTCTGTGTTATCAATGCTGTTTCTAGCACAAATTCAAACCATAGCCCCATACCAACTACTATGAGGAAAATTAACTCTATCCCAACTAAAACCAGCACATGACCTTTGAAAAAAAGAAGCTGAAATGCAGTTATTTTTGTATGTCAGCCCCATCTACAGTAACTTGAACATCCGTGTTTTATGAAGACAAATCTTCTCACTGTATATTAATCTATTTTTACTGCTATCCATTTCCTGTAACCTCTGCCTATTTGCCCTTAGATTCCGAATACCTTCTAGTAGTCCAGATCTTGCACTGAATTTTTGGCAGATGTCTAGGACATCAAGTAAATGTACTTATTATGCACAACTGTTTTACACACAATCAATAGCAATGAAATTCTAAGTAACAATACTTATTGCTTTACCGATAAGCAGATTTATCAGTTTCTAGATCCATTTATGTTTTACAGATTGCATTTCTTAAAAATCTAAAAAATCAATAATTAATAGTATGTGTGAATAAAGTTTTGCTTGGCCTAATGTAACTGAATTGCATGTTTTATGTCTTCTCAGGCATGGCTCCGTTTTACAGTGAAAAAAAGAATAAAACTTTGATGCATAAGTGTAACTATTACAATGCATTCTGTGCAGTCATTGTAGCCCTCTAAATGTTAAGAAACAGAGTTTTCAGGACTACATAACAGATGGAAAAATAGAAGATTAGATATGAGAATGCCCAAAGGTCAAACAATTGTGGACAGAGACATTCTCTATGCACCATTTTTGGCATTAAGATTTCTTACAATTTCTCTGGTGTCCTGCACTGATCTTCTTGCCTCATATAAAATTGCACAAAATAAAGTGAAACACTTAGGCTTAAGGGATATTTGATCCACATCTGTTTAGTCTGTGACAGGGAGCAACGTGGAAAGGAAGAGAGCAACACTTGACTCATAATCCAGAGAAATGCAGGAAACTAAAAATAATAAGGAAAGACTCTAATAAAAGCAAACATGGAGAGGAAGAAAAATTAAACAGTAATGCCATTCTGGGGGAGCAAATCCACCCAATTCATCCATCTAGTCAGAAGAAGAAACATATCTCTAAGGCCAAATACAACTTTACAGGACCCTATTCGAAAATATCCTAGTCTGTAAGACTTAGGCTATTTATTAATTAGCTTAAACTATTTAAAAGGCAAAATGGAACAACAAACACTAATGTCAGTTGTGTTGGGTTGACTCCAGCCAGCAGCTGTGCTGCCACCCGGTCTCTCACTCACTCCCCTCACAGTGAGATGGGGGAGAGAACCAGAAAAGTAAATCTCAAAACTGGTGGGTCGAGATAAATACAGATTTTAACATGTGAAGAAAAGCTGTGTGTACAAGCAAAGAAACTGAAAGAGCTCAGTCACAGTTTCCTATTGGCAGGCAGATGTCCAGCCAGCCCTTGGAAAGCATGGTCTCAGTATACGTCATGGTTACTTGGGAAGACAAACCCCACAACCATAAACATCACCCCTTCCTCCTCCTTTCCCTCAGGTTTTATTGCTAAGCACATCATATAGTACAGAATAACCACTTAGTAGGAAAAGAAAAATAAAAAAAGCAAACCTCGACACTGTGCAGACACTGTTCAGCAATAGCTAAAACATAGATGTATTATCAACACTGTTTCAGTCACAAATCCAAAGCACAATATGATTAGGGCTGCTATAAGGAAAATTAACTCCATCCCAGCCAGACCTGGTACAACCCATAGATGAGGTACAGGTCAGATGCAAATATTCTTGTGCCTGGTAAACAACCAGGACCTTCTTTCTTGAAATGACCCGAGTCAATGAAAGAAATGCAAGTAATTTATGTACTTGCTTTTGCATTGATTCAGACATAGCAGATGTTGCAACTGCTTATCCAGTTAGTGGGTTGCTTAAGTACTGGTGTTGACAAAACAGCAGTATTGTGCTTGCTGGTTCAGAATAGTTAGCATCTATTTAAGAGACACCTTGTAAAGTGTCTCTTGTAAAGGCTCAGAAGAAAATACATTCAGTAAATATGATCTGAATCTATAAGCTTGAGCTGCAAGTGCGATATAACACTTCAGTACAGCACAGGAAAATATGATAAAAAGCTGAAGAAAACAGATTTGTGGCCTATTTAATACATAAGACAGGGTCATTGTGAACTATTGCCATCTGCAGTTTCATTGGATCTACTGATGCAGTGTCAGAGCTAAAACTGTAAAAGAGAAAAGAGCTCTCTGAAAAATGAAATGCTGTTTATTAGTATGGTCTCATTTTGTAAGAAAGATGTGTGGAAAAGAGGAATAGTTTAACTGTGATTCATAGCCACAAAGATCACAGCTGGAGTTACAGGTAATTATCATTTCTGAGAAACTCACCTCTGAGTTTGGACAAAGAGTCAAGGATTCTTGATTAGCAATCTGCCACTTTTATAATGCTGTGGAAGGCACAGGAAGTAAAGAGGGCAGTCAAATCAACCTTCGTTAATCTTGTATGTTTAAGCTTACAGCTCTTACATAAATAGAACACTAAGATAAATTACTAAGAGTCAGTATTCTGCCAGGAAAAAAAGTCTCAACCACTTTTGTTGGCATACAGATTTGACAGTATTTTAATCCATATTAACTGTCTGTGCTACACTGTAAGTTTATGTCCCTCAAACAGATGGCACTCCAGTTATTCATATTTGTAATAGACTTTCCCCTCACCTTCAGAGAAAGCTAATGTGAGACAAATTTTAAGCACTAAAGCAGTATTTTAAAATTGCCTTCAGTTGGTGAGCTAACTGTGGAGGACTTCGTAGCCCCACTACCTGCATCCTGTGGAAACTTCAAGAAACTCTCTAGGTCAGTTTTTATCGAATATTGTTTCCTCATTATATCATCAGCTGCCTTTTCATTAAGTTTGAGGCAGACACATCCAGCTGCACAAATCACAGTATCATTCAGATACAATTAGATTTAGACCAAAAAAATATGGAAGATACTGTAATTCAAAATGTCCTTTTTAATTGGGATAAGTATCTTAGAAAATATCCAGGCATCAGATTAAAAAGCTGTTTTAAACTTGTTTCTTTAGCATTCTAAATGCTCACAGATCTTTGGGAGCAGTAGCAGGAAATATTTGATGTCCAGCAGCACTGAATTCAAATACGAATGTAAAGATAATTTGCATCTGCAAATACTCTGAAGGGAAGCGTGATTAACTTCTGAGGGCAAAGTTTATGTATACATCCTGTAATACTCTTCATGTTGGTTTCTTATGGACATCAAAACTCAGTTTTTGAGGACTCCCATGGTTATAATTTTGTCTTGAAAATCTGTTTCTTAGATGTGATGATATGTTTAAATCTTCCACTGCTAAAGTAAATGATGCAGAAAACTGAAACGTGGGATCTGGGTTGAAACGTGACAGTTGAACCAAGGCAAATAATGTCTGGTTCCAGTGGAATTTTCTGTTAGAGGTTAAAAGTGATGAAGAAAAAGACTTTTACATTAGAAATATTAAACCCCTATGGTCTTCATTGATGAAGAGTGTTATAAGATATAAAGGATCGAGAAGCCTATGCATACTGAAACAACATTTAAGTACAGACCATTCTCATACAGAAGCTTCTTGTTCCAGGTGGAACTGATTTAGAAGGGGCAGGAGGTATAGATTTCCTTAAGCACAGAAAATATTCATAATTGTTTTCTTTTGGGACTTTTTAACCAATACATTAAAAATAAAGTCTAAAAAATGCATTAAAAAATGTCTGTGATTGAGAAGAAAACTACTTCACCTATTGCATCAGTCTGTGGAAGTTCACCACATAGCCTAAAGAGGAGGTAAAGAGGTCTTTGAGTTGATCTAAACCTCTGTGGCAATCTGTTCACAGAGCAAAACTGTACCCATTCAGACAGGTTTTTCAGTATGCAGGTTTTGGTAAAAAATCCATGAAACCGATTATGTGATTCTTAGCTGTAATCCACAGCTACTGGTCACAGTAAATGCCATTAATTCCCATCATCTAATAACACAGAAAAGAAGAAAGTGTATGCCACATCAGTCTTTCTTATGGTAACTTTTGCCACTTATCTGCTAAACCACAAAGAGCATCCATAACCTTTTCTGATTTATCACATAGAAAGCTCTTATGCAGATTTACTTTCTAGAAAACAGAACAGGGAAATTAACCTCCTTGTAGCCTCTGAAGCACAGACCTATTTATTAGCAAAAAACCGTACACTTCTGCATCTAATGTTATGTAAGTGTTTACAAAAGGTAACTCACACTCTCCTATCAGACCACTGAAGTGCATACAGTTAATAATCTA
This sequence comes from Eurystomus gularis, assembly GCA_013400335.1. Taxonomy (NCBI): domain Eukaryota; kingdom Metazoa; phylum Chordata; class Aves; order Coraciiformes; family Coraciidae; genus Eurystomus; species Eurystomus gularis. The sequence goes on from VZZY01004420.1 coordinate 69,322, forward strand.
GTCTCAGGTAAGTCTGAGACATTTGTCCAGGAAAGTAACTAACTAATCTCAAATGTAAAGGGTATTTTATCAAATTTGAAATTAAATCATTGTGTTTACAGGGCAGATTCTCAGCAAGAGCAAATAAAGGTATGAAAGCTTACATAAGGTGACAACCAGACTCTTACTGCTAAGCTTTGGCACCTGACATTAGAAATACTTCATACTATAATGCAATTATTTTAAGCAGTGTAGATCATTGACGTTATTGCCACAGTATTATACTTATAAAAATACCAAGAACAATCATTTGTCTTATTAATCATCTGTCTTACTAATATAATAAGGAACTACAGTGCACTATAGTGCACTATTATGTTTAGGTGCAAAAAAACCAACTTAATCAATTGCTTTAATTGTATTCACTGAATGGTACTGGTCCGTCTTATCATGAGTGTTTGTCATTTCCCCCGTTGTTTTAATGCATGTGTTCTTCTTGTGTGTGTACTAGATAAACACCGGATTCACTCAGGGTTCCTAACACTAGTAGTCATACCACATACCATTTGGAAGTTCAGTGTTTTTCCTGAGTCTTGCAGAAATCTTCATATTTCCCTAAGCAGCAAATATTTCAGCCTATTTTAATCACTCTTATCTTCAGTAATCTCTACTAAGCCATAGTAATTGTTATTTCTGATCATCAGTATAGCAGACCTACAAGATGTCAGGGACAGCTCAAGCTCAGTATTACCACAGTTTTTTTCTCAAATGTGAGCAAATTCTAAAAGCAAGTATTATATCAAGTTTGACCATTGTACAATAATTGGGAATTCTTGCATAGTGCTTTTCCCCAAGTCATTTACAGGAGTTTACAGTCTTACATACTTTTAGCAGGCTAACATTTTACCTTTTCTACTTTGAAGGCCACTTAGTGGAAGTTTGCAGTTTCCTCTCAAATTGACTTTGTTTGATCAAGCATACCCTGGGGAAGACTGAGCTAAAAAAAATTCTCTTTTTTTAACTGTCTTGTTTTTTACTGCAACTGTCAAATTTTGTACTTTTCAGAGTTGAAACACTCCATGCAATGATCACTCAGGACAGACACTTTGAACACTGTTAAAAGTGTGGACAGTGTATTTTCATCAGTTGTGTAGATTTTTCTAAACAGCAGGGTTGCTCTGCTGTTTCAAATAGAAAGTCTGTTCTCTTCTACTACTTACAATAATAAAATAACCATTGTAGATGTCCTATATGATTCCAGTAGGTTCAAATTTATTATGTTTCACAAGTGTTTCTCATTTTGCTTGTCATCATAGTTTCCAAAATAAAATTCTCCAGCTTGACTGGTATGTTTTCATTGCACTTTGGAGTTTGGGTTTTGTTTTTTTTTACATATTGTTTACACATACAATGGTCAGATTTATTTTGGTTGCACAAATTCAAAATATTTTAAAAATGTTTCTCCAACAAGGGCATATTATGTATTATTACATGATATCGTATGAAACAACTTGTGAAACTGTGTAATATTGCATTCTGTCTAGGGTAGAGAATAATAGAGCTATAAATACACATACAGATTATATTAAGTGGCATATTTTCCACTTGATGCACAGGAAATTAGCTGTAAAAGTCCTATTAGTATTAAGAGGAAGCTGTATTACTAAATCTGTTTGCATCACTCTAAAGGTTTACCACTTAAGTTAGAAGTAGTCAAGAAATTTAATGACAAACACATTGTACCTATCTCTCATATAGATGTCAGAGTTAAAAACCTCAATATCTGACAATGTTCATCACATTCAAGCATAATTTTTAACATATGAATACTCATATGTAACATAACTCAACCTATCATTTCGAGGTAACAGAGAGACTGTAGATTGAAGCAACTTATCATCAACTACGTAACAGAAATCACAGAGCTACTAGTTTCAGGATCCAAATCTGCTTGTTATCCCCATTCCTTCTGTAAGATAAATTTATGCAGCCAGACAGGGTAGATATGTCACTTTCTGTTTGTCTGTTGCCCTGCCAGACATTATCAGAAATTTTGCGAAAACAGCATCTCTGTAGAAGAGAGCTCATGTAATTGCCCAAAGCAGAACCAAATTACAAGTCTGTGTCAAAGCTGCTGCACAGATCTGCGAGAGCAATTGTGCCTTTCAGGTAAACCATTGTAAAGATCTTCAACTCCAAGCCTGCAGACAAGCCTCAACATTCTGTCCAGCAATCAAATTTTAGGAATTCTTGCAATTGTTACTAATGATCACATTAAATGTAAGTACCATATATATACATGTATAAATATATGGTACATGTATGTGTAAAGTGCAATGCGCACACACAAAATAGCCAGCTGACAGACTGGTGGCAGTGTAGTCACAGCTACATTGAACTTGGTGCATGCAAATTTGCCTTTCCTCAGTGACTACAGTATTGGGTGTTTTTCAAGGGGAATATTTTATAGGAACAATTGTCATATTTCCATTAAAATAAGGAAGCCCAGAATAAAGAGTTTAGCTGTAAAGCCTGTCACCTTGGTGATTTACTTAAAACAGCAGAGCCAGAGTTTTAGTAATATATTTTAATAAAACTTTTTTTTTAATAGGGTTTTAAAAATTCAACATTAATTTTCTGCTAGAAAATGCTGGCTTATCAGTACTGAAAATCTTTACAAAAAAAGACCATCTTAAGTGCAGTTGTTTTATCAAATATATTTACAGAACTCCTAGACACTTGAAACATTCAGCATAACACTTGCAAACAGGAAAATAATGTTTTCTCATTCCAAATCCATTTTTGTTTTAGAACACCTAAGTTTAAAAAGAAAGAAAAAAGGTGTTAAAATATAAATTCTTTAAAATACATTACTGGTATTTTTGCATAGTCACTGCATAATCACTGTATCTATACTGTGAAATCAAAGAAAGATTGAGAAATCATAGTTTAGGTGCAAATCACAGGTGCAAAGACTCTAATGAACCTACAAGCATATTTTTCCTCCAATTCTAGCATCAACACAAATTCGTTACAGCACTCTTTCTGACACCTACAAGTTTTCCAGGTTTTATTTCCAGGTCTTTTCTAAATACTCTAAACTTTTTCTCTAATGAAGCATTACAGTGTGTTTCACGAGAGTATGCCCATTCTTTTTCAATTAGGTTTACTTTCCTTTCTACCTGTGTCCATGGGTTAGTATAAACTGATTCAATTCAGTGAAAGATAATCAACTTCCTTTAATAGATACTAATTCAGATTCTAATCTAAAGGGGTCTTCTAATGATGTAAGAGCAGTTACAGTGAAAAAATATTGAGTCTCGGGCTAGCTTGTTTCTCTAGTATTCTCTATATGTTTATGCTATTCTATATATACTATAAGTGGTCTAGTATTTGATTTGTTAGCTTTATCTGATGTCAAACAGCATATCTGTTCATTCCATTGTACAGTGGAAAGAATATTCATTGACCAGGTCTGCCACAGCTACACTAAATTCTTCAAAACTGTCGCTATATGGAGCAAACTCTCCATATAAATAGGATCAATCTTTTCAGCCACATCAAGACTGACATCAATAATGACCCATACTGTAAAAAACCACATCCACTTAAGTTTTTTTAATCTTTCTGCCTTTTTTTCTGATATATCAGCTGGGAAAATTTTAACACCATTCCAAAAGAGCTTTAAGTGTTGGCATTACCAGAAACTATATTCCGAAAATTATTATGACAGAAAAAAATCCTTTATGTGCTTATGTGTATAAAACATGTAAATTCTTCATTTGCTGAGAAAGCTAAAGGTTGTGTCCCAATGGGAAACATCAGTTCAGTGCTAGCTGTGGAGGGCACTTGAGTAAAAAGAAAAATTACAATTGAGATAAGAAGATGCTGGGGTAGAGGCCTGACATCTCAGAGTGGCCCTGAACATCACAGAAATGTCCTTAAAATCTATCACATAAGAAATGAAGTATGAAGTAAAAGGACAACTATGCTAAAGATGAACCAGTCTGAGTTGTCATTGTTTTGCACTTATGTGTGCATAACTGTGGACTCTGTCCAAGGGAAGAGCTGCTTACAGCACTACGTAGGAGCAGAAGTGCTGAGTCATGCTACTACAGCCGAAGTCCCATGTAGACAGCAATGGAGCAGAAAAGGAGCAGAAACTGCTCAGCTTTCATTCTGATCTTATTTCCTCGTTTGCAAAATCTGAAGTTTGATGGATCTTATAGGAAAATACAGTTGGTTCACAGTGATGTTGTGGCAACACCTTTCTTCTACCTGTGAAAGAAATTCAAAGATAATAATCTCAGATCATCCAGCTTTATGGAGTTTTTGCACATACAGGCTATGATATAAGCATGAGATTTCAAAATAAAAATTAAGGGAAAGTGGAAAAAGAAATAAATATATATTATACTAAAGCAAGAAAAATAATGCAAGGAAATGCACATCTTTCATTATTTATGTCCCTAAACGTTCTGTTATCTTAAAGTGGGATATCAAAGAAATACAGGTCCCTAACATGATGAGCCAAATGTTATTACATGTTTCTTATCACAATAGTCCTACAAACAAAGCAGAGAAGTCATCATGCCTATAAAAACGTATTTAAAGGTCCGCTTTAAAAAATAAACTTTCCCCCAATCTACCTTCTACAAAGGAATATTTAAAATGTTTAAATCAAAAATTAAAACAGTCATGGACAGACAGCAGTATGTACAGCACTGATAACAGGAATAAACAGCCACAGCCCCCATTATATTCTGCAAACTAAATAAAAACACTAGTCTTATATGAAGGCATATGTTCAAAGATCAGGTTTCTATTTTTAAAAAGACTGAGTGGGCAGGTCTATAATAAATTCTTTGTGCAGAAATATGCTTTTAGTTCACTTAGAGGCTGCCAGTTGTGAGGATGGAAGTCAACAGAAGCACAAGCAGGTAAGTTTTTATTATTATTGTCTTTAAGGAATATTGTAGATTTGTAGGAAGAAGATATACAAAATATATTTCAAATTATATTTATATCTCACTTCAGTTATTACAGATTCTATCTGGAAAATTGGAACATCAATATGCTAGCGTACCATAGTGCTATGGAGTCTGCACAAGTCATTAAGTCTGAATGTCACCTTGCTATCTTCCTGTTGTGTTGAGGAATAAGGATCAGACGCTTCCTATCACTACATCATTTGCTATTCAAATACCTTGATGTATTTTTCTGCCGTCTAGAAATTGCAGTAACAAAGAGACACCTGGAACTGACTACCTTTTCCTGGCACAGGCAGTAAAAAACACAAAAAAAATCTCAATGCCCCAGAAGACAACTAGTGCAGGTCTCACTTTCTTCCCCCATGAAAGAATCCATTCTGCTCTAAATGCTGACTACAAGAACCTCCTGTGCCTCCCATGACACAGCTACTCAAATCTTCATACCAGAACTGTAATCAAGTTCTTTCTGATATACATTGATTAGTGTTGCTTGTCAGCATCTCTGATGGATATACACTTGGGGAGAAATGCAAACATAAGGCAAAAGCAGAAATGGGGACTTGAATCGCCTGCAATACAGCACTGCTTGGTTACAAACTGCTGAACACTAGACCGTTGAAAACCCTGCCCTGACATGCTGACTCGTAGTACAGTGTGCCCTGGGATGCAACTCTGCCTTCCCTTAAAAATAAAAAATCTTCACACATATTTATGAATTAAAAGGTGCACACACACAAAAAGAATTACATACAGTGGGCTACATTTTTCAGATGGGACTATCTTCTGCGAAAACAAGCAATGCTAATTTTAGCCCTTTATATACAAGAATATATTTTGTTACATGTAAATACAGAAGACTTAAACCCGCTGATTAATATTGATATTTCTGTATGAAAATTCATAGTTTACATGGAGCATATATAAAATAGGCACACTTTTCTTAGCTTGTTATCTTATCATAAAATGCATTCTTTCTGAGTTCTGCAATGCAGAGGAATTTCAAGCTTCAGCATTTGGTATACATGAATCTCTTATAAGTTTCATCTCCTGAAGCATCTCCCACTGGAAAAGTGTGTCCTGTGATAGACTGAACACAGTAATATTTCTCATTTCTTATGACAGCCTCTATGAATGTAGATTTTTGTCTCCCCTCCAAGTGAAACTTTTGTTAGCCTATGAAAAAGTATTTTGCTGTTTCCACTGTAGTATTTCAAGGGCTTTCTACAGTCCAGGCTTTTAAAAATAAGACTTAGTCTCATATTTCCATTACAAAATTGCTTAATGAACTGAAGAGAATATTTATTCTTGAATAATTATTCTACTTACAAATTTGCCATACATTCTTTTTTGTGAAGAATTATTCAGACAAGCCAGGTATACAAACCGCCAGAATAAATGTCATGCATATTTTTTTAAGAACAACAAGTTGAACAGTAAACATGCTTCACTTTTTTTACAGTAAGGGAAAGTTTACATTTAACAAGTAAATATGAAGTCTATAAAACTTTGCATTTGAAAACTGATGGAGGATATATGTTTCTGGACCCTACTCTGGGAGTTTAAAATTATGCACATTATTAAAAATTATACTGCATACAGTAACATGAACAGTATTTCTCTTTCTAAAGCACACGTAGTGTGTGACCAATCCCATAAATAATGCCACATTGCTGGTGATTTCTCATTCAAGAAAGCCTCCCCTGTGAGAGGCTTACTGAGAAAGATAGACTTTAAAATTGATGGCATGCTGTGAAAATGTTAGTTTGTGTGTCATACATAGTGTTATGCCAGTTGTGAATCCATTTTATTTTTGTGTGATTTTGGCAGTTAAGAAATGTTCTGGCTCAACAACACTAAAGACACAAGAAGCCTGCATTTATCTACATCATGGGGAGGCAGAGCACAAACCTTGTCATTCTGCCCTCCTTCATGTGTGCCTCGTGCCACCTTCAATGAAATGAATCTCAGCTGCAGAAGAACAACCTTCTGTGATGTGGCAGAAGATAACCTTATCTCCAAGCTCTAATATTAAAAACTAAAGAAAAGGTATAAATACTATTTTCATGTTGAAAACAGCCATTCACAAAGGCTTGTTGATTGAAGCAAATCTTTCCACTGAGAGTAAAGGAACATTCTGCTGAAGGAGATATTGGTCAGACTTCAAGTGTAAGCAACTTTATAACATGACTGATAGTGCACTCAGTTTGAGGGCTTTAAGAATTCTGACTTTCAGACACTTTAAAGTACCCACTATTTCTAAGTCCTCAGTATGTTTTAAAACCTCTACTCACTTCAAAAAAAATCAGTTTCATAATTGCTTTCAGCACAAGCAAATTTTAAAAATTTAATAATCTTTAAAGAAATTTTTTCTTCTGTAAAATAGATATAAATACTTTCAAGTAAATAATCTTTTTAAACTTATATCTGTCTCATCTTTAATGAAGGTTTACATGTGCCACTTTCTTCACAAAGTTGTTGGAACCTGTGACAGCATTGTTTTCTTAAGAATCACACCCTTGATGTTTTCTGAGTTGCCTATATCAAAGTTCTTATAAACTTAATTTGCGTGAAGTTTTTCTGTTTGTTTTCAACTTCCATGCCTTCAAGGTTGTCCAAATAGCTCTTTATTCCATTTTACCAGTTTTATGACAAATTAAGAGAGGAAACATAGATATCTAACCTATGTCTGGTCTCTGCTGACAACAACGCATCTTGTTTCTACACCTAGTTTGCACATTCCAGCTGTTTCTATGCTCAGTATTAGAGTGAGAACTAGCCATACAATGTTCCTCTCTACACACTTTTTCCCATGCAGAAAAAGTCCAGTCACATACCTCTGATGAAAGATATACTGTGTTCTAACTAGTGCTTCATATGCAGCTTTCATATATAGAGTCCATATGTAGAATTCATGTTAGTTAAGCTATAGTAAGAAACAGAACATCAAAATACAAGCTGAGGGATCTCCTTAATTCAATCCTCTAGTATCACAAGCAATTGCATTATCTAATCTTGCCATAATAATTTTCTTTCAGTTGTAAATACTGTAAAACAATAGAGTATCTGAATGCATACCCATAGATGCCTAGCTGTCTGGAAACTGCAGGCTGGCAAAATGAAAAAAAAAGAAAACAGAATTATCTTACTTTAAAATACAGGAAGACATTTGGTTTGTTAATGAGGTATAACATACTCATTTCTTGGACTATAAATACTTCAAGGTTCATGAGAATGTTTTGATATTATTTGAGAATTATAGTTTAAGTGGTTTGTCACACTGAGCAATTTTTTAAAAAACTTGTAAGATAACTAGGATCATAACAACATTGCAAGTGTTCAGTGTAACAGATATTTAATCGGGGTCATAAAACATAATGCATCAGGAACTATTCATTAATTAAATCCTTTGAGTTATAAAGAGGCACATTTAAGAAAGAGTTTTAAGCAAGATGTCACCTTTTAAATCTATTGGTTCTCTTGTTTATCTAGAAGAAAAAAAATAATCAAGAAGCTTTTGAGTATTCAAGAAAAAACAGAAAACTATCAAATGGTTGCATCTTTGATCTTAATGGGCAATGATAACACTTCCCTCCTGCTTTTTGTTTAAGTCAACCTTAGGTTTTCAGTAACAGCTCATGGTTGAATTGAGCAAACGTATTACATAGTATCTAATCAGTCTAATTTGATGGTCAGGGAACTACTGGAGAGAGTCTAATAAAGGGCTACAAAGATGATTAAGGAACAGGAACATCTCTTTTATGAGGAAAAGCTGAGACGTGGGGCTGTTTAGCCTGGAGAAGAGAAGGCTAAGATGTGAAATCTTTACTTGTCTATGCACTAGTTCAAAGGAAGACATAACAGCTTTAATTTTTGCAATTAATGGCAGTAAAAGGTGAGAAATAGGAGTAAGAGGAGGATAAGAATAATGGGGCCAGTTTTACATTCAGCCCTGATACAGAATAAACATGTCTATTTGTATTAAATATTCACTGCATTTGATATATATCAGGATGGAAACACTGTCACACTATTGTACTGTTTATCAAAATAAAAAAATAAAACTCTGCTACCTGACTGATGGTGACTGAGAAGATTCCTTTGATATAGTTATAGATACTTTTCTTAAACTGTAATTATACTTTCTGACAGAGAAAGCTATACCACTCCCCCCATATATGGACTTAGAATACTATTTCTATAATTTATTCAGCACTAGGTCTTTGCCAATGACTAATTCTTGAAGAAAAAAAAAGTAAAACTCAAACCAAGCTATTTTCTAGAGTAGGTAACCATTTTTTTTCCCTAGAAATCTCAGCTAAATCACTTTTTGACTACCTTTATAAATGAAAAGGAGGTATCAGAGACTCTTTTGACTTTCTTTCTTTTCTCCTTTTTCACCTCTCTGAGAGAAACTCACCCTGATATCAAAGACCTAGATTAATTCAGAGCAGCAGTTGAAAATTCCATTAATACAATTGCCAGGATGTAGGTCTGTGATTCTCAAGCCCTTGCCCACAAGACCCACTTAGGTTGCTTGTACCTTCTGATTTTCATAACCGTGTGATCTCATAGGGTGACTGGAAAAGCAACATATGATGTTGCTCGCAGCATCCTATTAGAGTGGAAAAGCTGGGTATCACTGATTGAAGCATCGGGTTTCATTCAAGCTACTGATGCAGCAAAACCAAAATAATGTTAATTCATTGTTTTCCATCACCCAGTAAATCTTGCAGCAACAAGTTAATGGGTGTTAGTGAAATATCTGTTTTAATGTGACTTCAAGGATTCATACTGATGTCTGGCTTTGTCACTATCACAGCTGAAAACTTTGTTGCTACCGAAAGTAGAAACCACATAATCAAATCTCAATTGATTCCTGTATATGTCTATTTCCAGCAACTTGTATTCATTAGATATGCATTAAAATTCTCCACAAGCATTATCACAAGCTGAAGTTAGTTAAATACTAAGCTTTTCCTCATTATAATGCCATTAAGAATGAAAGCGTCCCTTGATGTGATTAATGGACTCATGCTAAGCACTGATCCATTTCTG
>VZZY01004420.1:84346-86745 GCA_013400335.1 Eurystomus gularis
AAGACGTAGCAAGCATCTTTCTAGCCTCCAAGTAATCTCCACATTTCACAGCAACTGTATCTGAGAATGAGTTCTCCTTTGAGAGAGATTTTCTCCATCACTATTTTGAAGGCACATGTCACTTAAATGTTGCAAAAGGGAGACATATGGAAAAGAGAGCTGAGGAAGTACTTAGAAAAATCTCTGTAGTAAAATAGAGAAAATAACAACACAGTCTTTGTTGTAACACTCTCATTCTTGCTTTAATGAGGTATTTGTTCAATATGTATATACATGCAATATTTCATTGAGTCTTTACCATCTGTCATTTTGCACATGTAAAATCATGCTCAGCTCTTGAAACAACAGCTGCATGTAAATCTGCTGGGTTTAAAAAAAAAAAACAAACAAAAAACAAGCATCAGTGTCTCTTCAAAATAACATTTGAATAAAGGTGAATTCTCATCAATAAACAAAGTCAATTAATTTCTCTAAGCTCTGCCATGCACTTGCCAGCAATGTCCCAAATTCAAGGTCTTCAAGTGCTTTTTTTTGTCCTCATATTAGGACAGAAGGAATCTTTTGCCCTCACTCAGCTACAACCTCCTTTTAAATCTCTCCTCTCAGCCACAAGGTCTTCCTGACATTTATTTGTAAAGTTCTTTATCATGCAAGAGAAAGCACAGAAACTTCAGTAGAGGCCAATGTCATTTCAGCTGATGAATCCATTTTTTCAGAGCTCTGGAGCTTCCAAATGGTGACAAAGCCATGCTGCAGAGAATAATTTAAAATTGAAAAATGTTCATATACAAAAATGAAAGAGGTCTGCAACTGAAACCTAATAAATCTGCTGTGCAAAATGTCTAAATATCAAAAGGCATAGGGCAGAAGTACTCAGGACATAAAACAGAGATAGAGTGTGTACAAATACACGTGATGACATGCTTGGTATAAAAGTCTAACTAAAGGTCACTTTTCTTATATAGACTTGCCTTTTCTTATATCTGCTGAGACACTCAAAGGAAAACCTGCAGAGAAGTTTCTGAATGGAGCATCTATATAGTATGTAAGAAGTAAGAAAAAGGATAGTCCAAGCGACATGACATTTTATCAACTGCTTATAACAAATACCTCTGGTATTTCCTAACTCTTAAATCAGTATGGCAAAGACCTTTTCCCTAGCTTTGAAAAGAAGATATTCAGCAATGTGAAATCTTGGTTTTTGAATTTATATATGATTCAATGAAAACTTTTGCTTTATTTTTACCCTTGACTTTGTCTCTGGTTCAGGCAATATCTCACTTTCTCACATTATAATAATTGAAGTTTTAATTCCATAAGGTTACCCTCTCTTTTTTCTTGCCTCTTAAGCTCTCTCTCTCTCACACACACACACACATATATAGATATGTGTGTGTATATATATATGTGTGTGTGTATATATATTTTTATATATATATAGGGGTTAATAAAAAGGGCACCATCAATTGCTGTGTCATGCTCCAAGCCCAGGAGAGCAAGCTGAATGGGGTGCTGTGTTGTCTGACCCGAGAATTAATATTTTCTTTCTCAGCTGCTGAATAGTTAATGAATTTTATGGGATTAATTAAATGCCAGGAATTGTGTATATACAGTGCCTGTTTATGCCCAAGATGAGTGTAGCACTTCAATGTTTCAACACAGGAGAGGAGAGGGAATGAAGAGAGACTACTTCCATGCTTTCTCAAGATGGAAAAGCAAGAGATGAAAAGTAGAGCAACAAAAAGTCTTGACAGAGCTAGGAGCAAGAAAAATATCTAAAAGTGAATGGCTACACATAAATGTATGTCACTGACTGACTGCAGATATATGTATGAAACCTAAGACCTTTCTTGAGTCTGAAAGATTCAGAAATTATTTCATACAGTTGTCTGTAAAACAGTTACTGTGAAAAAAAATAAAATGTTCAGAATATGAACTACAGAGAAGAGAGGATCCTGGCAACATCTTCTTGTACAAAGAAAAATTTGGCCCAAGGCCTAGTTTTACTAGTTATCTAAACTAGTTACTACTTTTCTTATATGAGAACTCTCTTCTTTCATCTTTCTCTCCTAAATTTTTAACAGCAAATATAAAAATATATTTTGTTCTCACAGCCATACCAAAAATTAAATTTGGTCATTAAAATTAAGCATTCATAAGTACAGATGAAGTTCTTGCTGGTCATTGATCATAGAATCATAGGATCATTTTGGTTGGAAGAGACCTTTAAGATCAAGTCCAACCTTGTACTGCCAAGTCACCACTTAACCATGTCACTCAGCACCATATCTAAATACCCCCAGGGATGGTGATTCCACCACTTCCCTGCGCAGCCTGTTCTAGTGTTTGATAACCCTTTCAGTGAAGAAATTTTTCATAATATCCACACCACCACACCC
>VZZY01004420.1:86854-117766 GCA_013400335.1 Eurystomus gularis
AGCCTGTCCAGATCCCTCTGTAAAGCCTCCCTACCCTCAAGCAGATCACCAAACTTGGTGTTGTCTGCAAACTTACTGACAATGCACTTGATCCCCTTGTCCAGATCACTGATAAAGATATTAAAGACAACAGGTCCCAGTACTGAGCCCTGAGGAAGACCACTTGTAAATAGCCACCAACTGGATTTAACACCATTCACTATCATTCTTTGGGCTTGGCCCCCTAGACAGATTTCTACCCAGCAAAGCATATGCTCACCCAAGCCATGAGCAGCCAGTTTCTCCAGCAGAATGCTGTGGGTAACAGTGTCAAAAGCTTTGCTAAAGCCCAGGTAAATGACATCCACAGCATTTACCTCATCCACTAATTGGGTCACCTAGTCATAGAAAAAGATAAGGTTAGTCAAGCAGGACCTGCCTTTCATAAACCCACGCTGAGTGGGCCTGATCATCTGGTTGTCCTGTACATGCTGTGTGATGGCACTCAAGATGATCTGCTCCATAACCTTCCCCAGTACTGAGAGGCCTGTATTTCCCCAGACCCTCCTTCCAGCCTTTCTTGTAGATGGGTTTCACATGTGCTAGCCTCAAGTCAACAGAGACCTCCCTGGTTAGCCAGGACTGCTGATAAATGATGAAAAGTGGCTTGGTTAACACTCCTACAATCTCCCTCAGTACCCTTGGGTGGATCTCATCTGGCCCAATAGTCTTGTGTGCATCCATCAGTGTCACTGACCATTTCCCCTTGAATTATGGGGGTTTCATTCTGCTCCTTGTCATCCAGCTCAGGGGGCTGGGCACTCAGAGGACAACTGGTCTTACCATAAAAGACTGAGGCAAAGAAGGCATTCAGTGCCTCAGCATTTTCCTCATTCTTGGTCACTGTGTTTCCTCTTGAATCCAATAAGGTATGGAGACTCTCCTTAGCCCTCCTTTTTCTGTTAGTGCATTTATAGAAACATATTTAATTGTCTTTTGTGGCAGTAGCCAGTTTAAGTTCTAGGTGGGCTTTGGCCCTTCTAATTTACTCCTTGTATAACCTCACGAAATCTTTGCAGTCTTCCTGAATGGTCTGCCCCTTCTTCTAAAACCATAGACTTTCCTTTTCTTCCTGAGTTCCAGTCAAAGCTCTCTGTTCAGCCAGGCCAGTCTTCTTCACTGCCTGTTTGCCTTATGGCACACTAGAATGGCCTGCTCCTGCACCTTAAAGGTTTCTTTCTTGAAGAACTTCTAGACTTCCTGGACTCCTTTGCCCTTCAGGACTGCCAGCCAATGGACTCTGTCAAACAGGCTCCTAAACAGGCCAAATTCTGCCCTCCATAGATCCAAGGTGGAAACTCTACTAACCCCTCTCCTTACTCCCCCAAGAATTGAAATCTTTACAATTTCATTATCACTATGTGCAAGGCAGCCTCCAACCTTCTTATTACCCACAAGTCCTTCTCTGCTCAAGAACAACAGGTCCAGCAGGGAGCCTTCCCTAGCTGTCTCACTCACCAGCTGTGTGCAGAAGTTATCTTCCACACACTCCAGGAACCTCCTAGACTGTTTCCTCTCTGCTCTATTGTATTTCCAGTAGACATCTGGTAAGTTGAAGTCTACCAAAAGGTAGTGATTGTGAGACTTCTCCCAGCTCCTTATAGTATGTTTTGCTTTTCCTCAAGTCTTCTAACCTGCCATGCATATTTCAGTCATGAAGGGCACCATGCAGTTAATTTAGCTGCCAAATGTGTCATCAAAGCAGTTCAAATATGTTACAATAGTGAATTATTGAAGATGTCAGCAAGGATAGACTACTGGCTCATCAGAAAAGTTCCCATTTAGGCTCTTGATCTAGTTCTTCCAATTACTACAAGCACCTTTGCAGTGCGATCAAAAACATCACGAACTTGTGCAGTCATTTAGCAGCTTTAAATTAAGCATACACTATTATGAGCTCCCAAGGGAACCTAATACTGTTTTTTAGGTATTTTCTTTCAATCAAAAAGCTTGAGATGTGTAAGGCAGGGAATCCATAAGGTATTATGTAATGGTTTTGAACAACCACACTATTATTCTTTCCTATGACTGACTTGTCAGTATTTGGAGAGATTACTGAATGCTCTACCCACTGCTCATGGATATCTTTGATTGCTTTCTAAAACAGACATTAGCCTGTTGAGAGCCCTGGAACAGCTATACAGAAAAGTAATTTTTCTTCAAAAAAGACAGAAGATATCTAGCACTGGTCACATCAACTGCTGTATCAGATACTGCCATTCAGTGCTTTCCGCTCCTGAGATCGGAACCTACTTGATCTGAAATTTGGCAATGATGGGGCAGAGACAAGCATCCTTTGAGAAAGGTTTTATTTTCCTACCTGCAACAGCTTGAAATGCTTTTAACTTAGCAAACATTTCTGTGGGTAGGACCAATTAATTTATTTTTTTAATTTTGTGTTTTGAATGCTGTTATGTGATACTTCAAGATATCAAATAAGATGTTGTCCCAAGGGCATTTATGTTGGCTTTGTCACACTGAGTAATCAGGTCTTGTTGATTTTTGGATGCTCTTTGTTATCTCAGAAAAAAAATCCTCAGGTTTATCTTACAGTGACAGATGGTTTAGCTAATAAATGTGTCAACAAATCTAGCAGTATCACAGTCCTGGCAGCTGGTACTCCAGGGCACACTGTATGCAGGAGTGTGTAGTGGGTGTCCTGGTTTCACTGGGACAGAATCTCAGGCCAGCCATGGTCTGCAGGCCATTAGCAGTTTGAAGTCAGCCAGGGCACCTGACCTGAACTGGCTCACTGGTATATCCCAGACCATAAATGTCACATTCAGTGTAAAGGGGGAAGTTTGCCGAGAAGGAAGGTGTGTGGGCTGGGTGGGAAGTGGGTGTTCCTTTCCTGCATTTTTGTTCATCTTCCCAAAGACTGCCTCCTGAGTCTAGATTCCTTAGTTAATACCGAGACAGAACAGGTAACTTGAATAATGCAACTGCCCGCTCATTAAGTAATACTGTCTAAAAGAAGCTGTTTCTCTACTATCCAGTACCATCTCTTACTCACATTCAATTCCCTTTCGTAATCCTGTGCATTGATAAAGTGTTTGAGGTCAGGTTTTTATGCCAGTCTTCCTTACCTTCGCTTCTGGAATGAGAAAAAAACCCCTACTCTGAGCAATACAACATGCTGCTTTAGGTATCTTCTGCCTCCTTTTCTCATGACAGCTTTCTGAAAAATGTCCACTTTGAGGAGCTGGACTGGGTTATCTAATACGTCTTTTCTTCTAAACCAGCTTTTTCATTGCATCTAGAAAACATTACCAGTTTCATTTAAAGACACATTTCCTAGTCTCAGACAAGCTTTACCTGAGTTACATACCAGCACTAACAAAGTAATGAAAAGAAAAATTGCACTCATTCACATTTCAGGTTCTCTCTGTATTTCTCAATGCCACACAGAGAAATGATTGCCATGTAGGCTAAAAACAAAAGATAAACAGATATGGAGCTGGCTGCTGTTTCTGAACTATCACTGTCCTCACATTATGTGTCTGAAGGAGGAATGGTTACCTGATAATCATTCCTGTAGCTGAAAGTGGTTGAAGTTCAAAGCACACATATTGCACCACCATAGGGAGAAATAGTTATCTGTTTACTGCCTTCCACCTTTCCACTAAAAAGTGAAAAACTACAGATGTTGTAAAGAAAAGTTTGATACACTAAGATTCACTTGAGCCATTTACTAAGGTGTAACTGGAATCTAGATCTGTCAGTGTTCATAAGAAAATACAGGGAAATATCTCAGAAACGCAGTCCATGCTTCATTTGTCGAAAGCATACTTTTTTCAATACATCTATATTAGCAAAGTTTTGTCTCATTTTGGCTCAGAAAAGATCAGCCTCAAATCCTCTCTAACTCAAGGCTACATCTAATTAAAGGCCCAACACTTCGTATTTCTCATTTAGTAGGTTCACAGGGACTAAACACATAACATATAGATGGCTGACCCACCTAAAACACCTGAGGTACTCTCATCTCCCTTCCCCTTTTCTAAGCCCTGCTGCAGGACACTCCACTGCCTTTCCCCACTCCAGACTGGTTTATCTTCTTCCTTTGCTCTTCAGGATACATAAATCACTGAGCTGAACTCTGAAATACCATTTTAAATTACAGGAAAGCATTTACAACTGATGAAATGGAGAGAGATAAGGGTTCTATCTGAAATGAGATGCTGGTTAATCTAATCTATTACTCACCTAAAAGGAATGGCATATCTCGGTGAAAGAAATGCCAGCTTCTGCTGCAATTGCTTTCATTCAATCACACTTGAGAAACAGGAAATAGCATATTTACAACTCATTTCTTCATGGAGGAGATCATAAGGTAAGATATGCAAGGAGGTGGCCTACATTACTTGTTAGTAAGCTGCAACTCAAAAAGTATTTGCTAGTTTTCTTTCTAAATCTAGCGTGCCAAACCCTAACCGCCTCATAGGATGCCAGTTGTCCTCTTTGCTTTCAGCTGTAAAATGACATTAAAAGATGCTAACCGATGCACTGAGGGCTTTTATAATATCACAATATTACACTTCAAATTGCTACCATCATTACAGGAATTTATTTGGTGGTAAACAACAGAGGGGCTTGCTCTGGAGACTGCCATTGTAGTCTGCCTGGATGAAAAGGTCTGCTGTTCCTCATCCCTCCTACCCTCTCAACAGCACTGAGTTATAAGTATTGAATTTACAGTTGCACCTTTCAAAACATACAGGTTTTAACTAATTAGATTTTCCTGGAAGGAATTTAAAGAAAGGACTATAAATACTCCCACCTCAGTGTCTTTCAATGTTATTACTTAATTTAGCTTTACTAGCTTTAATAAATCTTTCATGTTGGAAAAAATGTCATTTTGTTATCTTAAAAATAAAATAAACAAGGAAAGGAAGGTGAAGGGAGGACATTTCTGCCGTTCTTTTTTTTTTTTTTCATGAACTAGAGGTCATGAAAAACCTCTGAAAATTAAGGACCCTTACTCTCCTCAGAAATAAGTGTTTCATCCTCACAGAGCCATGAAATATTTTTTCTTGCACTCTGAAAAGTGAGGAAGATTCTGCTGCAGAGAAGAGCCACAGTTTAAATCCAAATATTGGCAGGTGAAAAGGTGGGGGTTTTTCTTTCCTTTTTGTTAGTCTTGGCAAAAAAAATGAAATAACTATCTGAGAAGGATCACAACAGTGTATTGCAACTTCCACACGTAGCAGAGCCACGAACCTAGTGACTGAAAAGCGTCACATTTTTCTTCATAAAGCATCTGACTTACTCTGATAGAGACTATGACAGGTTAGTGGCTCAAATGAGATTGAAAAAAAACACCTACTATACATGCTGGTTTATATTTTTGTTTTGTAACATTCAGCTCTAAGGAACGTCTTCCTTTTATTGTACATAGATAGCAGATGGTTTCTCAGAAGAGTTTTTTTTCTGACTAAATATCTGAAATATATAGTAAATAATGTCCTACCATTATGCAAAGCCATGTAAGGCATTCTGGTACTTGAAAGTACAACATAGCCCTTTAAATACCTTTCAGAGAGCTCACTTTAATCTATACAACAGGAAAACAAAATCAATTCTGCTTAAAAATAACATAAGTGATCTAGTAATTGAAGCAATTTTACAATACAGCTTGTGCAGCGACAGGAGAAAATGCAAGATATTTTTTATTTTCTAGAAAATGGCTCAAAGGCAAAGTGAGTATAGCCCTTTGAGACCTGCAATAACCTACAATGAGGGCAATAGCCATCACACAGAAAATATAACAGATGGCAGCATGGTTGCCTTACTCTCAGATACAGGTTACTGAACAGATGCCTTTAGGGCTTAATATTAGATTTTTTTCCTTTTTTCTGGACCATGGCATAGCTTTGTGCATATGCCATTTATAAAACAAATATAAAACACCATAGGGAAATGAATAAAGTTTCATATGGCAAAATGTCAACCGAAATACAAATATACAGAGGATGAAGCGATTATCAATGTTGGTAGTATAGAATGAAACATAACCTTACCAACACAGGTCACTGTATCTACCACACATTATTTTGAGCTATGTTACCATAGGTCAAAAAGCAGACATGTAAAATCTGTTATAAACCCTCCATTTGCTTTGCCAGAAACGTCAGCGACCTAGTAGGCTATAAGTCACCTCTCTTGTTTACCAGCTTTACACACTCAAAAGCGTCAAGACTAGAAAAGGGAGAAAAATTGTCATACATAGCTAGCGTGAGGATTTCTACAAATATCTGAAAAGCTAAATCATGTAGAGAAATAGATCATCCATTGCTAAAACAGATAACAGCAAGAAAAATTATTTCCAACTCCTCAGGCACCACAGAATTCACAACATAACCAAGTCAAAAATACATCATCAAAATATGTTTACATGCTTATGCATATCAGTCTCCTAACCTGGATTCAGTCTTGATGGATTGCTGTGATACATTACAAGACCCCTAAGGACATATTAGGTTTTTCAGATCGTGAGTCTTTTCTCTAGGTGACAAGACAAAACTGCTTTTGTCTTCAATAAGACCAGAATTTCATCTTACATATGCATACCAAAAGACACTTGAGCACAGACACACTTTTTAAAAATAAAAATCCTTTTAGGGCAAATTCCAGCTGCGTCCAGAAAATAAAAGAATCATCTAGAGATTACTTCAGTTTCCCTTTTGCAATGGGATGTTTCAATACTTAAAAAGGTGCATTCTTCAGGGCATTTCAGTGGATGTTTCTTAGTCTGAACTGTATTTGTTCTACTAAAACTGCATTCCTTAACCAAGGAAGAACAAGGTTTACCAAACAAGCTGGCTTCCTTGTTTTAAAACAAAGGCACACTGTTTGCAGTAAAGAAACTTTCAGTGGAAGGCACAGTGAGAAGGGGGCATCACTGTCACTTCCACCATTTTCCCTGCAGGAAAATAAACTGTATTTTTATTGGTCTAACTAGGAAAACTGGAGGAAAGACAAGAGCATAGTGAAATACCTGAAAGCAGATATTGTGTGTCAAAGTACTTGCTATAGCTTACACTGCGTTGCCAAAAATGTGGTGTCAGAAACACCACAGGGAACCTTTCCTAAGTTTCACAGAAATGTTGACATGATACATTTTCCTAGGGAAAGTAGGATAACCTTCAGCTAAGGATGAATAGAGATGCTTTTCTTTCACTTTACAATGAACATGTTACGACCTTTTATAATCTATTTTCTCTCCCTCAATTCTCCTTCAGCATTGTGGCTACTTTCCAACACTTTATGAAGTGGTTGGACCGTGTGGCATTGAAGGTCAGTGGAAATCCATAAAAAAGGCAAATTTCAAAGGCTATCTGAAAAAAGTGCTCCCAAGGAAATAAAGCGATGTAGGGTTAGGGATGTAGTGTTAGCCATAGACCACAATAATTTAGTATATGAACAGAAAAACTTTCTACTTCTGTAGCCCTCTAGTCAGTTTTTTATCATGCTTAAATCACCAGAAGATTAGCTGCTAGTCAGAAACCAGTTTCTTTCCCTGGAAGCCAGTGATGGACCCATCATAATCCTTGTCATCTGACTGGACTTATTAAAACAAAATATTATGGAAATTCACTATAAGAGAAAACCCACCCAACCTACCCTACAGGAGGCATGTTAAGTAGCTACCGAGTATGTTTTCTTCTTCCTTTTCTCTTTCACCATCTCACTGTAATCTATTTCCATAGTAAACATAGTGACGTTAACAGATTGACTTGGTAAGACAAGGCTTTCACCTAAAGAAAACTCTTTCACCTAATAGATTCACAAGCAGAACGGCTGTATCATGAGCTGATTAATCCAGATAGAAAAGGAGGGTAGTTCATGGGAAACGATAGAAGGTATTGTGTTGGTCCACATTGTCATTAATCATTACAATAAGGTAATAAACAGCACAGAATGATACATCAAGATTGAGCCAAAATGGAAGGGGGGGACAAAACTTTAAAAAAGAGAAAGAAACCAAGAGAACTGAACTACAGAAAATAATATAAACACAGATATTAAATAATATTAAATGCACAATAAATGCAAATGTTGAAAAATAACTGATAGCTGAAAAAATTGTTGTCCAAAGATGTAAAATTCCACTCACCTTGGTTAGGAGAAACAAGTGTGCTTCAGCTGTAAGGGCTGTAGGAATACCATGTTTCATTTCCAGGCATGTAAATACAAGAAAAATATTAAGTGGAAGAGAATTGTAACATGCATGATTAATAAGAGTGAGAAGGAAAAAAGTGGAAAGATACTGGCACTCAAATTGCCAAGTTTGGACTTGGCAATGCTCTCAAGGGTACATAATATATTTTAAATATTTGAAAGGTATAAATCCCAAGGGGGTGCAGCAGACATTGTGGTATGAACAAAGCTCGGTAAAGGGGATTGAGTTTATCATGCAGCTGGATTTACTTTGAATTAGCAGATCCTTAACCAGATTGTTCACAACTCAGACACTGAAAACACAGCTTCTTATCATGGAATCATAGAATGGTTCTTGCTTCCTTTGAGTCAGAGATATTTTTCATTTTAGTATATTCCAAGAGATGTGAACCTTCCTGAGAATCCCCTTTCTTTCTATGCTTGTAAACAAAAGGTTAAAATTGTGCAAACTAACATAGGAAACTCCTTGATTTGACACTCAGACACTATTCCGCCTTGAGCTGGTAATATAAATAAAAGTCAAGGTTTATTCTCAAATGAGTAAGTTCCATGGCCGGCGGTATAACCCATCACCAATTACATGCCTCATCTAGTTGAAAAAAGGTAGAGAAGTGCGGCAGCTGACTTCAGTCTGCACAGACAATTGGTTCTACATTTAAGTATGACAGGAGGCATATTATAAACTGCAATAAAAATTTAAGTTTACAAATTACTTTCTTCCTTCCTTCTTTCCTCACCACCTCTTACCCAAAGCATCTACTACCTTGCAGACTGCAAATCATGGGAGGAGGGCTAGAAATGATTGCTCTTTTTCCATTCATGTTTACATTCACTCACTTGTATGTTACCAGACTGTTTTACTGGTTTTGCTTCTAAAAAAAATAGTCTAGTTGTCTTCTGAGTCCATTCCAGCTTTTCAGTGCTAATTGCCTTTCCCCCTGTATGTTCATTATTCTGTGCTTCGCATGTTTCAGATTACTTTGTTTCTCTGGATTTAGGTTGTGTTGACTTAGTTTCTTCATTCATTACCAGCATACAGAAGGTAACAACCTCAGCAGTGAGACCCTTCTATAACCAATGTATTTGGTGTATTATTTTGAAAGCCATAAGCTGAATAATAAATATTTTCGAAAAGCCACATATTGGACAGATCTTTTTAAAAATAGTAATAAACCAGGAGTCTAAGCCCACAGATTTTCTTTTCCTCCCTTCCTCCTTGCCTCCCTTCTTTCATATGAATGCCTTCATACCTAAGAGCAGGTAAGCAAATACACCTCTTGTTTCTCTGTACCAACCATGCCTTCTCTTATTCAGAGGCAATTAAAAAAATGCCTGCTGATATTTTTTTAAACAATATTCCATACCATCAGGGCACAAACTAGATTAACTTGTGCATCCAGAATTCATTTGAGACTACATTCCTTTTGTAAAACAAATGGCAAGAGATAAAGTGTTCCCAATAGCATTGGTTTAAGCAGAAGTGACAATACAATCTCCATGAAAGCATAGGAATGATTTCTACCTAACAAAGACACAATCCCATCTTAGCCTTTCAGAGCTGTCAGAGTAGAGCACCTTGCCTAAACAGCTAAACTTTTCTGAGTTATATACAAATATATCCAACAGTTTCTATGGTACCTGGCATTCCCTGTATGTGACGCTGAGCACTGAGTGGAGGTCTGAGTACTCTGCTCCTTCTTTTTCTCCTACTTCACTTCCTTTTAATTAGGACAATCAACAACAATAAAATCCCCCAAGAAAACAAACCTAAAAGCCACCATTCCACCTATAACTTCAATAACTGCAATCCTGGGGCAAAGCAGCTGACCAGGTAGGCACAACTGTGAAATACAGACCATGTATTTCACTCACTGAAGTAAAATCCTGATCAAGGTTAGTTTTATATGTCATGATATATCAGGGTACAAGAGTAATTTGGAAAGAGTGCTGCATCTAACTTTGGATTTACAGCATCCTTATGGTGAGGGGACCATGAAAATTGTACTTATTATTGCAGCCTTCATCCTCAACATCCATATGCTAGTTTCTGTCTGGTGCTCCTTGTCTGCTGGGTATAAGTCATGGCATGGAAACTCTCATAGGCATTTTACAGGTTTATTACAGTGGTAGCCATAGGAATTTTGCCTAATTTGTCAAGATTATGCATGTATTTGGCTTTATATTTTGTATGGAAAATATTAAATATTACAATATACACACGTTCTTATTTTCACTGTTCCTTCTATTAGTTTGTGGTTTTTTGCTTCTTAAAAGAAGGCAACTGTGTTATGTTAACCAAAACAGAGCAGAACTCAGGTTAAAAGATTTTTAAGTCCAAAGGCATCTGTATAAACCTTTAATCTGTCCTGAATAAAAGAGAAGTTGGAGCTTCGTCAGATTTCTGCCTCAAGTCCAAATCCTCTAGCTGAATTGAGCTGCTTGATTGCAGCAGCTGTGTAGAGGGACTCCGTCATGGCCCATGGCAACCTGTTTCAGCAGCCACCTCTTCTCGCTGTTAACATTCTACAACATTAATCAAGACAGATTTCATATTGCTTGAGCTTCTGGTCAATCATCCTTATAGTTCTAACTAATTTTACAGATCCAAACACTTCTGTTCCCCAGGAGAAAACTTGTGAAGCATGTTACTTCTCAGCTTATGAGTTGCTGCAAGTGCTGAAGGCACATATTATGGGGAGTCCAGATTCAGTCAACCTACAGATCACTGCATACTTAGGCTGACAGTACAGCAAAGCCCCACGATGTCCTGAAGCTTGGGGCTGGATACCATCGACACCTTGCCAGAGTTGTCTTAATATTCTATTTTTACATCCATGGGGTGTTTGCCCAAAATGTCACTCTGTGACTGTGATCCGCTAATTAATCTTTAGAAGTCCTTTTCAGCAACACTTTTTCTTCAGAGATCCTTCCTATTAGTGACAGTTTTCTTAGTACTTTTTTTCTTTTCTAGTTTCAATTGTGCAAATGCAGGTCCTCTGAAACACTGTCTTTACCTGTGTCTTTATATGTTTCCATGTGAATTAGTTACTGTCTCAGATTATTTTTATCCCTGCTACATAAATAAAAAAAAAAAAAGAAGATATGACGATGGGGTGAGTTATCTGAAGGCTAGTTCAAATCTTCTATGGCAACTTCAGAGACAAAATCCTCTGTTGACTTTACACTCTGCATAACCTCAGGGACCACCTTCACTGATCTTCCTGAAGCTGCATCCATGCTGCTGGCAGAGAAAAGGAAAAAACAGGAATACATTCTGTGGTTTTAGGAGTTCTATCACAGAAAAACACTTCAGGCCAGCAGGTGTACTAATGTGACAGAGAAGAGTTTTGCTCATTAACTTCAGTAATCTAAGTTAGGATAAAATTTGGCCCTAGAGCATTATCTTCTAATCTTCAGATGAAAGCAGGAAAAGCTACTTATGATACACCAGTACACCGAAACAGATGTCAGCTGCTGACCACAAAACAATTCTTCCAAATACAGAAAAAGGGAGATCTTTCCAGAAATTCCTAACAATTCTTACTTTTGAGCACATCTATGTGTCCAGCTACTGGCATGAGCACAAATACATAATAATATTTTTTCATTCTAGGTTATATATCAACTCTAACCTGTTTCACTTCAAACTGCACACAGATAAATCATTTTCTGCAGTGAAGGATTTTTCAAACTGATCTTATTTAAGAAGGGTTATTGAACTTCAGAAGAAGATGAATATATCTTCAGCATCAATAACTTCAACACACACCCTATTCTGAAGTCAATACTGTTGCTTCTGTGCTTGTGCTACCAAATATCAAGAAAAAAATATCCAAAGGAAAAGTATGCTCCTTCTTTAAACATTCTCTCACATGGGAGCCCTTCTTTTGTGTTCTTCCTGCAGCTGAGATATTATTTTGGGCAGATAGATGGGGAATGAATAGCACAATCCAGCAACCATTATGAATATTTCATCTATATTTAGGGAAAAAAATACCAACTTCCCAAGCACACAGACACTTTAGAAACTACTTTGAGGCACTTTGTCAGACTATATATGAATGGAAACAAGAAAGAGATGAAGTGAACCTACATGAGCAGTTTAGTTCAAACCCAGAGTACGCCTTTAGGCTGTGCTGATTGACCTCAGTTACTGATCGGTGCATTTTTAAAAGATTCAATGTCCCGGGGAACACAAAGCAGTGTTTCTTTTATGTGAATGCATATCACTGCATTTTAAAGTTGGAAGTCTTCAGCTGCCATAGATTGTGATGTTTCCCTACCAAATTCAGAAAAACTGTTTTATTTCCTGACTACACTCAAAATTACATGTGCAAAATCAGTGATGCACTATGCTCACTGGTCTCAAAAACAGCAAGTCTGAAAGATGTACCCGGATTTGGCAATAATTTGTTTTTTTTTCTTTCCATATAAAACCAGAAGCTTTTAACATACTAAAAACTCCCAGCTAGAAGCGGAAGATGAAACCCTTCACTGTGTGGAGACTCAGCACAAGTAGGACTGTTCTGACTTGGCAGAAGAGTGAAAACCAGTTTTTTCTGTCTTTTTCCATTACTGCTGGAGAAGGAATGAGTTTGGCTCCATGCTTGTTGGCTTTACACATTTTCAAGGAGACCTTTTAGCAAGAGCTTGTTGAGAAGAGCACCAAGTAACTTAATTACTGGCCACACACAGAGTTACAGACCAAGCTTGAAGTTTTAAGTTATGGATAGAGATTTCAATCACATCTGTGCTTTATTCTGTTTTCCTTTAACATGTCTAGACAATGAAAGAACTAGAAAGGTAATAGGATAGTGACAAAACAGACACTGTGTAAATGTTTTTCTGTGCTTCTTATGTAAGGGACTAAAGCAGGCAAAAAAAATATTTGCTATAGGTACTGTTTTCATCATTCACCTCTTAGATGTCATCTGTAGTAGTTTACAATGTCAATGGCAGCCTGGTAATTACTTGTTTCATTTCTCTACAACACAGTTTTAAAGAATTTGCTTTAGCAATACGGCAACCTGTAATGGCAGGAATCACAATAGGTGTAAAGTTCAGTTTGACATACACATGCGTTCCTCTGTGTTCTCCTGTATAGCTCCCAGGTAAGTACTGCTCACATATGAACCAAGACAAAGATAATCTGAGCCAAGGCAAAGCCCTTGAGGATCAGGGCTATCAACTGTAAGTCATTTTTATCGGTAAAAAATCAATGACTTAAAGCATGGATTCAGGGGAAACAGCTTCTGAATACTAGGACAGTACCTGCTGGCAAAATTCATTTTTATCCCTGTCAGCTCCATTCAGATAGATGCCATCTTTCCTGTTACTGAAAGGATCCATTCATTCCTCTGACCACCACCTCTGACAATTCTGAGAACTATTTTTCGCTGTACATCATTATAAGTTTGCCTTTAAAATGAGTTATAAGTATCTAAGCTTGAAATATGCCAGAACAGCAGTTAAGGAAGTTCAGAGGAAGAGAAAAAGGTGCTAAGCCTGTCAAGCTGAGACAGCAGAGTGTTATGAATGCAGCTACCTAGCAGATCAGTCACGAGAAAGTTAAGCAAAAAGCAGCACTCTTCTTGAACTCCACAGTAAATCTGAGTGTGGAGTATTGACTGTCCACTAGAAAAAAAGTTTAGAAACTTTTTATTGAGACCATCAAAGAAATTATTATGTGGTAAGCCCAAAAATGCCAAGCTCAGGTAATTCTTTTGCAAAAGTTTCCAGTAAAATTGTCCCTACACGTTTATAAATTTGCTGAAATAGTACAAAATGTAAAGCTGCACAATGACTCCACCTTGAAACGTAAATGGGTGTTGGGTTTGCGCCTGGAGGGTTTTGGCAGCAGGGCAGGTGACTGTTCGGCTGGCTCTTGTAAGAGGCTTTGAGAAGCTTTCCTGGCTTCAAGTAAGACCCACCTCTGGCCAAGGTCAAGGCAATCAGCACCTCTGTGATAACTTATTTAACAGAGGAAAACTTGTGCAACTAATTGTGTTTTGGAGGGGAGTAGGACAGGAGAGAGACAACCATGCAGGCACCCAGGTCAGTGAGGAAGTAGGGAGGAAGTCATGCCAGAACAGCCATTCTGTGGTGAGTTGGCAGGCTGAGCCCCTGCTGTCCATGGACAGTGGAGAAGAATCCCATCTGCAGCACACTGATGACCCCCTGCTGGAGCAGGGGACTGATCCCAAAAGAGGCCATTACTCTGGGAGAAGCCCATGCTACAGCAGTTCATTGCTGGGGGAACTGCAGCCTGTGGAAGGAGCCCACGCTAGTTGGAGAAGTTTCTGTAGGACTGTCTCTCGTGGGAGTGATGCCTCATTGCAGCAGGGGAAGATTGTGATGAGCTTTCCTGGAGTAGGAAGGAGCAGCAGAAAAAATATGGCATAGACTAGGACAGACCACAACTCCCATTTCCTGCACCCCTGCACTGCTGGAGGGGAGGACATAGCAGAGCTGTGTCTGAGAAAAAGGGAGAGGCAGGTGGGAAAGTGTATTTAAGATTAGGTTGCATTTATCACTGTCCTACTCTGATTCAGTTGGTGAACTGGTGGTAGTTTTGTTTAAATTATATTGATTTTGTTTCCCCAAGTCGAATCTGTCTTTTGCCCATGACCATAACTGATGAGTAAGCTCTCCCCATCCTTTGTCTAAACCCTCAAGCTTTTTTTTATATTTTCTCTTCTTCATCCCACTGGATGGGGGTAGGAGTGAGTGAGCAGCTACATGGTTGCTTTATGGCTGGCTGGGTGGGCTCAAACCATGACAAATTGAGAAGCAAGGGATTTAGGTTTAATGCAAATTTTCAATACTAAAGTCTGAGCCTGAATAACTGAGCAAAAAATGCACAAAACATCCAGGATTTTACTTTCTTCAGAATGTTTATATCTGACTACACAATCTCTTTCAAATACTACAGTACCTCTGATTGGAAACAAAGGAGGTCAGAGTAACTAATGATCATTCTGTTATTGTGGGTTTATTACCTGTATAAAATGAATTGAAGGTTTCACAATAAACTAATGTAAGCAGATGACCTCAGAAAATTTGTGTCAAGCAATTTCTTTGCTGATGGCCTCAGTAAACCTTTCCAAATCCTCATAACAATAGAGAATACAACATTTTAAACCAATGGTGTTTTTTCCAGGTAAACACTTTTGTACGTGACAACACATTTTGGGAAAGCAAGCCTCAGCCTATAGATTAATCCCTTAGAATCCTTGGGCTTCAAACTTCGTTCATGGTAAAACAATTGGAGGAAAGGCCAGTCAACATTCTAAGGAGTAAACAACCAGCTCCCTGTCAAGTGAAGGTCTGGTAGATGGTCAGAGAGAAACCATTTCAGATCTCCCACAGCCATTAGAGAAGGTCAGCTAACCAGTCTCAAGAGTTCAGCTATGCATTAAGTTTGACTTACAAGGCTTTCCTGGCTCTTTTAAAAAGAGAAAACCAAACTGGTCAGGGTGACTGCAGTATCCATACCCGCTTTAGGTTGCAGGGAGAAAAAAAGTACAAATCTACATGTTTTAGAATTAGGGTGGTTAAGGAGATTCTGTTTTTCTAGTGGTTTTCATCTAGCATGTCCAGCTTATTACTATAATAGCAAGATACTGGCTGTTTTTTCTGGTTAAGTTCCCACTTCATACACCCAGACTCTAAAATCCTATGTGAAATACACTGCTCTCCCAGCATTTTATAGAACTAATGTGATAAAATTGAGCATTAGACCCTTTCAAAATTTTCAAATCAAAGTACTTTAAATTAGAAATGAATTAGACCATCTGGCTTTGGGAATTTAAATGACTTCCCATTCGCATTTGCTATTTAACTATAATTAGACCAATATATCTGAAACTTTTCACTAAACCAACAAAAATGACATTAACCTCTTTGTCCTGTATTTCTGTCCTTGCACATCACTGTGCAGTTCCAAAAGTACAGCTTAGCTCTGCCATTCCCTTGCTGTTCATAGTATATTTTCACAAGAATAAGTTGGAAGTCTGGAAAGAAAAACTTTTTCTAAACCTGTTATTGGCTCCAAAGAGGAGTAGGACCAAGCTTCCCATGCAATGCAACTTCATCATCCTGCAGCAGAGCAGCATGGGGGATAAAAAGACCATCAAGTCCTGTTAATTATGGACAGCTGAGAACAACTGTAGTGTTGATCTATAGCTGTGGTGTTGATCTACATGCTGCCCATGGGCTCCAAGAGTGGCATGTGAGGGCAAATATGGATCACACCCATTAATATCCATTTTTTATTTCATTTTTACAGCACAGCCACCTTGTCACAGAGGGAATGAATAGAAATCCTCCTGCAATGGATATTAATTGCTTCTCTTTATATCTATATTCTAGACACTGCATACACTCACTTTCCTGTAACTTCATTACAGTGCATTTCCAAATTAACAGAGAAAAGAGTGATTTTTTTTTTTTCTAAGCTCTTTTTAGGCCACTTTCTGTACTTTTTGCAGCAACTCAGGTGTAAAAATGTGAGAACTTGCTAATTATTATGTGTTTAGGAGATTAGCTAGACTTCTTTTTCTTACAGTTGACAGGCAAATTTGCTTCTCAAGGCTGTGAAGTCTTCAGTGATAAAATGTTCCTGTGTGTGTTGTCATTAATTTCTAACTTTTGTGACTGCAAAGCAAATGAAAGTTCCTTAGTATCATTAGGGGCTTTTTTTCAGGATGATAAAAGAATTAAGAAATTTGCTCTCCTACAAGTCCAATGGCAACTCATCAAACTACCACGGGGGAGACTGAGGTTCAAGAATGGCATTAAAAAAATCCCACAGTGAAGGAATCTACTTCAGATCAAACAGGACCTGCAGCACTTACCTTAGAAGGAACTTTATTGGATACATCCCACAATATTTAGGTAACCAGGCAAGACTAACTTTTACTCAGGACAGATTCTTCAGTTCTTTCTCAAACAAAAATAGCATTTACCAGCTGACAAGGAATTACTTATAAATTGTGTAATGGCTTCTGCATTTTGCTTCTCAATCACACAGCAGTTTACTTGGATTTTTAAGTTAAAAATAGTAAATGCCATGGGCTATACAGAATGGTTCTATTTTGGGGGAACGGAAGTCTTGTGAGTTTATTTATACCAATTTTTGGCCTATCAATACTCTCAAACTTGTTTCTGGAACTCTCACATCACTCCTATATCCCATGTCTCCACCAAAGAAAAGGAAAGAAAAGAATAATCCCCAAACCACAAATTAAAACAATGAAACTCTGACCAATGTCTCCTCATTATGCATTACTCAGGAGCACAGTCCCTATATTCTCATAGCATTTAAAATATCTGTCTTTTCCTTTAGTAACATTGTGTAAAAGCCACAGCATAGTCCTGAGCTGACAATCCCACCCAAATGAACTAGTTAGTAGACTATTTGGCCAATTTTCATTTTTCCTGGGACACCATCCTTCTTTTAAAAACCATAAACACATTGAATTATAATTCATAGCTCAGCTTTCAAAAATTTGTGTCTATCTAGCTGTTGGCATTTTCTAACTGGGAAGAGGCTGTTGACTCCTAATAGACACTATTCTCTGGAATTTACCAAGGGCAGGGCAGAAGTTCAGGTCAAATAGTAACGTGTCTGTTTTCTTCCTGTTTATATATTGCAAAGTAAAATTTATGAACATTGTTTTCCAAGGAAAAGCAGCTAAAATGTATATTCTGGGCAGCAAACATGTGCATGTAATATTCTCTTTGTTCTGTCATCTAGTGTTCATCCAGGAGTCATTACTACCACAGATTTTCTGGAATCACCTCTTCATAGAATAACTCCCAATCTGAAGTTAGTATCCGTGTCAATATCCTTGTTTACCGAAAATTTTCATTAGTTATTGCCTTCACAGATAGCACTAATCGCGAACCTGATCCTAACCCTGCAAACTCAAAATTAAAAGAATAATAGAATTACCCCTTAATTACACTGAAAAGAAGTTTCATACTTTTGCCTCAAAAAGGAAGATGATAAATTTTGGCTTCTTAGAGATATTACAATCAATATACCTAAATCTGCAGAGTGCAGAAAGACACTTGCTGACATTTTTGTGTAATGACATCTCAGAAACTTTTCTACAGCTGCATGCCAAATCAGTATTTTCAAGTGGACTACAGACTAGCAACTGAGAAAGAAGAAATCCTAAGAACAAACTAGCGTACAACATCACCATCACCGTGTGAAACACCTCTGGTCACTGTACTCCAAGCAAGCAAATGGGAAAGAGAAAGGGGCATGCAGGGGAAAAAAAAGTCTTTAAAAGGAAATTTACAATTATTTCATAGGTAGAGTCCTGTGTCTGAAGAAACAACTTCCTAAAAATACAAAAAAGCAAACCTGAAGGCACTACCAATCTTTCCTCTCTTCCATGCACTGACACTCACATTTAGTTGTATAATGACTCCTCAAAGAAAATAAGGAGCCCTAAAGGGCTAAATAAAAATAATTAACTCTTAACAAGTCTAGGGACAGATCTGTCTCCTTTGTCTGCAAAGTCCTTGTGGGAACATAAACAAGATTTGACCTCAGTTGAACATAGCCTTGTCCCTAGATACATGTTGTACACATTGAAGGAATGCACTTAATCTGAAATGAGCAAAAGCCAAATGAGAAAATTTTGAGGTTTGACTCTAAGTAAAATGTTTGACAGCTATTGAAAACTTTTAGGTCTTGAAGTTGTAAGAGAAGGTTTCCAGATGAGATTCGCACTGTTTTCTAGCATCAGCAAGGCTAACAAAAAATTCAAGTTAGTTCTAACATTGCCCGCATAGTCACTATGGCCTTATAATAGTTCCATTATGGGACCTGGGAGATGGTGGCAAGTGCAGTTACCTACAGACTTTTTTTTTTTCTAAATTAAATTAAAGTGTGAGACATAAATTTTTGTATGTATATCTTTTGCTCTATAGGAAAATAATAAAAAGAACAGAGGGAGACAGAAAAAGTAATAAAATCTCTTAAAATTGCTTTGGTTAACAAAGCATTAATTACTTTTTCCAGTAAAAAAAAAAAGTCAAATAAATGAGCTTCAAAGAAACTTTTAGCATTCAACCAAGAGTGAAATAAAAATCCAGGTTCGAATAGGAGTGGGGTATTAAATGATTTATCATGGAAAAATATTACATTTGAACTGCTATAAAGGTCTTTTCCTCATAAGTATGTTAGAGTAAATTATCAGTGTCTCCTTTATGCCAGTCAAATGTTGTTAATGTCAAAAAGCTTGGCGAAAGGAAAGCTTACTACTTTTACAGCCATTTTTAAATACCACTAGATGAGGTCTTTAAGTAAGAAGTTACACAGAATACCAATTTCAGCCACTAGGTCATGCAAGTTTTTTTTTCCCAATGATCCAGATGTGGCTTTCCCAGTCCTAATATTCAAGTGTTAAAAGGAAAGGTCAATAAGTCCTCCAGGAGCTCTTACCTAACACTAGGTTTCCCTTTCATGAATTTACAATGAAGGTCAACAATGGCAAGAGGTATGGCCTGATTATTTGGACTTTTTATAAGGCAAATTTTGACTACACCAGCCTTCTTCCAAGGAACAAGACAGAAGAAGCATGAGAGCAATGAAAATGTGGTGTAAGAGGAAAAGTAATACAGTGAGGAGTACTTGTAAAAACATTTACTTTCTCAGTCAAGTGCTAGTTCCCAAGGAGTATGAAGTTGGCCATCTGCTGCTGCTCAAATCACATGCAAACAGTCTTGTTCTGAAAGAGATCTGTTGAGCATAGGAAATACTGAGACCAAGAGCAACCTTGGAGCTTCCTGACTGCTGTAGTAATTCTTAGAAGGCTGGAATTACTTAGTAGCAAAATTGTATAATCATAGAATGATAGAATGCATTGGGTTGAAGGGACCTCCTAAGGTCATCTAGTCCAACCCCCAATAACAAAAAAAAATAAATGCAATGAAGGTAGAGAATAGATCCAAATGCATAGAGAATCGACTTGTGCAGCAGATAGCTATTAGCTGTGATGATTTCCAATAGATAATACCCGAAGAGAGCAGAATGACAGTGAACAGGCTCTTCGCTATGAAAAAGAAGTCTACTCACTAAAGTAATATTTTAAAAAGGGAACAACGTATTACAGCTTGATAAACTTAAAAGAGGTATAATTGAAAGCCATACCTGGCTTGTTCCCTCTGTAGTCAAGACCATTTATTCAGAGGTTGCATTGATCGCTTCACCAGCCTGCTGAGAAGATGCCGCTTGAAGGGTGACTCTTAGGGCAGGAAGGATGTGTAAAAGCTCTGTTTTGGTTCTCTCCAACAGCTTCAAGGGGAAAAGTCAGGATCTGCTATATGCTTTCATAGCTTAAAGACTGGAACAAGACACCTGAGTAATGGCTAGAAACATAGCTATAGAAAGTAATTTTCTGAAAAAAAAAAAAAAATCAGTCTTATTAATGTCATTAATGGCTGGGGTTTTATGCGTGTGTAGTCCATGTGTTGACCTTCTGAATTTAGGTAAGGAAGGACAGTACCTCATCTAAAACCAGTATCTGGGTCTGGTAAGATTTAGAGTGAGGGGCTCGGAGTATCAGTACAATTAGATCATACACTGAAGAACATGTTGCACTGGACAAGCAGAAGTAGTAACTATTCTCACAACCATTCATCATTTTAATTTGTTTCCTTTATTATTTGCCAGGTAGTGCCTGTCCTCCAGAACTCAAGGCGTTTTGAAAAACTGACACTCACTTTCTCTAAGACACCTATGATTTTATCATACTTCATCATATCATTTATCACCTTTACTCCAGGACTGAGTATCCCAACCTGCTTATCTTCTTCATATGAACCAATTTTATCCTCATCATCCTTTCCTGTAGTTTTTGTACTCTTTGGAAACAGGAGGACACAGAGATTAGCACAGAGAAGGGGCAGTACGTGCTTATACAGTGACATAAATAATGATCTTTGGGTTTTGTTCTCTATTTCTTTCTGTTCTCCCCAAAACAATTCCTGATATAATTGACTTTCTTTGACTGTCACTGAGCATTCAAGTGAAGTTTTCAAAGAACTTAATTATAAATTTGTTCTAAGTTATTATCCATTTCTGAACTGGTAATATTTAATTCAGGCCTTGCCACATATGTAAAGTTAGTTGCCTAAACTATTTAATATTTCAGAGATGAGGAAAAAAAAAAAATCAGCTCACACCTTCCAAACGTACTGTTGAGTGGAAAATTGTAAAGCTACAAGCAGTCCATGAGGTGGACTGTGAAAACCCGGAAAGGATTTTGGCTCTGACACATAACTTAGGCCAGGATGGAAGATAACATTGGATCACATAGGTCTGCCTAACTGTAGCTGATATTCTTACTAAATGTTTCTTAACTTTCAGCTGGGATGATTTCAAATTTAAAGTTGCCCTGAAACTGCATAATTTAGCTCATTTCTCAGCAATGTAGCTATGAAATAAATTCAGGGACCTCTGGAAATTTCACTACAGCTATCATTTGATGACATCAAGTTGAGTGGTGCAGTTGACATGCCCAAAGGACAGGATACCATTCAGAGGGACCTGGACAAGCTTGAGAAGTGGGCCCATGTGAACCTCATGAGGTTCAAAATCGCAAAGTCCAAGGTCCTGCACCTGGGTTGGGGCAACCCCCAGTATCTATACAATCAAGAGGATGAAGGGATTGAGAGCAGCCCTGATGAGAAGGATTTGGGGGTACTGGTGGAAAAGCTGAACATAAGCTGGAAATGTGCTCCTGCAGCCCAGAAAGCCAACCGTATCTTGGGCAGCATAAAAAAAAGTGTCACCAGCAGGTCAAGGGAGGTGATTCTCCCCCTCTACTCTGCTCTTGTGAGACCCCAGCTGGAGTAGTGTGTCCAGATCTACAGTCCTAAGCACAAGAAGGACATGGACCTGTTGGAGTGGGTCCAGAGGAGGGTTGCGAAAATGATCAGAGGGCTGGAACACCTCTCCTATGAAGAAAGGCTGAGAGAGTTGGTGTTATTCAGCCTGGAGAAGAGAAGGCTTCAGGGAGACTTGATTGTGGCCTTTCAATACTTCAGAGGAGCTTATAAGAAAGATTGATATTGATTTTTTAGTATGGCCTGTTGCAATAGGACAAGGGGTAATGGTTTTAAGCTAAAAGAGGGTAGATTTAGACTAGATAGAAGGAAGAAATTTTTCACAAAGAGGCTGGTGAAACATTGGCACAAGTTGCTCAGAGAGATAGTAGAAGTCCCATCCCTGGAAACATTCAAGTTCAGGCTGGACGGGGCTCTGAGCAACCTGATCTAGTTAGAGATGTCCCTGCTTGTTGCAGTGGGGTTAGAGTAGATGACTTCTATAGGTCCCTTGGTCCCTTCCAACCTAAACCATTCTATGGTTCTATGATCATTCCAACAATCAACATTTTTAGTTCTTGGATTCAAGTAAAGGAAATTAGTGGAAGCCATTATATGTGATAATTAGGTTTAATGCAGTGATTACAACGTAAAACTCTCAGCATGTGATGTATTTTAAGCATTTTTATCATAAAAAGGTGCTATATCAACAAAAAAAGCTTTTTTTTTTTACTTTTTCTTTTGTGCAAACATACTTCAGTATTATTTCTTCTATCACAAGGGAGAGTTACTGGGATCTCTCCCCATGTGAAAAATGTAGCTTTGGCAATTTAGAGATGTTTGGTCCATGAACAGGTATAATCCCAGAAGTATGGGAAAAAGCATTGGCTAAGGACTGATGCAGCTAAAGATCACAAGACTAACAGAGCCTTCAGAAAAAGCTGGGTGGGGTGGGGGGGACAAGAGCGGTGTGGGGCTTTCTCACATCCACTAGGCTACTATTTTTCTGAACTCTGCCTTGGTACTTTAGTATTCCTTAGACTTCTGCCTTGTTTTTCTTCTCCCTTGCTACAATCTCTTAATTTTTATAACAACAGCAGGACCAAGAACATTTTAAAAGTGAAGTTAAAAAGAAAAATTAGAAACAAACCCCTATCTTTTTGAGATAGATAAAATGGTAGTGAAAAACATCTAGCTGTTCTGAGCTTATAGTGCAGTCAGGAGAAAGGGAAAGTTGACACACCTGACAGAGCAAACATCTTTTATGAAGATAAAGTACAGAGCCCAGAGAGGCCACTATTGTGGGACTATCCAGTTTTCATAACCTCACTAGGCAAAAAGAGAAAAATCTTTCCCTTTCTTCCATCACACTGGGCCAAGCAGCAGCGGCAGAACTACCATAAACCTCTTAGGCTTATGCAATTCCCCCTCAGCACACCTATACTCTGTGGCAGAGCTGGTCCCTTTGTGGCCAGGTCTCAACCTAACTACATCAGCTACATAGGAGCATGGAGAAGGATAACACAGAGATGAGATGTGTCAGGCAACAGAGGTTTCTGAAACCCTGTGCTGCTCACAATAGCAGCAACATTCACTCTGCTGTGTCAAAGGAGAAGGGGGCTGAAGGGCAAGGTTCTTGTCTGCACAAAGAAAGAAAAAGACCTATATCTGTAGAGCAGCAAATAATAGGAATTTTATGCAATTTTATTCCTGCTGTTGAAGATTAATAGGCCTTTTTTCCCATTGTTATGTAGTGGAATTCAACTGACCTCTAATTAACAGTAAAAGACATGTATTATAGATTTGAAATGGGGAAGAAGAGCTCCTTTCACTCCCAGTAATTGAAATCTAAATATGGCCAGAGAACAGTTAACCAAGCAGCTAGGTTTATGGTGTAAGTCAGATCTATGAATCATAGAAGTGAATTGTAAATTAGGGGATCTACTTATTACTTGTTTGGCCTTAAGACGTCCCTTGTGCCAGAACTGACATTTCTTTTATCTTTACAAAACTGATACAGAAAATTTACTTAGATGGCAATGTTTTTTTTTTGCCAGTATTGTCGATTCAAATGGAAGTTACTATGCAGAGAGATAAAAGAGTAATGCAATTTCTACTAGATAAAAATCAAGCTATCTTAAAGGACAAGATATACAACTTTCAATTGAATTATTCCACTTTTACATCAGAATCTACGTAGATTACCACTTACACCACAGCTCTGGACGATTCCCTGAACTGAGCCAGGCAGGCATTTGTAATGGATGTAGAAGATTACGTCTGGGCAAACACCTTCTATAAACTGCTTCTTCTGAGGAATAAGCATTGTTTAATGTGTCAGTAACATGTCCTCAGCTTCTAGGCTGGTCGATGGTGCAATTCCTACACGTTTTGTGCCATGATGCCACTATGCGACCTGAACTTGTCCCACCACTCTCATGTAATTTCTGATGTGAAAGATAGACTATAAAGGTGCATAGCCTAATATAAACACATGTATGGGGAAATTATGAGGGGAAAGAGCAGCATGAGCAATAAACTTAGAATCCTTACACTTTTTTATTCAGTGATAGGATCAGTCAGCTACTCAAATACACAGATGCTGCCCTAACACTGTCCCTAATTTTTCTTATTTTTTCTCCTGCCTTCTATTCCTTCAAGCTTGCCATACTTATAGCATTACTACATTTTTCTTCTTCTTCTTATTTTTTTTCAACTAATAAAATTGTCCTCTCATGAGCAAAGATTATATTCAAAATCACTGCTAGGTTTTCTTTTTTTTCTTTACAAAATTATTGATCAATCAGTCTTGTTTAAACCATGTATTTTAAGCTGCTGTGCCTTCAAACAAGTCTCCTTTCTGCATTCTGGCAAGATTTCTAAGGACAGATTCTAAAGCTCTTACTGCTGAAAGAAGGAGCCCTGCTCAACATTTGATTTCCTTCTTTCACTGGAAACTAGTCTACGTTTCTGAGCATATGGGGAGAAATTGAGGGAAGCAAGTTCCCTTGCACGTGAAGAAATACAGACTGGTATCATCATCCTGTGTTACATTGTTATTTCACATTGTGTATCCCCCCATTTGAGTGACACTAATGTAAAAACTTGTCATCCATTTGGTCACAATTAATTACAAGGAAGACACAGACCAGTGACATTAGCTTTGCACAAATCTTCTCACCACACTGAGCAAACAAGAAAACTTCCCAACATGAAATAAATACATCAACTTCCAGCAGATACAATTTTACTTTTCAGGTAGCTGCCACGGATGTCACAGCAATAAGAATTCTTAAGAGTTTTTAACCATTTCAAACTGAATTTAAAAATGTATGACTCATATGAATCAAGCATGTTTTTATAGTAATTTTTTACTTTGGAGGATTCATCTTAAGTTATCTCTAGATTTTGTTTACTTCAAGAATGAATGTTTACACTAGAAAACAGATAAAGTCACACAATTTTGAATTAAAGCATGTTTCACTTCCTTAACACTAATGCAGCACAATGGAATATACAGAAGCCTAGTAAAACTGAGCAAGCCCCACAAAAGTTTTGCACAATTCACCAAACTAATCAATTTTTAGAGTACACATTAAAATACCTGCATTATTCTTGAGAAATAAGGAAAAAAACCCCACAGTGTTATGGCTGCAGAATTGGACTCTTCCTATATATTGCTATTGTTAAGGATTTTTTTTTGAAAGAAGAGAAAATCTCAGCAGTCTTTGCTAGCTCTCAAGCAAAGTAAACCAAGTATTTTGTTAATCACTACTCTCTTCTAATACCCTAAATGCAGTAAAACTTGGTGGGGCCCTCCAGTCCCTTCAGGCACATGAAATCTATCAGAAGCATTACAGTAGAAGAGATTGAATCTCTTCTTCACAGGGACTAAAGTCCAGTGGACAACTTAATCTTACAAAAACATGTTGCTACGTAAACCTGTGAATAAACTATGAAAAAGGAAAGGAATTTGAGTCTTCCTAAAACCAGGTGTCTGATAATAGCAAAATTTATAGAGCACACCTTCAGTGCCTTGTGCTGGGTTTAGCCAGCTCTTTTAAAACTATGCTTGCCTGACGAGCAGGATAACAACCCAAGTTGGAGGGATGTATATTCATTATTTGTTTTTTAATTCATCAGACTGCAGAATGTTCTATCAGTTTACAAAGCATCTGTGAATGCTATGGGCAGACAGGGACAACAGGCCACCTCTCTGTCCATCTTGATTTTAACAGACAAATTTCAGCCATCTTGGCAAAAATGGTTGCAGGCATGAGCATGAGTTTTGTGGATACTCTTGTGCAAAGTTTTAAACAAATTTTTCTGTGGGGTCATGTTGAAAGCTAGTAAAGAGATATAAAATGCTCTGTGTTATTATATAGTAAGGAGATTCTTTTTAGAAATAGGCGTGCATGTTTCAATTGTAAAACTCACCTTCAAAAGGACAGACGGTTATTGTGCAGTAGTCTCTTTTCCAGGATTTGGCTCAATTAGCATCTGAAACAAAACAAAAAATTCAAGTGGAGGTGTCATATTTTAGGCTAGGCAACTGTTTCCCATTCTTACTCTTGTTCCTTAACTTCAAAGTCATTTTTACCGCCATTTCCCTGGATAAATTAATAAGTTAGCAAACTGCACCCATTTTGTACAAGGAGTACGAAGACACTGTTTTAGTGGACATGTTGACTCATAACAAAGGGTTACCCTGTTATGTCAGCATGTCCAATATGGTACTTGCCTTCAGGAGTGGGTTGGATTTTTAAAAACTTCTGATATTTTAGTTACTTATCCAATGATAACTGATTAAGCTAGAGATTCTTCCAATGCATTATATTGTTTTTCATGTTTATCCTGACCTGCTTCTTCAAAGAGAAACTTAGTGATAAACTGAACTAGCTGAAATAAAATTGTGGATGACTTGCTACTAATGTATTTAGATTAGTGAAAATAAATCAGTTAAAAGGATTACTGTATTTCAAATACATTTGTGCTGCCACAGTTCTATTTAAATTCAATTTTTAAATGCTTTTACTAATTAGAAATATATACACCATTCTAATGAAGAAAGCCTGTAAATACAGGTATTTTAAAATTTCGTATGAAACATAAAATTAATCCAGTTTCTGATAAACTTATATTACTCCACTTGAGCACTGGATCCTTTTAATAAAAATAAAAGAAATCCAGTTCTTGGCCATGTGAAGAAAACAAGTAAAAAATTTCCTACTATCATTATGATCCATCTTCCTCAGTCTTGTACAATAAACCAATTTTTGCACAAGCAAACTAATGACATTAATTAATTTGCTTTTCAACTAAGCATATCTATGTGGCCTGACCTGAAATATTCCCTTTGAAGACTATGTAATAATTTATTTGACTGAACTCAGTATTCCTTACTTTTCAATGAATCTGAGAATTAGAATTCCACACATACTCAGAAGAGCACAAGGATTAATCACTGTGTCTGAAAATCTCCAAATTTGTATCAGTATCTTTTTATATTTACAGGTACATATATATATATGCACAATTATAAGATCAAGAAAAAAAAACAACAAATGACAGTGACCCTAAAAAAATAATGAAGTTTTAAAATCAGGGGCTACTGTTTTCTGCCTGACTGTAGTCATGAGGATGTACCTCTGTGCAAATTTCTGGGTATGATGGAAAGAAGGAAAAAGCTTCTGAATGGTTTAGTTATTTTGTGATACCATCAGCCTTTGCCTTTATTTGTTCTACCTGTTCCTGATTTCATGCCTTTCTTTAATGCTGCAGCAAAGTTTCCAGTTAATTTGGCATCATGAAAGCAAATCAACACCATAATATTAACCCAGCGACAAATTAGCCTATTTTTTTCAAAAAAGGAAGGACGTTTTTAAAGGAAGTCTCACACTATCAATCTCTTGCTTTTCCTCAAAAATGAGAAACAATTCAAGTGTTTGTTGTTTTGGACCACAAAAATTCTCCAAGTGACCATGAATCTTCACTGTCACTGTTCTTTAGTAAATTTAGATATTCTTACTTACTTCTGACTTTATGATAAGTAACTTTGATACTCAGGGACTTAAATCCATGCATATTCCTTCCTCTTTTAGTTTAGTGCGGAATTTTCAGGGAAGAAAGAATATAAACTTCTTTTGTGCTTTTCTGCATGACAGTTCATTTTAGAATGGTCTTCATACTGTAATCCCATTAGTCTAAACACATTATGAATGATCTTTCCATATTTTAATTTTCCTAATATCACAAGTTTTAATGAAATCCATTTTTAGTTTGTCATCTAATGACCATTTGTCACATCAGAAAAAAAGCCACAACAGTACTTGCTACATCAGCCAGTAATGACAACATTTTTTGTTTAGCTTCTTTATTTAAAATCAATTTATATATCAGTTAATTTCAGCCATAAGAAACTGTTCTTTGATAAAATTCCACTATATTGGAATGGTAAACTCTTAACTACTTTTAAGAAAATAATACAACTATGCCCCACAAATTATGACAGAGTTTGAAAAGAAATATCTCTCTTTTTTTACTATGTAATGAAGACAATGCCATAAAAGTACATCACAAAGCTATAGAAAATTCTGGAAAAAATACAGAAAAATAAAAGCTCCCTATAGGTTTTGCGTTAGTCAAAAATTCTTTACTGGAAATAAAATATTAATAAATGGCTTTATACAAATAAATACATATTTTAATAGGTGAGATGTATCTGAAACATGAATTCTTCCTGTTTCAAACTATGCAAAAAGTCAAAATGATGGGCTATACTGACCAAAAGTTGGTTACAAGAGTCTTTATTTTGCAAACTATACAGAAACAGTAAAAAAGAAAATGCATTATACTTTTCAATATTACATAGGTTAAACATTAAATTTAGTATTTAATATGTAGAAATTAATTCAAAGAAGAAACTGATTTTCCATTTAATTAAAGATGGGAAACCAGTGATCCAATTTTAAAATTATACAACCTGTAGTGTTACATTATACAGGTGACGTCAATTTTATTGTGGGTAAAAAGCAATAGATATATGAACAAAGATGATGGAGTCCCAAACTGTCTACACAATTAATTAACATGCTAACATAAATACAGTGATTAAAGTAATTTTCTCTACAGTCAAATCTTAAGTGCTACTCTACACAATAATTATAATCTAGTCCACATGGTAATTACATAACAATAGGAAAAAAAATTAAAATAAACCATTTTCTTCATTCCAGCAGCAGTACCTATACTGGTATTAATTTGGTAATTGGGTGTGCTTAGCTATTGCCTAACATTCTATACTGGTATGCATGCTAAAACCTCTCTATTTCTATTTTGCAAGGCACCTTTACAATACGTTCTCTAAGTTTCTGCACGAGTAACATAAAACAACATGAATCAAGATAAAGATGGAAAACTATTTCCTGAATTAAGAAAATAAAAAGTATTATTACACATTTATTAAAAACTACTTTGGGGCAAGTGCCAATACTCTGAAATACAGTCATGTATAAATGTAATGTAATTTTAAGGAAATTTTTTTATCCATGTAAAATATTTTACGCTAATTTGATTAGAGAGATATACAAAGAAACAACAAAAGGCGATGCAATGTTTGAGTAAATAATGATAAAACCTGTATGACCTTGACATGAAAGAAAAAAAATTAAGAAAGGACAAAAGGACTTTAGAACTACAGAACTGGTGCTTATCCATGCTACTGCTTTTGAAAAAACCTTTCAATAACCTAGCCATTTCCTAATAAAAAATGTAAGTACAAATGCAAACACAAAGGAGGACTTTGCTTCATTTTTTCCTCCTGACAATTTTTCTTGATACCTTTGGTTAATTAAAGGCTG
Source organism: Eurystomus gularis (assembly GCA_013400335.1). NCBI lineage: Eukaryota > Metazoa > Chordata > Aves > Coraciiformes > Coraciidae > Eurystomus > Eurystomus gularis. Next base: position 116,779 of record VZZY01004420.1, read on the forward strand.
GCGAGGTGCTACTCATGCACCAAACTTTTTCTTCAGTAATGCATTTTTTAATTTATTAAATGGACAATTTGCAAAGCCTGTAGGGCCTAAAACACTGACAGAACTAAACTTAAGTTACAGTATGTGTTCTGAAGAGGACATGCACAGTTCCAAGTAAGGGCAAATATCTTTTCACTGGAGTTTTAAAGAGACTGGTTGTTGTTATAAGTGTGTTTTGTACATTTATATTTTCAGTAGCACGTAACATTTCTTTCTTCAGGCTAGACTCCCAATGTGTTTTCTTCAGCGCAAAGGCATTTAAAAACTCAAAAGCACATAATATAATTATTCTTATTTAAACAAAAAAGTCTATGACTCCAGCTGCAATGTTTGAAATAATCATACAAAATATACATGTCAGAATCCTTTTGATCCTGGAGAGCAAAGGGATTTTGTGAAATGTCATCTTCTGAACTTTAGAAAGGTACAATTCATGGACCCTCTAATATCATCAAATATATCCATCATGATCATCGTCGTCATCAACATCATCATCTCCTTCATCTTCATCATCATCTTCAATTTCATCTTCATCGTTCATTATTTCATCTTCGTCATCTTCATCATCTGTCCATTCATGGAAATCACCAGAGGCAAAATCACCTGAAGTCTCCAAATCAATAGCTAAAAGTGTGTGACAGTTACAGAAAAGACACATAAGATACACTACATATTTACAGTACTATATATATATAAGCATACAAAAGGCACACCAGAATATTTAGTTTCTTATTTTCAGTTTACTTATTTTAAACTACACAGTGTGACACAGAAATAAAACATATACAACACACAAATTCCTTTGTCTTAAAAGAAAACCCTTAAAAGGTAAAAGAAAAGGTAAAACCCTTAAAACTCTTAAAAGGTAATAGAAAACCCTTAAAAGAAAAAATTATTTAGGGATAAATTTCTCAGTGTTAACAAAAGGAGACTGTGTTGGTTTAGTAAG
>VZZY01004426.1:0-30133 GCA_013400335.1 Eurystomus gularis
TATAAATATCTGAAGGGTGGGAGGCACGAAGACGGGGCTGGTCTCTTTTCAGTGGTGCCCAGTGATAGGATGAGGGGCAGTGGGCACAAACATGAACACAGAAAGTTCCATCTGAACATGAGGAGAAACTTCTTTACTGTGAGGGTGATGGAGCACTGGAACAGGCTGCCCAGAGAGGTTGTGGAACCTCCTTCTCTGGAGATTTTCAAAACCTGTCGGGACATGTTCCTATGTGGCCTGCTTTGGGTAAACCTGCTTTGGCTGGAGGGGTTGGACTAGATGATCTTCAGAGGTCCCTTCCAACACTTACCAGTCTATGATTCCGTGAAATTTTACTTAAGGCTCTTAGAAACTTACTAAATGCATCAATATCAGTACACAGATGCAAAAGCAACATACCTTCAAGGAAGTCAGTTTTCTTTCTTGTAAGATGGAGGCTATCAGTGCACTTCAGACACAGTGTTTACTCATTACACACACGTGCACACAAACATGCAGATTTACACCTTTATTACACCTTTCACAGCTGACTGACCTAGTCAAAGTACAGCATTACAATTTCAGGTGTTCATGCTTTAATTTTTGCTGCTGGAGCAAATCTGATGTCACACAGGTCCTTGATGAAGAAAGGACAAGCTAATTTCTGAAGCATGGCAAGAATTTAGGAAGAGGTTAAAGTGGTGTATAGTTAGTCAAACCCTAACACACTGCACTTATGTGACAATATAGTGGCTATAATTTTCATCTGATGCTTTCCTTACCTGTTAGCCTCTAAAATCAAGATTAATATTACAGATCAGATTCCAGGATGCTGGCTAAGTCAAATATAGTATCAATTTTTGGAACATTTCAAGTAAGCATAATCTGACTCAGGCATGATAAATTTCCAATCTCTCTTTCGCTAAGAGTTACTGCAATACTTTACCATTTTTAATGTGTTCTTAATGCTGTTAAAAGAAAAAAGGGGAAGGCAATATTCTTACGAACAGAAGGTAAAAGTCTTACTATAATTTTGTCTGGAGTAGATACCATGATGCTGCTTGTACTCCTACCAGAAGTTCAGATTCTCATTTTAGTAACATGATTTTTTTGTAGTAACCTGACTTTTTTGTTTGTAAATGTAAAAACAACTTTAGAATTTTAAATAGTATTTTCTGCAAGATTATATTCTTATAGTTTGGGTTTTTTTCTATTAACAGTGCTCATACCCAGGAAAGATCTGCTACAAGACAACATTCCTTACTTGGATAAACCAACAAAAAAGCAGGAATCCTGAGGAAAATATGCCTCTCTCCCCAGAAGGTTGATATCCTGTAATGAGAGCTGTGAAAACTAGTAGAACCTGTTTTAAAGCTAAACTCTAAAAACAGTTAAATATTGTTACCAGGAAAACAGAGACTGAAACCAAGTCATCAATTTTATTGTGTGCTATGCTATCATCATGCACTTCTTCACAGAAACTTAAGATGCACACTTCTCTTACAGATACACTGCTGAATTGTGTTACTTCAGCCAGGAATGGTTTTAATTATGACAGTTGTCAGACTGAGATTGTTTTCTAGCAATCCAGAGTTTTTTGTCAATTGCATGCTGCTTTGAAGTAATGAAAAACCCTCTTGTGGCACTTACCATTAAATTTATGCTTTGCACCAAAAGCATGATTTCTGAAGTTGTCATTGATTGTACACTAATACACTGTGATGTTTGAGAGAGTTCTTAAGGCTTATCTGAATAAATTATTCAGGTTTTGCAGATGGGAGAGCATGTGTAGTGCTTTTCTTCTCTGCCACACCTTTGAATGAGCAGGAGTGGCAAGGTTTGAGTTCTTAGATTACAGAGGAACAAGAGAACCCAGCCACAACCTAACCTAAAGATGTTGTTTTAGGTGATGTGTTTTTTGAATTTGAGGTTTTAATTGTATCTTGTGATTATAGAGTGTCATACTGAGGAATTTTCTAAAGAGGCTTGTTACATAGTCACAAGTGATCTAACTTGCCTTGAGTGAGTGTATTTACTATTTATGATGAGTTTATTCACTTCCATTTTTTTAAAGGAAACTTACTTGCTTCTTGCAGAAGTCATCACAATTACCTGTTCACTTCCATTTTAACTGGAACCAGATAAAACTATAGTGATACATAGACTCTTTTCTGTGTGAAATCAGTAACAGGCATCATACTAGCATCTAAAATACCTCACAGGAGTGAAGTCAGCTGGTAATGCTTCTCAGCTCTATTTCAGGTCCCAGTGATCCTGTCTATTTTTCATGAGCCTCCAAGGTGTCAATACCACATGTCTGAGTGAGTTGTGACATGGCCTCATTGACTTGAGTAAAATGGAAGACAAGTGCCTGCATCCAGACTCTTTTCCCCAGACAGCCCATCAGTGCAGGAAGTGCTCCTTTCTGGAAAACTCGCCTCTGGCTGCCAGTGGAGATGTTGTCAGTAACCCTCTTTCAACTACACCAGTACTGCCTGCATTGTAGCTGGAAGGCAGCAGGCAAATTATGGGAGATAGAACACAATGAGTGCAGTTCTTGCTATTTGCTGCAAGCTAGTGGCTCCACTACAAAACAAACGTCTTGGTCTGTAGGGGATGTGCTATCCTAGGCTTCTGGTATGGTTTACTTCCCTGAGGACAAGGCATATTCTATGTCTGGTTTCCCATCTCTCTGCAGCCTGCCTACATTGACTTTTTTTTCCCTAAGGAGCGTAGGAAAGAGGTATGCAAGAAAGAAAATGTACAAGGTAGTTGCAGCTGCGAAGTGAAAACAGAACATTTCCTCAAGCAAAGTGACTGTTTTTTAAGCAGAAATAATTAAAGAGATGTCTGGCAAGAATGACAGATTATACAACCGTTAAGGTGTAACATCCCAGGGCATGTTGGAATCGAGGGGAATTCCTCCTGTGTAGACCCATTGCTTCAGACTATGGGAGTAGTGCATTACTGATTTTATCCTTCAGATTTATTTGATAGAACTGAGTCCTGGCAGGTCTTCACTCTTAATAGCAATGTAAATAGTGCTGCCCATTAGCGTGCAAAATATGTACTGAAAGACTTACTGATGTCAGCAGTAGATGGCAGTCTTTTGTATCGTGTTTGAGTAAACCCACTGGAGAAACTATTTTCATGTTTCAGTATTTGTCTGCTGTAATGTGTTTTAGGTTTTTAACAAAAATTAACACATTAATAGAAAGAGTGTGTGGAAGTGTCAACTTACAGGGTTGGGCTTGGGATTCAACAGGTGTTTGTGTGCTTCATCATCCCTACATCTTGAATACACACAATAAAAATACAGAATGGGTCATGTGAATAACATACACAACTGCTGCAAATAAAGGGCATGATCAAAAAAGGCTGATAGAATTAAATGGCTTTCAGAACAATTCTCCTTGCACTCCTGTGCAGTATGTTTATGGTCTGTGTGTTAACATTGCATGTTTCTGCTGCCCTTGTGCATTCCTAGGCAGCAAAGACAAACTGAATTTTGCAGCGCTGAGATGAGGAAAATCAAGCTGATGGGCAGAAGACTCCTAATGTAAGACTGACAGGCCTATTTCCACGTGATCTTAAATAGGAATCCGAGCGTATCTAGACCAGGATAAACAGGAATCCAGATAAGGAATTAAGCCCAAAACTGTAGTTTAACTATGTCTTGTATCTCTGTACAGATCTTTTGCAGGCAGGCAGGCAATTCTGTTGAAAAGGGCTCACAGCTTGTTCAGATCTGCTACAGTTAAACTGCTACAGCCAGGAGGGCAGTAGGGTCTAACCACTGGCTGTTGCTGTCTGGAGGTGCCTTTGTGACCTGTACTTACACGTTAGCGGTGCTGCTTGGCAGGACCTGGTGTTTTTAAGGTGAGTTTCAGGTTTACTCAAGGTAGTCACATGCCTACATAGAGTTTGTCAGAACAGATGCCACCTCAGTGATGACATAAGAAAATTATAGGCACTTCAGCTTTGGACATCATCTACCAGCGATGTGTCTGTTAAAGCCTTCTGCCCTGTTCTCCTTCATGAAGTGTTGACTTTGTGTACATTGTATCTTTAATGAAAGCATCAAATATAGCCAAAGAATATTTCTTGTTTAAATATTTAGTTTTGTTTTTCTTCTAGCCACCTTTCTTTCTCCTTTATGTAATACTTTACAATGTTTCTTAAGGTTTTTTTCTGCAAGCAGTAGTTCAGGATAGGGATCAATCATGGTATTAGTACATTTGCTACAGCCTGGTGTTCATAAAACACAGGTGATAGATTTAATATATTATTTTATTTGCACGGGTAGGATTTGTGTTAAAGTCTTTATGGTCTTCAGGTGAAACGAGGGAGCTTTTCTAATGTAGCAGGGCCAGATTAATCCCCTTTTCTGTTCCTGTGCCCTTTTGGTAAAGGAAGCATTTAGTTGCTATTTTTACAGGGAGTGCTGTTGTACACCACAAAGTGACTCCACAAAGAGCTGATCTGGAAGTAGCATTAAAAGTTTAATCAGGAAAAGTGGCTTGTAATTTTCCCAAGGTGCCACATTCCTGGGTAGTTTTTCAGGTAATACGAGATCAACAAACCTCTGGCAATTTCAGTGACTAAGTCTAGCATTAGTGTTTATTCTGTTTCTTAAGAGGTCATGCCAGCTAAAGGAGCTGAAGTAGTCTGAGCGTTGCATAGCATCATCAGTCCTGTTTGTGTCATACTGGACCTGTAAATAAAGTAATTTAGCTTCAAGTACTGGCAGTACTTTACACTTCCTTTACAAAAGGGAAAAAAATATTGACAATTGAAAACTAAAAATAAAGGCTGACCAACTTACAGGAAGAGCTGAGTCCTAGTACTTCCCTGCCTTAGGTAACTCTTTCCAAACTGCTTGGAACAATTTCATTTTCAAACATTTTCATTGCAGAGACTTGTGTCTGTATTTTTATTCCTTATGGAGAACGAAGGAAGATAATTTCCCTTTTAAGGGAACTGTTAAACTCTTAAATGTTATGATGAGGAGGATGATACAAGAACTTCAGATGTACTCATTCTACTTTCTGGTAACATTGTTGATATGCACACATTAGGTGGTAAGCTTCTCACAGTTTCATCGAAATATGGAATTAAATAGATTATAAGCATGTTAGGCATGAGAAAATGAAGCATGGCAATTTAATGTCAGACTAACAATACAAATACTACTTTTAAGAAGAAAAGAAAAAAGGACTCTAGAGTGGTGTTCAAGCAGTGCCTCTAATACATGTTTAGAGAAAAAGCCATGGAGAAAGGCCTCAGCTGGGCAGATCTGTGGTGCTGCTTTGCTTTAGCTACTGTGTGAGAAACAAAGTTTAGGGGATTTATGAGTCCAAGGACAAAAGACCTGGGATAGAGTTGTAAAGGGTGCAGTATCTGCCTTTGTCAGATGGGAAATATATGTTACAATGCACCAGTTACATCAAATGATGAATCACGCTTTGTAGCATGCTGTTTGATGTACTTCCCATTCCCCTACAACAGTAGTTTGAAATTTCCTTTAAGATGCATATTGGAGTTTCTTTCAGTATTTTTTAAAACACATTTCAATGAATGTTTGAAACTCCAAATACTTAAAATGGAGAAACAGCATGCAAATGCTGGCACATGCATTCCACAGTCATTTCAGGTGAAGGAATTTCATTCCCATTCAGAAGACACCAAATATGCAAGAGAGTCCAAAAGAACCCCCCAAAACCAGGGAACAAAGCACACAACATTGTTTCCGTGATCAAGACATGCAGTAAAGCTTGCTGCAAATTTCATTACCTTGTACTTGTACAATTCTATTTATTTAAAACTAGCAGATAACATAGTTACCTAAGTAGTTTATTCAAATATATAGTAACTCAAACCACAGAAGTTAAGACAGGTGCTCTGTCAGAGATTTCTTCTAAGTGCCATTTCCTCTACGTCAAAGAAAGACAATAAATAGGGAAAGCTGAAATTGTAAAGAAACAAAAAGCACAAAAGCGTCTGAACTCAGCTGCCTGTAACATTAACATCTGGCTTTGTTTTGAAACCAAAATCCCACTGAATCCTAGAAAAACAACCTCTATGGAAGTAATAGAACTCTAAATTTTAGGAAGAAGAAAATAAATACTAAGAGTTCTGTTATTTTATTAATTATTTAGAGGATTGTTTCATATTTGGTAATCATTATGGGTTACTAAATGGAGGTGTAAAAAGCTACCATAATATTTATTAAAACAGACCAAGCAAGAACAATTTATATCCATTCCAATACACAGGAATCGCTAAACAGTAATCTCCAAGGAACTATCCATATACATAAAGAAATGGAGATAAATGAGCTATAGTCCTGGCTGGTGTAAAACAGCATACTTTCACAATATGACTACCCTTTAAAGGTGTGCCCCCAGAAGTCTGGGATGGTTTGACAGCATGTAGCTGGGGTGAAGAAGAAGTTGGGAAAATACAGGCTGAATATCAAGCATGAAGTGTAGCTCTCACTGGTGCCAGTTAGGTCTTCTCAGTATCATCCCTTAGCAAAGTATTGCCTCCAGGAAAAGTGGACACCTTTTCTGTTAGTGTGTTTGAAGTCTCACCTCCTACAATCCTAAAAAATATGCAGTAGACAAATTAGAATGAGTAGGAATGAGGAATCAGCTGAGCGCTGGGAAAATAGTGAGTTGTAGCAGCTGTATTATGTGTATGTTAAAGTAATTTAGAAGCAATGTACTCAAACCACACCAAAGGCAGCAGAAGCTGCAAGGGAAGGAGATTCTTAAGCCTCCGTCATTGCTTACTGGAAAATTAGGAGGTAAGAAGAGAGATAGTGCAAAAAAAGACATTGTGCTGCGCTTGGTCTGGTGGGAGTATGCCCCTCTAACACTCCTCAGTAGCTCGTGGTCTCTATGGCAGGAAGTCTTTGTGGCAGGTGAATCAAAATTTAAACTGTGTGAGCTGCTAGTCTTTTTTTTGTCTTTAACAGTTTATGTATGAATATCACACATTCGACTTTTCCTGCCTGTGTCCTTCATGAACTCTGTGCAGAGCCAATTTCACAGATGTTGTCAAGTACTGTTAACACTGTATTAGCATGGGTTATTTAATCCCTACCTAGCAGATGGATTCTGAATAGTCTGCCCCTGAAAAAAATACTTCCACCAAGTTAAATGTGAGGAAACGCAATCCTACTTGCATCAGTGGAAGCACTCCGCATGTTTCAGGTTCATTTAACAGCTATTTCAGGGTTGTGAGAGGGCTTTCTGTAAGTCTGAAGTTCTGATTCTGCTTGCCTACGTAGTATTGTTCCACAGCAATCTCTGACTTGGTTACAATAACCACAGCAGTCTTAGCCTAGATACAGAAAAATGTCTTTTTTCTCCATCTTTTCTTTCTGTTGGCCACAGTCTGTCTTGGCCTTCTTCCCTCAAGACTTTTGTCATTCTCCTGCTGTCTGAGAACCAAAATGCTCCTTTTTTGATCAGCATACGGAGATGGATGCTAACTGTGTGCCAGATACCTCAGATTATTCTTTTTGAGAGGTTGATTCTTTTCTCGCTGAACTGCGAGAACAGTTAACAACAGCCTGTTCTGTGCCTGAAAGCAGCATGTAAATCGTGGATATCCTGAGTCCATTAAAACCAGATAGGCCAGTGCTTCTTGTTGCTTTATCTTTAACCATCAATCTCACAACAAGGAAGTAGAAAGGCACTGTATGGAAATACAGGTTTAAAACCCCTGGGTGTGTAGCCCTCACCAACACCATTACTGCTGCAGCAATGGGAGAGGACTTTCAATAAGGACTCAAGTTACCTCCTTAAAGCATGACTTTATAGGAAAATTCCAGCTATGGCATAGAATCTAATCTGGTCAGCATTTCAGCAAATACATGTTCCTGCTTATATAAATAGCCCAATTAAACTCAGTGCTTAAATGCTTGCAGAACTGGCAGCATGTTTTATAACAACAGTTTGCCAAGGAAATAAGGAACTTGTGAGTAAATATTTCCTGCCTTGTGCACAGAAGCAATCTCATCAAATTCACCTCTGTGCATAAAGCAAGCAGGATGTGGCATAATCTTCGAAGCGTGCCAAGCTCTTGTTTGCACTGGGTGCCTAAAAGCAAATCAGAAATCAAGAGAAAGAATGTGTAACCACCCATTTAATTTCTGGAGCCATTTAAAATTTTTACCCTGTAGAATATCTGCATAGATCTTCACTATGGTGATGGAATTCTCTTCAAAGAAGGTAGTTTTGTGGCTTGTATCGCGTGTGGTGTATCTCTACTGGCAATGTGCCTGTTATCTAAGAAGTGTATCTAGTACCATTAAATACATATATATATACATGATGATAAGAATCCAAAAAGATACAGTTACACTACCAGCTGTGGAGAGCACCAGCAAAACCTTCTTTGGACCTTCTAACCTGCACTAACCAAAGAAACTCAACAAAGCTTCACATGCTCACAGTGCTTGCAGAGCTGTGCGGCTGTGAACATGCTGCTTCAAAAAGCCAGGTTGCATGCTGCATCAAGTCTTTTAACTTCCTTGGTTCATAATGCTCATCTTGGTGCCTTTACATATGGTACTTTAGTGCTTTAACAGATATTACCTAACTTAAGGAATAATTTGAACGTGTTTGATTTTTTCGACGTTACATTTGACATAATAAAGTATTCTAGCATTTCATCTGTGTACCTGAACATCCTCTGATAACCCTAGGTGAACACGAACACATCAAACACAAACACACAAGTGTTCTGTGGCTTTCATCTGTGCTCTAGGCTTATTTCTTGCATGTAGCAATGTGTCCTTGCAGGAAAGACAGGAAAACTAAAGCTGTGAATGGACAATCGATCCTTGGCATTCTAATTAAAAACCCGATTCCATATTTTAGAATTTCTTCCTCCGAGTTCCAAATGGCAGACAGTATTCTGTCCTATTTCAGCAGACCTTAAGGAGCCAGATCTCCCACCCTGTGGATGAAACTGGGTGAGAATGCGTCCTGTGAGCTGGCAGTGCCTGAGACACTGCTTGGAGAAGTGCGTGGCACAGGAGTGGGGAGGGCTAGTTGTGCCCATGCTCAGCCCACAGCAGCTATTACTGGCATTTAGGAGTGTGTTGTGCAGGATTTGGCAGTGCTGCACTTTTCAGTGTCCTAAACTCCTTGCACAGTCGTCCTCAGCCCCCACACTAGTCACAGTTTCAGTATCCCAGATATTGCTGCTGCCTTGGTAGCCTCTCCCACAATCTAACAGGCTGAACTGCAGCCTCCCAGAATCATCTAGCACCTTGGTCATTAGAGCGTGGTAGAGGCAAGGGAGCTGCAGGCTGGCCCCTAGCCCTGTTAAATGGGTGGTTAGCCACTCTGCATGGCAGTTCTCAGTGTTTGAGCATGAGCAGGGGGAGAGAGGTACTGGGGAAGGCATGGGAGATGGCAGGGGCTTTGTGGAGACAGCCCCAAGATGAAGAGCTGGGTAAGACAAAATTGCAGAGGATTTTTGAAAATACCAAATGCTTCTCAAGAGCTCCCTCAGGACCCCTGGAAATCCACAGTGGTTTTGTAATTCCCTTCAGTGATGTAATCCAAGCTTCCTGCTTGGATTTTCGTAGTTAAGCCAGGTGAGTGCAACAATCTGAGGATCAGTTAGGAAAACGGGGTTACATGATGGTACTGACCACAGAAACTCTTCCTTGTTTGTTTTCTCATTTAGCCAAGGAACTTGTCATGATCCAACTGCCTTTGGGCCCACGCAGCTGCCTCTCATCGCACAATCTGCCAGCAGCAGGTACTGCCCATAGCTGGGCTGTTTGCAAGGCACGTGCGATTCAGGAAGCCCAGATTTGTCCCTGCTGTTGTGTTAGGTGTTGGCAAGTACTGTTTTTAGGTTGCAAATGCTGTATAACTCTGCAGATTACTATGTTTTGCAGTTTGAAGACAGCATACAAGTTGAGGACTAGGTGCAGTCATTTCCCTGAGGATTTCTTCTTTATTCCTTCCTGATAGGAACAGTACTCCCGGCTAGAAACTATTTTATTGAAAGGGACATAGCTCTTTTCATTTTCAGGATTTTTGTGCTGTAGGCAAACTGCCAAAGGGAATGACTTGTATTGTACTTTAAATGTCAAGACCAATAAATTAAGCAAAAGAAAGTGCGTGTCTGTTAGTATTTATGCATGTCACGGCTGCAAAACTAGTTAAATTGGGTAATTCAAAGGAGGATTTTTATCTTAGTCTCAGCTTGGTAGGCCAGGTGTTGGGGGTAGAGCCCCATTATTAAATGGACAAGGAAAGTAACAACGAACTGTGTAAGGTCTCAAAAGTGGTAGTCTGTTGAATTTCATTACTCAGTGATACTTGGCTGCTTCTTTATCTTCTCTAAAAAGAATTAGTGGTGTAGACCAAACTTTGCAAAGCCAAAAGCTGCTGTTTAAACTAATAAATACAAATTTAATTAATTTATAAATTAAATCTTTATTTTAGGAAATGTATGTATATTTTGTTAAGAGAGGCACATAAACTCAGATTGAGGCATGAAATAGGAACAGGAACTACAGGGAGATTTTCATGAAGAAAAAACCCAGAGACAATGAGAAGGAGACTGCAGACAGCTGCAGGAAGAGAAAACTGTGAAAGTAGTGTAGCAACCCAGCAGCATGGAGGGTGTGATGCAGCAGAGGCTGAGTTCCTGGTGGGGAGCTGGCTCACACTTGGCTGGGAGGTCAGAACACCAGCCTTGAGCTAAATGTAGTTAAGAGGGTCAACAAGGTCAGGTTTATAGCCAAGGAGAACACTTTTAAGATCAGCTTTATAGATTAAATGGCAGTGGGGAGCCAAAGAGAAAGAAGTTTCCGTAATCATGGTTGTAAGTTGTGGGAATATATACTCACAGTTTGGTTAACAGATAAGAAGAAAGAGAGCAGGCTTCAAAATCTTTTCTAGAAAAAATACTTTGTGTGTTGTTATTTCTTTGTATTCTGCTCATAGCACGGGGTAAGTATTTAGGATAAAATCTCTGTGGCCATGCTAGGGTAGAAATACGGCACTGGTTTTGACAGATGACTGTTTTGAATAGAAAACAGGAAATTAACCTCTGATTGAGATCTGTTTCTTATCACTCTTGTCCTACTTTGAAGTTCTTATATCCAAAGTATTTTCCCTGCAAGCCCAAAATTGTTTTCATAGTAGTAACTCCCCTTCCTTCCTCCCTTCTTGAAATTAGCTGTTGATTCTTTTGCATATAGTGTCTGAAGAAAATGTCTGGAGCCAAGGCAAGAGCAACGTATCCACATCAGGGTCTGGAGAGTCCATTTGTGTGGCAGCGTGGAGGCACCAGAGAGTGTAATGAAACCTGCCCATGCTGCCTGTTGCAGAACGAAGGAGAGGTCAGGTGCCACTGAGCTGCCAGATGTCTGGCTACACGAGGGGATGAATGTTGGCTGTGTATCCACAGCATTAATGGCCCGTGCATTGATGGCAGCTGAGGGTTAAAAATAGACTGTCAGCAGAAAGGACTAGGGCAGGTTATAGTTCCCACAGGCAGAGGAAGCAGAATTGCTAGCCAGAGAGACACAGTCAGGTTGTGCTGACCAGGTGGCAGGACCCGCTCTGCACAGCTGATGTGGAGATACAGCAGCAGAGGCAGTTACCATCTCTCATCTTTAAACTAATTTGCCCACAAAGAGAAGGCTGCATGAAATGATGTGGTTTTTTCCACTAGTTTGATGAGCAGAAAATGCCTGGTTTTGCCTCTTTACCTGGCCTTCCCCTGACATGTCAGCAGATCCAAGACATGGATGAAAGATCTGGAGGAAAGGCAAAGGTCTGAGACTTGAGGTAATGTTGTGGAGGTCAAGTCCTTTTTCACAGTGTGTATCTGAGATGGATGTAACGATAGTGTTGAGGGAGAAATGTCCTGCTCATACTTCTCATTAGACTTCAGTGCTTGAGGTCATGTCCCTGTTATTTTTCTTGATTTTTGTACGAAGAACTGTACCTTGTCTTATTCCTCCTGTAATCTCCAGTTTTAGTACCTTCTTCCCTTGTATGAGACCAGTACCTATGTATGTGATTCACACAAGTGTATATGCACTCACAAACTCATACATAAAATGTCTTGATAAGAGCAGTATTGTCATCTTGTCATCTATTAGGCTTCACAACGTTACTTTCAAGGTATTTTTACAGTGAAGCAGTAGTATTTTTAGGGTTTTATATCTGGAATAGTGAAACTGGGAGCTGAAGAATACATCTGCGGGGACTCAAGACTGTTGTAATTTTTTTGCTTCTCAGCAGGAATTTTTGTTAGAAACCACTCAAAGCTGATTCAGTGAGATGCAGTGCAGTACGACAGCCCTCCAGTGAATTACATACATCCTCACTATGCTACAAAACAAATATTTCACATGGAAAATACTTTCTGAGTAATAGCCATTTGGCAGACACACACTGTGCAGAATAATGTTGGGGAGAATTTGCTGGTGCCCACAACAGGATTATATAAAAAATTTGATACTGGAAGTTTACAAATCACAATAGTTGTCAAGTGCGCTGCTTGATGTTGTACACTCCTACAACATAAAGAAAAAACACAGCGTGTTTGCATTTAGCTTGTCCTAGAAGATGTTCTGAAATTATGTTGTTAATAAAGTGGCTATATTATGGTACATGCTCTGTGTGTGCTTGCATATTCATATATAGGTTATTCTTGAATGTCTTGAGCCATCAGGTGAGACTTAGAGGAGCTGATCATGAAATGGTGTCTTGTGAAGGTCTGACACAGTGTTGCTGCACTTGTGAGTGTGGAGTGCACCTCAGGGTCTGAACTGTGTCTCCGTGGGCTCCTTGCTCCAGGGCACAAGCTAGCCCTTACCTCAGCTGTGTGGGTCTAGTGCTTTCACTGGGACCTAAGGACAGACCCAAAGGCTTCCTGCTGCTACATGCAGGTTCCTCATATAAGTGTAATGGTTGTGTTTGAATCTAACCAGATGCTGACGTTATCAGGCTGTGTTTGAGAAAAACACATTTTGACTAACGTAATGCTAGTGGCGGGTACACAAGGGAACACTGAAGACATAAAACCAGGTGGTTCTGGCAGAGCAAAGCATGTGTTCAAGATGCTTTTTCAGCATAATATTGTTGTTGGGTTAAGTCGCTCTGAGATGGAGTTGCCAATGAAAAGGGTGATTATGCCTTGCTCCCAAGTATATGTTCTTGCTACCTCTTTGCTATCAAAACTAGGAATTGTTTGGCAAGTCAGTCAGCTTGTTGATCCGGCTGAAAACTATGCCTTTAGGAAAGAAATAGTGGCTTTTAGTAAGATCAGAGGGCTGAAATGCCCTGTGGGTGAGGGATCACTACAACCAGTGCAAATGCATGGCAAGCTTGAGCAGCTGGATGTCACCGGAGGAGCAGGACCGCTCCTTTTAAAGCAGCATGGCCTGAGGTCAGCTCAGGGTGGCAATGAAACTATACCCTCACTTGGGATTCCCCCTTGGTTCAGCTCAGTGCTGCCTCTGTCTGTCAGGGAGATAACAGATCCTGCCAAAAACAGCTCCTGACCCGTGGAATCTCTCTGTTGGGATGCAAAAGTATTAAGAAGGAAGCCACAGGTATGATTTATGCCTCTGTGTTTCCTAAGTGAATTGGATGTGACTCATTAACTGAATCCTTCTTTTGTTCTTTCAGCTACAGCTGGGGATGTTTGCAGGCTCACTTCCAGTCCTCTGAAAGTACTACTAGTCCTTATGGAGACATTACCAAAACTGGTACAGCTACAGACAGAGATAAATCCTCATTATCAAGGGAAAATAAATAAGGGAAAATAAACAAACATTAGATCTACCCCCTCCCAGCAGCCCTCACAGCCTACAACTCCATTTAAAATTATCTTGGCACATACTTTTGTGGTGCTGGTGTCTTGCTCCTTGACTTCTGCCTGCCTGGTCCTAGAGAGTTATTATGGATGCCTGTCACAACAAGATTTATTTGCTTACCCTGTGGTGAAGTGAACACCATTGGACAAAAATAGCTCTGTCTCTGCCTTGGTTATCATATGAAGCAGTTCCTCTCTGTTCACTATAGCCAAGCTTGCAGAAAATATTAAGTTTGATATTATAAGCTTTTATTTGTAGCTTGGGAAAGAAGGGATTTCATGGCTTTCTAAAAGCTGTACTTGGAATTGTTGTCAGAAGTAAACTGATTCATAATCAATACTGCCAGGAAGGCATACTGGATGCAAAGGAAGCATGTGGGCAGAGGAGTGAAATAAGCCCATGTAAGAAACATCATGTAAGAAGCAGCAGCCTCCATATATAGAAGTTGGTGGTCATAAATACCAATAAAATAAAACTTAAATAGATGTTAAAAATGAAATACATGATTCTGGTGACTGATACGTGGTTGTTGTGGTTTTTTTTTTTCTTTTACCTCCCTTCCCTACTGTAAGGTACCTAAATAAGACCTAGATTGTATAATAGCAATGTTCTAGCTGTTGTCATTTGAGAAAAGACTAGAGGCATCTTCACAGAAAGACAAAGCCACTGCACTGCTGAATGTTGTATCCCCTATGTTTTTGATGTCTAATTTAGTAGTGGAATGAAGTTTTTACCCTCACCTTTCTCTTCAGCTATATGGTAAGGAATGGGGCTCATAAAGGCTGTCATTAGTAAGTTCTCAGGACAGGACTACATAGGTGAGAAACAGGAAAAAACAGATAACAAGTTTAGTTTGTTCCTTTCAGGTAGGTGGCTTTCTGTCTTTCACCAGACATCATGGCTTTCTGTCTTTCATTGGACCTCTGAGGAACTATCTGCCTTTCCTGACCCCTTTTCATAAAGCAGTCCTGATGTAAATCAACATTATTTATTTTTTTTAATTGGTGAAATTTAAAGGTATTCTTTATTCAACCAGCTATTAATTCTCTGTGTTGCAGCACAGTGGTGTAATACAGCACATAAACAACAGAAACCCATTCTCTGCTAATGTCAGAAAGACTGCCAATGCTTTAGTAGAAGCATGGGAACTGAAATGTCAGTTGGATGGCTCTTGGGAAAGAGGTTGGGGAGGGAAAGGGAAAGGAAAAGAGAAAGGGAAAGGGAAAGGGAAAGAGGGAAAGGGAAGAGTGTGTGAAGAAAGCCAGAAGGATGGAGTGACTGGCAGAGTGACAAGTACCTCTTCTCAGCAGCTTTCTCCACCTATATTCCTAAGCTTTCCTCAAACCCTCCATATATTTCTCAATGCCAGAAAATCTTCACATCAAGAGTCAAATTGCATATATCCTAGAAATTACATTCATTTTCAAGATGCACCAGAAAATGAGCCTAAGACAATTTTAATACATTAAATCAATGGTGTGGGGAAAAAAATTTGCTTATATTTTTACTTTGGGGTTTTAAACTATTCTCTGCCAGGTTGGTATATGACATCTGCTAATAAAATCATCTTTTAAATAATCTCTAGATCTACAAACCTATGAAGCAGGTTCTGCAATGAAGTGATTGTAGGCCTCTGCTAGTATCAACATGGAAAGCAATCATGGCCAGCCAGCTGCATAATCCCCCCAGTCAGACCAAGACTGGGTCCATCCCTTGTACTGTGCTGACTTCACTGAGGCCTGGACACTAACACCTGGCTCTTGTGAGATCTTCTGTCCTCATGAGTTGCAAAGGTACTTTGTAAAATGTTAATCAGTGAGCTTGGAAAGTATTGCCGTTCTCATTTTACAGGTGGAATAATGGATGCAGAGAGGCTAAGTGGTTTATTGAGGGTCTTAGAGGAAATTGGTGGCAGAGCTGAGAGCGTAGTTTAAGAAGACTAAGTACCATGACCTCGATTTAAGTGACACTTTCTTTGTATCTCATTATGCAACCTGACCTAGGTAGATGTCCCTACTTGTGTAGGGAGGTTGGACTAGATGACCCCTAGAGGTCACTTCCAGCCTAAAACATTCTATGATTCCATGATTCTATCCACGTCTACTTTTTTGTATAATAAAGATACTTAATTCCAATTACAGGAAAGAACTATAAGAAATAGTCATTTATGGGAGTACAGCTAAAATCACTAGTAAAAGAGAGGAGGATGTTTACTGCTGTGAAGAGTACGATGTTGGCTAAGTTGGGAGCACGAGTACTGTTAGTTCTGACTTCTGCAAACAGACGTTGTTAAATTAGCAGTTGGCACAAGGGATCCTCCACTGCATTTCCAGATATGGGCTTAGTTTTCCCAGGGCTGTCTTGCATGCATTCATGTTTTAAGCCATATAAACTATGACTTCCTGAAAATAAAAATAGTTTTGTTTTTAGGCTTTCAGTAAACTATGTTAGATTACATGAGACAGCAAAGTATTTCCTTGCATAACAGAAGTTTCTAGCTAGGGAGGTTCTTCTCCCTCTCTGCTCTGTGCTGGTGAGACCACACCTGGAATACTGTATCCAGTTCCGGGCTCCCCAGTTCAAGAGAGGCAGGGATCTACTGGAGAGAGTCTAACAGAGGGCTACAAGGATAATTAAGGGACTTGGAACATCTCTCCAATGAAGAAAGGCTGAGAGAACTGGGGCTGTTTAGTCTTGAGAAAAGAAGGTTGAGAGGGGATCTTATTAACGTCTATAAATATCTGAGGGGTGAGTGTCACGTAGAAGGGGCTAGTCTCTTTTCCATGGTGCCCAGTAATAGGACAAGGAATAATGGGTATAAGCTAGTACATAGGAAGTTCCACCTCAACATGAGGAGAAACTTCTTTACTGTGAGGGTGATGGAGCACTGGGACAGGGTGCCCAGAGAGGTTGTGGAGTCTCCTTCCCTGGAGACTTTCAAAACCCACCTGGATGCATTCCTGCGTGACCTGCTCTAGGTGATCCTGCTTTGGCAGGGGGTTGGACTCAATATTTTCTAGAGGTCCCTTCCAACCCCTAAGATTCTATGATGTGCAATGTCCTGAGCC
Organism: Eurystomus gularis; assembly: GCA_013400335.1. Lineage (NCBI taxonomy): Eukaryota > Metazoa > Chordata > Aves > Coraciiformes > Coraciidae > Eurystomus > Eurystomus gularis. Next base: position 16,918 of record VZZY01004426.1, read on the forward strand.
TCCTCTCATGTTCACCAGTTTACTGTGAATGGAATGAATACTCCTTCTCTCCACACCTAACTTTCATCTCACACTGAAGCTTTAAGCAACAACAGAAATCTAAACCCTACATCTGACTTATTCTATCAGACAGAGAAGTGAAACAACTTAGAGCAGTATCAGCATTTCATATTTTCTTCTCCATGCACAGCAGGACTTCAATCTACACGCAACTTTGTGAACAGTCTCACAGAAGGCAGTCAAACTGTTCCCATACAAGGGAACAAAGAAGAAGAATCTGTTTGTTACTTGTGAGGCAGATTGCCATTCTAGAGATGTCCAGAGGTCCTGTGTATTGTGAAACTGCAGCTCTGGAGGCTGACTGCTGAGTCATGTAGGCAGGGGTTTAACTGCTGGGCTACCTGCACTCCCTTCAGAACAGGCACCGTGTGAGGGCAAGCAGCACAAGGTAGAGCATTGTGGCAGGCAGTGTCAGATAAAAGTAGCTTTGCGTCTTCAAACATGCTAAATGAATGAAACAACTTGTCTGTGTGAAGTTTGATGTGGATGTGTGAAAATCTGAGGCCGTAATGATGTATTAAAGTTACTGCAATTATTTTCAGGGCAAAAATAAAAAGGAAAGCTAAATCCTGCAGAAGTCTCCTGAGATCCAAACATAAGCAACATGCTATACCATCTTCCTTGAGTTTATTTGTGGTCCTGAATCACAGGGGAATGCTTGGAGTGCATTTTGTCTGTCTACCACAACATATGCTTTAAGCAAGTTAGGGAATGTGTTAAAATGTGACCCTTTGCATCATCAAAGAATGGACGCTTATTTAGTCTAGCCTGGTCAAAAAGCACAAGCCAAGGTGATTATTTCCTTGCTGGAAGAGGACACTGAAGAAGGGTCCATATCTTCCATGGGTACTTGCACTCATCCCTGTCAGTAGCTCTCTTCCTTTCACTTCTGCGTTGCTGCAGGAGGTCTGTAATAGTTCATGACTGGAAAATCACTTCACCATTGGCAGCAGAGCAAAGAGACAACTGGGAAAAATCTGTAGGCGAAGCAGCAGCTAAGAACACAGCTTTCTGCAGCACCTTGCTGCCAGCCTGAGGAGAAATTACAGAGCTACACATGACATTTTCTGGAATAGTTATTTTATCTGGGGTAATAGAAGCATGAAATGAGAGAAAGTCAGCTTGCAGAATTAGCAGCCTTGCAGTATTAGCATCTTGTGGCCATATAAAGACAGCAATCTCTACAGTTGGTTCAGTTGTTTCTCTCCAGATAGCACCATTGGCAATACAATAATACAAAATTAATTACAGCAGAATCACTGATACAAAAGGGAATTAAGGAAAACAATGGGGATGTTTTTAATGAACCACTTACCCTGTTATAGATAGTTTTCAAAAGTTATTTTTATGATTAGTCTTTATTTATAAACTGTTATTTGCAAATCTGCTCTTGCTAGTACGCACCAGTGACTCTTCAAGTCACTTCTTTATTTTTTATGCCCTCACAGGAGTTTACAGTTATTGGAGCCTCATGGAATGGGTTCTGTCTCTCTGTCAATCATTCATGCATGCATGTGTATTTGATGTAAATATTTATTAATTCACTGTAGACGGTACAAGTACAACCATCAAACAGTCCTTGAACTCAGGCCAGGGTCTGACAGTCAAATTTTTTAACAATATGGAAGTGAAACATTCTATGTCCAGCTGTTCAATTTACATCTTTTGTTGTACATCAGTAAATTCAGAGGGCCTAAGCCAATTTTTTAGGGCACTTCTACATCTTGAGGTCTCTGTGTCACAATAGGTTTATCTGAAACTTAAATAAGTATTTATGAACGCAGTTTTATTTTCTGTATGAGGATCCAGCAGTTACCTTTTTTAAATGAGAAAATAGAAAATAAATATCCTGTGTGCAGGGTGGGACTGTAAGATGTCCTGAGCAGAGGTTGGGAAGCCAGTGGTCCTGAGTTCTGAGCCAGATTAGAAGTCCCTTTCAAACTTTGATGACTAAATTACATATGTAAATCCGTATTTAGGCATTATAATAGAGCATACTCCTTAGAAGTCAAGACTCCTTAGAAGAGAAAGCAAGCCTAACACATTCCAGCCATGGAGTTTTGTCCATGGATTGCTACAGTCTGCTGCTTATTCTAAATCTGAAATAGTTCAGAAGGACAGTTTCTACATGAGCAAGCAGCACAGTGCAGCAGCTTGCAGTAGAGCAGTAGAGCAAAGCACTCAGTATAGAGGACCCAGTGTCTACACTACACACCTTTTGGAGGTTTTTGAAGACAAATGCAGGTGTGAACTAGTTGGAAGCTCCTGAATCCTTGGTACTTTAAGGGAAAAATTATTATAAATAAAAGAAACAGTTGGGAAAAAGAAACTGCTAGAAAATATGCCCATGACCAAGTTTTATTCCTTTTTTTCTTCCCCTTTGGTTTATAGTTCTGCATGATCCAAGCATCGGAAAAGGCTTTTTTTTTTCAGTGTCAAATTGGGTTGAAACATATCATTTTTGTGAAAACCTAGGGAGAAAGACTTGTCTTTCAGTGGATAGCATGAAATGGTCAGAGTCGTACCAAGGCCACTCAGCTGGTCGTTTAATCATCCTTGCCTCCTCCTTCATGGTTGTTTCCTACTTTTACTTGCTCTGTCTTGTTCTTCATCTTAACTTTGAGCTACTCAAGGCAGGATCTATTTCTACATATGTGAGAACTTTCTTGGTTTGGTTTTAAATACGACATAGTGGGGCTTTTGGATGCTGGCCCAAGACAAATGGTAAACAACAACAAAACTAACAGTGAACATATTTAATATCCTGAGCTTCCATTACATCTTCAGCCTGCTCCTGCTCCCTGCTTTCAAAGCAGTAGACCACCTGGGAAATGAATTACTACATAGCCATTCCCTGCTTCTTTAGATTATGTTTGTTGTGCTTGTAAAAATTGTATATGCAGAAGTCTTATATGGGTGAACTCCAAATGGACAGAAAGGCCAGAGAAACTGTTATCTTATTCAGGCACATACACATCATCAGTTATAAAATTTGAACTGAAAATTGACAATGTGAGATTTCTAACATTAGTATGGGACAAACAGGCTGTATCTTCACTATGGGGTAAGTGTGCTTTCTGGCACGTCCCATGTTCTTGTTCACCAGTATGCTGAACACAGGACCTGCTGGAGCATACTGGAAGTCCCCAACAGGCTGCTAATCCTAGTTAGCTCTGTATTATAACAAGCAAGGTACAGACAGGAATAGGAGGCAGTTATGGTGTGTTTCCATATCCCTGGCTGCATCCCAAGTCAATCCTGACATAAGTGTGTACTCCTAGATTGAGGCACTGGAAAGACAATCATGACTCAATTAATAATATATGGTGAAATGCATGAACTGATGGTGGCAGGTAACCGTGAAATTCTTACCAAAGCTGAGGCACTTTCCGAAACAGAATCTGGCCTGATCCTGGGTTGTAAATTTATGTGTGTGGAAAAAACTGTTTGAAACAGAGGGAGTTTGGGGCAGAGAGGGAGGAATTTTATGGCTTCAAGAGGAGAGTTTAGTTTGTGTGTGTATGTGTGTGTTCGTGTGTGTTCTTTAAAGAACTATTTCTCTCAGTTGAGGAGGAAATCTGTAAAGGAAGACCAGAGCATATTTATTGTTCTGTTCCCACGCTAGACTGTCCGGGCATAATAAATGGAACCTGAGCCCCATGTCTCTAAGTTGATACTTTGAAAGTTCCTCATTCACTTTGTGCCCAAGGCAGACATCTATACTACTGTTGAAGTTCCTCTCAAACTAACTAGCTTAATTCTGCTTCAAGTTGAAGTCAGTGGGAATTGACTTTCATGGGGAACATTAATAGGCCTCCTAGGATACATCCTTGCTAGCTTTTTTTTTTCTTTTGGTCAAGTTATGTTATATCACTGCAGTCTTGAGGAAGTGGCATGGGAGATAGGTAAAGAGTTCCATTTCCCAGGAAATATCTCATTTTTTTCCAAATCTAGAATGAGTCAGGGAAAAACCCTGGAAGACTACTGCAAATCTGCCCTATGACCCAAATGAGTTACTATATTTTTTTGTTTAAACCCCTGTTGACATACGCCTACATATTGAATCCAGTTTGCCACTACAAGTATCTCATAAAGTATCTTACAATACCAATCTGAAACTTTTGCTAGAGGCTACCAAAAGTATATTGTCAAAAATGACCACTTATTCCAGAGTGGTGGGAGTCTGCTGGTGCAACATTACAAGGAAACCTCTGACAGCTATGTGGAACAGGTTTGAGCAGCATTGGTTGCCAGCAGCATGTCTTGGCTGTTGTTGCCACTTGTTCTCAACATTACTGAGGTTGCCCTAGCACTGGCAAGGCACAGGTTAAAAAAGACCTTTAAACAAAAGCTTAGTGCTTGAGTGGATTTAAATGGTTTTTAAACGTGATCCCACATTGCATGGGTAAATCGTGCTAGCTATTTTCCAGCAAGATTTGGGTTTAAGCCCAGATCTGGCTATTAGCGCTTGAAGTATTTTAGGGACAGTTTCAAAGTAGAATGACTATATTTAAGCAGATGGTGACAAAACTGTAAACATTTGGGGGAGCTGTGAAGCGGAATGTCGTTCCCAGTCCTCCACACACTGAAGCAAGTCACTTGCTCTTGGTGTCCTACAGAGTCTCTTCTACCCAATAAAGCTACTGAAATAAAGCCCTGTTTGAATTCCTTGCTCCCTGGATAGGGCAATGCAGTGTGTTAACAACCAGGAGGTTTCAGATGGTTCTGGTTTTGTCACACATGTAGGCTGCCTATGGTCTCAGTGAAACATGTGGTGGTTAACCTGCTTCCAAATGTGTATTTGGACCAACAGGGCTAAACAAACAGAAATCAAAAGGGAAGCAATCATGTGGTGGTCACAAAGGACCGAAGTACATAGTGCCTTTTCAAAATTATACATCCTTACATCCTCCAGGGCACAGTCCTATTGAGGTATCATTGCCACGTACAGCTCAGCTGTGGGTTGTTTGAGGAAAAGACCCTTTATATGTTCAACATATAATGCTTGGAATGTTTTCCTAAATACATAAGTGGTTGAGACATTTAATATAGTTGTTGCCTGATGCTAACCTCCACATTTTCACTGTAACTTCATTTCTTTATTTATGCACACCCTAAACGGTCCCTTTGCCAGGGATTTTCAAAGTGGAAAACAATTCATTTTGCTTGGACTATTTCTGGAATGTAGAAAAGTAGCAGTTATATTATTTAGCAAGGGGTAGCCTGTCAAAGTCCTGAACCTGGTCTGGTAGCATACTTGCTTTGCTTATGAATAGTACCTACACTAGTGTGCTTTATTTACACAATGAACTGTTCTGGAATGAATAGCTGAAATCTGCTCAGGTACAGTAAAAGTCCTATTGCTTTTTAATATGAGATGTTGCTGAAGTTGCTTTAAATTTCAATGGGAGTTCAATATCTCGAGCATCTCCAAGATCTAGCTCCTAATTTGGAACCTGAATTACATTTAGTATCCATTTAAAGCCTAGATTGTTTTTAAGTTTGTCCACATGGTTAGCATTCAGTACCTGTGTTTTATTTGCAATTATGCAGAAACTCCACTAAACTTGCAGTTCACCAAACTCCAATAAAATTGCAGAACATAGGTATGCCAATTAGCAGCAGCTGAATGCTTCCATTGACAGGGGAAAATCAGGTGTGCATTCCTGCGATTTTTCACAGAAACTTACTTGTATGAATTAGTATGGTTTGTTTTACTACTTTCACCTCAAATGTTTTCTTTAAACAGTTCCATAACATGAGGGAGGTAAGACTTGGGTACAAGTTGTGACATCTGAATGGCCCAAGATCTCTCTGAATGATTGCAAGGGAAGATGTCTCTCTGCACTGCAGTCACCTCCTGCTGTGCTACTGTGGATGTCCCACAAAAAAGGATGCTCTGGGAATACATTAAATAGAACACAGAGCAACAAACCTTGTTAAAACTACTTTCAATGCCATTCAAAGTGTTCGTTAAAGACCATCTAAGATCTTGTCTCGCTGGATGGAGGTCTCATACAAGTGCCACTGCAGTGCAAAGGAAGCTTTTAGCATCTCACCCTCATTACACCAGTACCAACCTACTGCACTGCTCCTGCTGCTGGCTGCCAGGTAAAAGCCTGAAGTCACGGCCGCAAGCTGCTTCCACTGCGGACTCATACCTCTGAAACCCACTTCTTATGACACTTCTCAGAAAGCCACACTCAATAATCTTTTAGTTTGCAACTTAACAATTCATACAGGTGAACTTTGAAATTATTTTTTTTCAGCACAACTTTCCCTTATTGCAGTAATATATGTATATTTACTTTTGTCTTTAGACATAGCAGGATTGTATTTAATTCAAGTTAGATATTTCCATGCTCTGATAAGTTAGACAGCAATGTTTCTACTGAGAGCTCAACAGCTACAACTGAGGAAAGCTCCCCATGTTTCACATGATTGTGTGAGGAAAGGAAATAAATTAAGGTTAAATATAGACTAGTAAAGGGAAAGAAAATGGTTGATTAAATGCTGCTTTCTCAATTTTGTGCCATAGGGGAGAAAAGGCAGTCATTCAAGACAGAGAAGAAATAGAGTTTCAGAGAATATTTGGATTTACAGTGTGATTAGCTGGCAGAACTTATTGCCACCATATATTGCTGAAGTCATAAAGCTGGAAAGAATGTATTCTGGCTGCCTGTGGCAGGCAGGATTTTCATCATGTCAGCTGGGTAATTGGATAGTCCTATTTTCAAGGCCAATTCTCCCAAATACATAAATGTGAAAATCTGAGATTTCTGTAAAGCTACTTCCCTGCTACTCTATTTGCTGTCTTCAGTGTTGTGCTAAAGTTTCTCTTTTTTCATGTCTAAGTAAGGTTTTTATTGCCTTAGATCAAGTTGTGCACGCTACGTATGTCTGTGTGTTTGTCATAAAAAGGTAACACCCCAGATTTGTAAGTTCCTACAAGTTTAATTAAAAGATGTAGCCCAAGAGATAAGAGAAATCCTGCCTAGGAAATGGAAAACTACAGAATGTTGTTATTTCCCTTTATTAGACTGTGGCGAAATCACACAGGAGAAACTTTGTGAATGTCTCTACTACAAGAAAAAACTTCAGTCATTTGACTTTTTATGAGACACCAGGGAATCACTCACAGGATAGAAACCCCAAGAATCTAGAATTTCTGGGTTCCAGCATTTCCATACTATTCTCTTACTGTTAGCACATCTTAGTCATATTTCAACTTATGTGTATACTTTTGTCCTTTTCTTTTGTAGTTTTGGCACAGATTGAGATTTCAGTTCCCTTTGCAAATCTGAGACTAGCATTCAGAGTGGATGTTATCATCCATTTACACTTCATTAAAACACTCTCCTGTCAAATACCATGGGCAACTTCCATGTGACTTGTATGCCATTGTCAATGTTATTTGCTACATCAGTGGGCTTGTTGGATTCAGGAATAAAAAGGCAGGTGTTTGCACCCAGTCCTGTGCAGACACCCCTGCCCCGTTGTGGCAACATCTCTCTATCTGGCAGTGCAGCTGGACGTGCAAGCTGCACCTTCCCCAAGAATCAACCAGTGTAACCTCACACGCATTTTCTGTGGTGTGGATAGCATTTGAGTTTAATTTTTGAGGCAACTTCATATATATCCTGCCTTTGGGTCAGCCTGAGAGTTTTCTGAAATTCTTCCAACTCTGCTAGCAGTTAGTGGGATTCCTGTTCTAGGAAAGCTCAGCATGTTTTTCCTAGCACATCATCTAGTTCTGTTGTGAGCCCCACCTCTTTTGACCAGTACTATGGACACGAAACAAACACCAGCACTTCATGATAATACTGTCTAAAATTCCAGCTGCAAGTTCAAAGCGCATATGCTTCAGGGTATAGAGTCACTGTTCAGATGCTGAGGGTGGTTGGTTTTTTCTCATTAACATGAATGTCCTGTTCAAAAAAATGCCATCAATCTTTGGGGGCCTCAGATTGAAAGCAATTCCAAATTAATCTAGCAGGTTAGCAAGAGATCAAAAATAACAACAATATATGAGTTGATGCAACTTACTGCTGGTTAGTGGAAAAGAATATGAAAGCTCTTGGTATAAAGAAAAAAGTCTCAGATGCACAAAGCACTGTGTAAGGCAGCTGAGCATCAGAGATAAAAAACTGGTCTCACTGAAGACAGTGGCATGTCTTCCATTAAGTCACTCAAGTTCTATGGTCAGCATCAAATGAGGGTATTTCCTTGTGTTTAGGAACCAAGAGAAAGTTTCATGGAGAGGGCAGAATTCACCTCAGAGGCACAAAATACCCCTGATGCTGGATACAGCATCCTGTTTATCATCGTGTTCCTTTCTTGCTTTTTTTTTGGAGGGAAAGGGGAGTGAAATGGGTTTGAACAGCTTAAAGTAATAAGAAGTAATGGGGATTTATATTGTTACCAGATGAAGAGTTGCCATCTTGTCACCATTCCTCAGTTAAATTGAGCTGGTTCTGCTGCAGGGACAGGCAGGTTAATAGCAGTGAGAATGTAAGTCCACCAGGTTTGCAGTTCAGAACAGGGCTGCTATGGTCGCATTCAAAAAACAGTGAGTATAAATCTTCAGTGGAAGTGGCAATTAAAAAAAAAAAAAAAAAAAGAAAATTTACTTAAAAGGACAAAAACAAGGGAGCGCTGCCAACTTTCGAAGTGCTGGCTTTATGCTAGGAAGGACGATCATAAATGGTTTGTAAACCTAGTAAGTCACTTACCCACAGCTCCTGTTGACTTCAGAGGACTTTTTCATAGATAAATAAAAGCTTCCTAGGAAAATACTTGAACTTAGCCAGCAGCACTGATGAGATAAGTCTGTAAAACTCTCCATGCCATTAGCAAGGCACCTAGGAATATTAAGAGCAATGGTGAGAAAAATTAGATATCATAGAGGATTCCAGGGGGTTTCCTCCCGCTCCTCGACCATGTTACTCAGTTTCATAGTAGCAGGTTGCAAAGCCTGTAGAACGCAAAGCCTGCTTTTTACAGTGCCTAATGGAATGCCCCTGATTTCTGGTAAAGCCAATAAAACTGTATTGTCATAAAGAGGAAAAGAAAGTTAATGCCTAGAACATACGAAATAATAATGAATTTTGAAAGCACAGAATTATTTATTAATTTGCCAAACAAACTGGTAGTTGCTTAATACCAGGCAATGTGCAAACATAGCACAAACATAGCAGAAATATGCAACCTAAACAGACCAGATGGCCAGAGGGTTAGAGAGGAAACAGAGGTGTGTGTTAAAGGAATTACAACTTTCCAAAGCCATATACATGCACGGAATGAAAACTAAGGGAAGTTACAGAAAAGGTATTAGAAACCTAGTTACTAGCCATGGTTCATGCAGGGGTAAGAAATGCTATTGTTTGCCGGGTTGCATTTCTGTTAGAAAAGACAATGAATTAAGGTAACATACAGAGGTTTCATTGCAGGCTCACAATGAAGCAACTATATCACCGCAGCTATTTAGCAAAGTTCCTTTCTGATAGAAACAGCACATTATCTGAGAAAATCCCTTTGGATTTTCACTTGGTGAGCTTCTTTTGTTCAAGGATCTTCTTTTTATTATGCAGAAAAGCTCTGAGCTACTTTGCCAAGTTCAGGTCTTTACATGTTGAGTGAGAAGTGACTGAGTTAGAGGACACACATTATTTTCCATTATCCCAGCTCTTTCTTGGAGAGTGATAAATCTGCCTCATGCTACTTGGTGAAAGAGCACCTCAGCTTGCAATTCAGGTGTCTGGATCTAATCCACAAACAGACACATGCTACCTACAAAGCCATAAGGGAGCAGGCACGGTGCATCAGCTTCCACAGGGACAGTTAGCAGACCACAAGAAGGACTTTTATCCAGAATGCATGCAGATTCAGAGAGTGTGCTGGGACTTTAAGGTGAAATATCTGCCTCTTCTGGAAAAAATACAAGTTTTTCCTTTACCTGGACTCGTTCGCAGGGAAGAACCATTCAGAGAAATCACCAGAAGGTGAATATCCCCAGTAGCTTCCTCTTTCAGCAGAGGAGAACACAAGAACATAGACTTTCTTTTCTAGCCCCACCACCTCCAGTCATTGGACTGAGCTCCTCTTAAAGCTGGTGATTATGACTGGACTCATCTTCAGCGCTGGTCATGAACAGGCCCTTGGCAACTGACTGAATGAGCAGAGCATAACACCTTGCATCTTTTTAGCTAAGCCACATTAACAGACCATACTCCTTGTTCCTTGCCTGTGGCGACAGCAAACCAAAACACATTTGCCTAGGCTGCTGCCATGAAGGAACACAGTTGCCACAGGTAAGGAATGCAGGTATGGTCAGCTAAGACAGCTCAGTCAATGGCTACAACTACTTGTAATTGCTGGTCCACACCTTCACTGACTTATTATGGCTACACTAGAAACAGATGAATCCTGTGGTGTTCATGAGTGCTGCACCCACACACTGCTATTTAGTTAAGCTAACATGTTCATTTAATTGTTCATTTAAAAAAAGGGAACCACACATTGTTAAATTTGTAGTTATAAACTAATCTTTCCCTTTCAAAAGCCAATCTTTTTTTTTCACAGACACCATCAAAGCCAGCAATGATAGATTTCTATTTGTTGTGTTTGGAATGCTAACTAGCAAGCATTCTGGCCCACACGTGGGAAGAACATAATTTATCATCAAAGGTTCACATAAATTTTGGGTTAATTCTGCCTGGCCATTTTTTCATGCTTTGGCATGAGGCTCTCAGGCCTCCAGCAGGAAAGAAAAAGCTTTTGAAATATAAAGTTCTTGCTTTGGGTATTGAAGAAGTAATTAGTAAAAGTAGTCAGTAATATAAGCAAGACTGTCACTGGGAGAAGAAATCAGGACAATGGTCAGTATTTATGCAGAAGGACACAAGAGAGATACTTGGAAAGTGGTAAAGACAGCATGACTGCGTTTTTGAGGAACTAAAGCAGAGTACAAACTGTTGGTCAGAGCACATTTGTCCAACTCGGTTCAGTCTATTGAAGGCTTAATTGAGTTTATTTGCAAGCATGGCTGGCTCTATGCACAGTTTGTTCTCATACACAACATGATTAGTACTCTCTTAGTAACTATGGTAGCTGAATATGTACCATTGCTGCCAGAAGCAGCGTGGTGCACGACTGTCTTCTGACAAGTATTTGGCACATGCTTTCATAGTGTAGATGAATCTCCTGACTCTGCTGCTGGACCTGGATTGTAGAGACTGGCTTATAAAGGGTTTATGCTACTGGGCTACACAGTGTGCCTTTGGGTACTCTGTCTGTTGAGACATGTGGCAGGGGAGATGCCCGAAGCTCTGCAGATGTACCAGAACCATCTAACAGTGGATGCTCGCACTGGGACACATTTTTGTTCCTTGAGAGGAATTGCTGTGGGGAACCATTCAAACCTTGTGCTGCTACAGGGTCTGATAAAAATGCCACAGCTCTTTAGAATGCTGTGGTACTCCTAACGTGGACAGACCTTCATGGGGAACCGTTAATGTGTTACCAGCTTTGGCCTAAGATTCCTGCAATGTTCCTGCAATGTTCCTGCAATGTGACTCACCTGCTCCGGTATGAAATTTGCCCAATAAAAGCCACAAATTCATACTTACATCACATGTCTTAAATGCACAATGCTCCCCTTCTTGGTTTGTACACTTACCAGACCAGGACAATGTTTCTGCAGAATTTTCTGTGTTAATATGCCTACTCGCACCATTTCCATGTAACTACACTTTTTGCTCAAACTCAACAGAATTTCTGTTAGTGTGTTTTCTTCAGTATCGCTTTGCTCCTTCTCCTAAGAATATTTCAGGAGTGGAGTCCTGAGAAAGAGCTTGAGAAAGAAAGTGAACTTGTGATTAGGCTGAATGGATCTGCACCCAAATTCTAGATTAAGTTTCTGGCTTTACCATGTACTATATGTATAACCTGAGGCAATCTATACTGTCTCTTTACACTGCAATTTCTCATCTTGAAAGTGGGGATAATAATACTTCCTTTACACCACAGGATTCTTGTGAAGTCCACTAGCAGTAATGAGAAGCTTAAGCACAATGGAAGCAACCATCGTGGCTGTTCTCTGCAGGCATCAGATAAGGGTCTTCATCCCCTAAGCAAGCACAACTGCAACACCACCAGCAGGGTACTGGGCTGGGACTGGTTTTCAGTGTCCCTGTCTGTGCAAGGGGAGATCAGTGGCCAGGCGTGCCTGGTGCCTCTCACACTGTCCTTCTGAAGGCAGCTCAGACATAACCATGTACCTCAGTGGGCACAAATAAAGACCTCCTAGAAAAACGTCTAAAATTGTCAAAAAAAGAGCCTGGGAAAAGAATAAAAACCAACCACGTTGCCAGTTGATGCAGGTCTTACTAACAACAAGAAATCTATATTGTTAGTAAGCTTAAATGTCAGGGATTCATACAGACTCAAACCAGAGATCAAAAGCTTTTGAATTGTTTGGGGGGGGGGGTTAATACATTTTATGTCCTTTTCAGACTGTTTTATAACAGTTTGTGGATTTAGGTACAGACCAGGAAATTTTTCACTCTATACTGGTCTCTCCAGCCTCTTTCTAAGTGACACTGTCCAAATTCAGTGTACTAGCAACTTGTTAGCACTGCCACATTTTCCATTTCAATATCAGGAAGAAATTCTGTACTGAGAGAGTGGTTGGGCACTAGAACAAACTGCCCAGGGAGGTGGTGGAGTCACCATCCCTGGAGGTGTTTAAAAAAACACGTGGATGTAGCACTTGGGGCTATGGTCTAGTGGTTAGGGAGATGCTGGGATGAAGGTTGGACCTGATGATCCTGGAGGTCCTTTCCAACCATAGTGATTCTATGCCGCTGAACCACAGATGATGTGCAAAATCAGGACAAGTAGTGCACAGGTAGATGGAGGAGGATGGCAGCCCATCTCTGTGTGGAGAGCTGCAGCTCAACAGCACCCAGGCATCACTAGGTAGAGCTGCCGGCCATACTCTGCCACCCAGCGAGGCACACCTGATCTTGCGTGTTTGTCACGTTTCATATTTGAGTCATGCTTGCCACCTTCAGCTTCTTTTTCCTTTAAAAAAAGCCAGTGCGAGATCCACTGCAACGAAGAGCTCTCTTCAAAGAGCTGCAGTGGCACCATACCT
>VZZY01004429.1:5930-16343 GCA_013400335.1 Eurystomus gularis
GTCCAAATCTAAGGAGTTCATCAGCTTTTGTGGAGCTCCTGTCATTCTAATTGTTGTAAAGAAGTAGAATTAGGTTCACACAATCAGGAGTATTTCATTAAAAGAAAGTACTGATAGATTGTGAATAGATTCTTACAAGCCTAAAGATGTATTTTGGTCCTTGTAGAAGATAAAAGGATATTAATTAGACTTCATACAGTCCAACCAAACCAGCTCACATGTTTTGCTTTATGATGTAAGCACTAACATAACATTTTCCATTTTTCGTATAGAGTTTGAAAAAAATGGGCATGATGTCTAAATGCACCTTTTTTTACACCTTCTCTGGTAAAATACTTAAATGGGAAAGTGTTCTTTAATCTTATATTTTTTTTTCATACAATATCATTGCACTAGTGGATAGAATACAGCCAATGGGTAGATGAAAAATGTAATTTAGATACTGATACACTTGGTATATAGAGTGGTTTCATGTTTCTTTTGTTGCGCTCAAGCCATTCTGTTTCTAATATATATGAAAGTGTGGCAAGCAAGAGGGAGCAAACCTTTGTCCTGCAGTGATTGAATTGGGATGATGTGACTGGGGAGTTCTGATTCTTCTGCTTAAGAGTTTTAAAATGCGCAAGTGTCCCAGAACAAACCCCAGGACAAGACTGGACAGAGGGATGAGTCATTTGTAGCTTCTCTTCCCACAAACAGGAGTGGGGCCCTTAAAAACAAATCTCATGCCTTAGCAGAACTAGAGCACCTCAGTGTTTCAGCTTACCAACAGAGTGTCTTTTCTGAGCGTGGCGTTAAGGAACCTTTATGCAGCATATTTTGCAGGGAGAGCTTTCAAAAGTCTAAATCAGGTGGCAGTAATGAAATAAACAAGAACTTCTAGGATATTTTTTTCCCTGGTAGGTTAGCTATGATGGAGAACTTCACAAGCACCCACAGCTGGAGGCTGATTTGACAGCAGTGAGAGAGATCTATGGACCTAATGCAGTATCTCTCAGGTATGTCATTGACCTTTTCCATATTGTGGAACTGTTAACATTCTGAAGATTGAGTTCCTTGTGTATGTTCCGTAACTGCCGAAGCACAATTCTCTTCCGGTGTTTTCTGCATATTGTGTGGCAAAAGGAGGAGTACAGCTGGCTAGCAATAATGCTGGGGGTTTTTTTTCTGTTTTGGTTTGTTTTTTTTTTTTAATGAGTGAGTACTGATGCAACTGTTGAGAACAAGCCCTGGAAGCCCATTCTAAAACATCATTGTCTTTTGCAGTTCAGTAGATATTTGATCAGGCAGTTGTATTTTGTTGAAAATTACTATTCAGCATTATTATAAACCCTTGTTAATCTCCTTTTCTGTAATACTCTGTCTTTTGCCCTGGAGGTGAACAGGACGAATGATAAGGGATTTAATAAATGTTTTCCCTAGGGGAAGATTGAAGGAATTGGATTTGTCTAGTCTGGGAAAAAGAGAAGGAGAAGACATAAAAACAGTTCTTCAAAAAAGCTGCTTGTAGATAGGAGTGATCGTTTGTTTTCTATCGTCGTCATGAGAGACACAATAAGAAACTAGCTGTGTTAGCAACAAACAAGAATTTGATTAGATTTTAGAAAGCTTTCTAATTGTGGGAATCTAAAGTATCCTACACAGGAAAGTGATGGAACCTCTGTCAGACGTGGATTGCAAAGAGTAATTAGACAAAAATTCTGTTGGGCATGTATCAACATGCATGATTTTACCATAGGGCATGGTTGTATGATATTTTTAATATGCTTCTGGTCCTTTATAACTTTATTTTCTAACTATGTAATCTTAATAATTTCATAAAAATAACAGGTAGGCAAGATGTAACAGATCTGTCAGATGTATTACAAAGAAAATATCAAAGTTGTCATACAAACCAAGTAATAAAATACAGATAAGATAATAACCTTAGACATACATATATTGCAAGTAGCAATTCCCATTAACCTCTAAACAATAAGCTCCATTATTTTTTTCTAGGAAGAGAGACTGTCTACAACTGTGGTGTACTACACCTTTTCAAATTAAGTGGAAATTACATTACATTTTGAGGACCTGGGGAATTGAATTGTAAATACTTGTATACAGGTTTAGGAAATGAATGAGATAAATGTTTAGTTGCCAAAACTGATAACTATGAAATTGAGAGTACCTTGATGATAGGCTCCCTCAAGCTGCTAAAATTGAAACATTATATGTAACCTTTGATGAACTTTAATGCATCTAATTTATTGAATCAACTGTTTCGTTGGAAGCATTGTAATCTACTTAAGCTCACTGTATTGGAAATTGGGATCTGCGGGTGCTTTTGGCCTGTGGAAAACTTTAATTCTTCTTCCACTCTGTTGCAGTTGAACATACTTAGAAATTCTTGGAAATGAGAAACATATCATTGAGCATTTGGTTTCATCTCTCTCCTGTAGCTCCACTTCTCTGTGGAGAGAGAAGTGTATCTGATGGTGACACCCACTAAGATGCGTATTTCCTACACAGTTGACCCTCTTTTAGTAGTCTGTTGTTGTCACAGAGTCAAGTCTACATATAAAACTGAAATTCCTATACCTGCATTCGTCTCACCATTGTTCTCTGAAATCTAGCCACCAAAGCCTTGGGGAACACTTCAGGACCAGTTGATCCAAAGTCTTTGGTATCTATTTATGTTGCTTGTACGTTGATGGACAGAGGACCTCTGAGAGCTTCAAAGTCAAGATGAGTTCATGGAGCCATTGTAGCCAGCAGATCATAAGCTGCAGGTGCTGGAAGAAAACATGGTTTCTTCCTTTCAGTTTGGGGAAGTAAAACTAGAGTCAGCATCATGTGTCTAAAATCCATTTTCTAGGCTGATAATGGAATGGAGGCAAAGGCATTCCCTGTGTGTGCCATATATGGACACATCTGATCTAGAGAGAGACTTTGGAGTTGCCTTTAGAAACCACTGGGAGAGAGAACCACTGAGATACTGAGGTTTACTGCAAGGGGTTCCCTCTGCCAAACTTAACAAGAGGTCAAGCTAGGTCCTACCAAGGTCTGAGAGGCCACTTTGGTAGGAGATAGTTAGGTTCACAAAACTATTTCTGTATTTCAAAATTACTTTCTCAACTTTAGGTACAACTGTTTCTGTGCACAGTTTTAGCCTAATTTAAAAGAAAAGGACAAGGGGTTACTGTCAGAACAAGCATATAAATGCACTGTGTGTGAAGAAAAAACCATAGTGACTAGAAGCTAATCTGTGAAAAAATTGAGAGTGATAGCAATTCTACATTATTGTCCCCCTAAGTAATTTGAATTAAAAGGAAATCATATTTTTATGTAAGTGTATGAATGAGTACTTTCTAGCACTATTTTTCGGAAGGCTTCAAGTTCTTTGAGGGAAGGCAATCAGAATGAGTCAGAAACTAAGGAGCAGAAAAGTCACACTTGTAATGTAAGATTTCAGATGGCAAAGAAACACATATTAACACAAGTTAAATCTAAACATTGGGGATTCCAGCAATGCTACACATACCAGATTAAAAAAAGGTAACTATTGCCTTGAGCACATTACAGGGCAATTGTTATGTTTTGACAAACAAATACTTGAATGTATGAAGAAATCCCTCAGGTATAATATGCCACCACCTAGGCCACGTTGTGTTTGTCTTCAATGATTTATCTCAAGCCTCTCCTTACTTTACTGACTGTTAACTTGAAATACTTTTGAAAATTAACCGCAGGTTTCTTTTGTCATAAATAGGAGCAGCATGTGACTCTTCTTGTTTTCTTTATTTGTGCAATATGTGAGACAAAATTGCATAGCAGCAATGGAGAGAGAATTTAGGGGAACTGGAAAAAAGATTTAGCCTGTTTAAGCATGATCCACTGAAAGAAAGCTTCAGTGCAGCAGGTGGTCACCCACTGGGAATATTGATCCCATCATGTAAATATGTATTTTATAACAATTTTTATTTTACAGACAAGATTATCCTTTATAAAAGCTTCCCTGTTATAGGCACTCCTCATCTGAGGAGTATCTTAGAGAACTCTAATGTTATGTAATTCTTTCCTTTCAGGGAATATGGAGCCATTGATGATGTAGATATTGATCTGCATATTGATGTTAGCTTTCTTGATGTAAGTAATCTAATCACAGAATAACATAATGAACATTAATACCCATTTAATTCTGCTATGCATCAGACGCTCTAGACAACTACAGATACTTTCCTTTTTTTGGAGACTTGATCTTCACAAGTGGCTGTCACATTATTGATTGTTACTCAGTGGAAAGGTTTCCTTTTCCTTTTATGATCCCATTGTTAAAATGCTTTGTAGGCTTTTATTTACTGCTTGTGTATTTCCTTTCAAACATGCTGTGTGAATGGTAAATGCTTTAACCACTATAAATTAAATCCTTAAAAAAAATTTTTTCAATATCCTAGACATTAGTTAGGTGAAAGCACTTCACAGAGTCCTGGAGGGATGGAGACTTTGGCTGGAGCTCTCCTATGCACTTCTCAACATCTGCAGCTCATTAGGGAGAGGCTTGAGGGGCAAAGGAAATGTAGGACAGTGGTGCTGTTGACTGGCAGCATGGCTTCTCTAACATCTTTGCTGTCATTAACTTCACACTCTCATCTCATCTGTGCAGTAGCTTCCTGTTCTCTCGATAGAGGATAAAAATTAGTGCTTCTAGGGGCATCTTGAGCTTCTGCACAGATATGTCCTATTATCAGGTCAGCACAGCACATAAGATAAGTTGTTCTTGGGCTTTTCTAAAATTTAGGAAAACCTGATCATACCTTGAATAATTTTAATCAGTCTTAAGGAGCAAAAGTTCCCTCTGCCCTGTGTTATGGGATGAGTTTCCATTTCATCCTTATTTGCTCCTTTGCTTCTCAGCTTTGAAGCAGTATCTCCTGATAGATGGAAATGTGTCTGCCTGCACTGTAGATGTGGTGTTGTGTATAAACCTGTGTTCAGTTTAAATGAGCATACTCAAGAACTCAAGTTCTTGAGCACACTCAAGAACTTAAATGAGCTCAGTTTAAATGAGAACTCAAGAACTGGAAGAAGTCTAGTACTGCTCTTAGGAGCATCAGCAGGCAATAGTTTGTCCTAAGTCTAAGTTTTAAAGTTGGTGTAGATGATCCACAACCAGGTAAATGAAGGGATGGTGTTTATAACAGCCCTAAGGTAGACTGACAAAATGCAGCAGTCCCTCATGATGGCTAATTGTGTCTGTTGTTTTCTTTTTATCTTGAAACAGGAAGAGATTGCTGTTGCTTGGGATGTAATTCGCACAGAGCCTATAATAGTGCGATTGCACTGTTCACTTACACAGTACTTAAGTGGTCCAGGTTAGTCACCTGTGTCTTCTTCAAATGCCTTGTATGGTGTCTCGATGTGAGCCAGGTACTAGGTAATGAGATACTCATTCACTGCCAAATCTTTGATCCTGCATGTGCTTAGGTCTGTTGCTGAGAGCAGTCCTACTTATTTGAAGTTGTGCTTACATATATTTACATGGCTAGGCCCTCACTAATGACATCAGCATCTAATTTAAACATTCATAGGTTGATTTTTTGGAACTTGTTTTCCTGATATCCTTTGAAATGCAACTGCTTCACCTAGGAACCAGGGTTAAGGAATAAAGACAAACGGTTTCTAATATGTGTTTTCCTGATTTTGGAAGTCAGGCATTGTTTGAGATATCAATGATAAGGATATATACGCAGACCTATGCAGCACATTAATATACCCTTTTTCACACACCTTTGAAAAATCTGGCCATTATAATTATCCTTTCATCTTGTGATATCTGTATGACTGTGTGAACTCTAGGATTTTTTCCATTTGAATGAGTTGTTAAGTCTGTAAAGCTTCCTTAAGAGAGCAAAAATGGTCAGATTCCTGAAGAACCAACTGATTTTGAAGATTCAGAAACATTCCTTTGCAAGAGTCAACTTCAGATATACTTTTACAGTGAAAAGTCAGAAGTAAGTTGCCATCTGGATCATAAATTGTCCGGCTTTGGAGGCTTCCATTACAAGCTGTCAGTTCAGGCTTGCATCTGTGGGAGAATTCTGCCTCTGGAAAATGAATAGATATTTCCACTCATAGTACGTTTAGCAAAATCTGGCTCAGTGAGCTATTTTTATAGGATATGTTGTCTGCTCATGCTAACTATAAGCTATATTGTTCATTCAAATAAGCATTTCATTACATAATTTTTTTTTTGCTTGACTGTGGTCTTTTTGTGTGTGTTTTCTTATTGCTTCAATCTTTTTTTCTAAATATGCAGATCTTAGAATATGTATTTGCTATAGCAGGTAGCAGTGTTGGTATTCAGAATATTTCTATCAAAAATGCAATTTAAAAAAGAGAAAAGTGCAGTAAATAAGAGATGGTGAAACCTGAAGACCAGTGTGCAGTAAGTAATTGGGTAGTAAAGTGAGAAGTAGCAACAAGGTATCCTCTGCACTTTTGAGGAGGTTAAAACTGGAAGCTTGGTTCCTAATCCTGCATTTGACAAATTGTGGGAGTGCCTGAGTACGAAGAAAGGCAAGACAAGGGCCAGAGGCAAGTGCTTTGCTGATGCTGGTTTTATGAGCTTAGCTGCCGTTGCAGCCACGTCTCTTTATTTAACCAGAAAAGGACAATGAGATCCGTTATCTTTTGTGTTAACAAGACCCTTTCTCTGTTAATTCCTCTTCCCCCTTAAATATGTCTTTTTGAGACTACTAGGCCGTAACTTTATGTTACTTTATTTTTTTTTTTCTATAGTACTTCCAGTTGATTGATAAAAGACATAGAACGCAGTATACTGCAAAGCACAAGGCAGGGTATTAGTACCATCTTGTAGCTGTGTAATATCCTGATTTTAGGTAGTCATTCTTTGAGTTAATAGCTTGTCTCATTATGGGACTTGTGGACAGTGTCCCCCACATGTCTTAGAAACCTGTCTTAGATGAGGATGAATCAGCCTTTGGAGATACCAGGCTATCTCCTTTGGCTGTAGACCTTAGATAACAATTGTAGTCTAGATGTCAGTTTTCAGGATTGCTCATCTAGGTGTGATAATTCTCACTGAAAATATTCCCCCCCACCGTGTGTCCTAAATTTGAGAATCTAAAGACATTACTACCCTGCTCAAATTATGCATTGCTTTTGAAAAAAGCATCATTTTGTCTTTTAGAGGAAGGGTATCTACAGGGCTTTGAACTAAGGGAAATTGCATGACCAGGGTAAATATATTTTATTTTTAAATTTAATTTATTAAGGTGAAATTAAAGGATAAACTTCAAATAAAATGTTTTCAAGTGATCAGAATAATCTGGATTTAAAAGTATTTATTTAATTTTTCTAGTAAAATTTGAAGCAATCTCATACTTTTTGTTTTCATTCCTTTTTTATTTAACTGTAGTCAGGACCACTTAATGTAATACAAAGTATAAAGTCTATTTGTGCTTGTAGTATGTGTTGGCTGTTGTCCTGCCCTGAGGACCTGAGGCTCTCTCAACAAGTTCTGGACTCCATCTGCCACTTCTATCTAGTAAATGTTGTTAGAGGATTTTAGTAATACCAGGAGCTAATTTCCAGCCTTCACCCCATACACTTCCAATTTTCTGACAGATGACTATGGATACACCAATGTTAGGATGGGCCTTGAGAAAAATCCAGGGTAGTACTTGGCCACTGGAATTCACATATCAGGCACTTAAATGGTGATTATGAATCTTGTATTAAAATGCCCTCAGAAAGAAAGCCCAGATACTAAGTAATTACATTTATTCAACTCTGGGTTTTCTTCATAGTCACAGAAACTGTAATGTGTAAAGACTACTTGTAAAAAATTTAAGAGCTTGGGTGAGGTGAATTACCTAGTCCAGATCAGTTTAATCTGATGCTGCTTTCTAGTACCTGCTTAATATAAAAAAACAAAGACACAATTTTGGAATTAAAATTAGTGGCAAGAGATACATTCAGGATAATTCAATTTCAAAAATGCTCATTGGAAAAATTACAGTTTATATTGGGTAATATGCCAAAAAAGACCATTCATTTTTTAATAGCCTTAGATAACATGTCCACTTTCTCCATTGCTTCAATATCATTTTCTACAGTAAAGATCCAGACAGAAGGGAGTCCTTAAATATGACTTACATGGTCATGAGTTCTTGATTATTGCTTCAAGTTTGTATATCATCAATATCTCCTTTTTCCATAGTGCCAACTGTGGATGTATTTCAGATCTCTACTAAGGAAAGATTTGGACTGGGACATCAGCTGAAAAAGTAAGTATAAAAAAGTGTAAACCCCTGTGTTTAGGCAAACGTTACACTCTTTTTAGTTCCTAGACCGTGTCAGGTAGAATAAAATTCACAGGTTGTCAGGTTGGCTGGATCAAACTGTTTTGAACTTGTTTTTCTTTAACTGAAAAATAAGAGAATTTGCCTTTTTAAGTTTTCACAGTGATTGAGGAGAACCTGATTTGCGCTGCCTGCCAGGCTTTTCTGTCACTTTGCTCCCATTTAGGAGCTAATCTACAAAAGTTCAAAAGACTGTAGCTAGGACTGTTCTTCAATTTTATGTTTTTGCTTAGATGGTGAAGCCTCTAGACCAGGAATCTTTCTGAGCATCATGCATGCCCTAAGGGGACTGTGCTTTCCTGGTGGCCTCTAGGATGTACAACAGTAATTAGGCCATCTGTGTTTTGAGGACAAGAAGGAAGGATAGTCGAAAAAATAAGTAGTTTTCTGTGTTCATGGTACAATTCAATTTAATACAATTTTGCTGAGTCACCTTTTAACATATGCTTCTGTATGTGTAATAAAATGACAAGAATATAGATGTTAATATCTGACCATTGCAACATTAAGAACTCCTTATGGAAAAAAAAAAATCTTTTGCTGTTTGGTCTTTAAAGAAATTCAGTGCAGTGTTTTCATAATCTTAAAAATTAAGCAATGTTATTAAAATCTCTATGGTACCTGACTTTGATGAAAAAAAACCACTCCCCAGACATGAACAGTCTCTTAGAACGTTTCAGTACTTAAACTGTCTCTGATTTGTGCACCAAATAATTAGTAAAGGTTCCCATACGACATTTTCAAGGACATAGCTGCATAATTCACAGCTGAGCAGAAGTCAGAAAACTCATGAACCCCATGCCCCTCATGGCTGTGGAAACAGGATATTCATCTTTGAAGATTCATTAAATTTTCAATAAAGTCCATAGCAACTTCTACTTTGACTGTGTCACTTGAAGACTTCCACTTCTAGGTTAGAGTCACAGACTAGTTTGGCTTCAAAGTAGCTACCAGAGATCACCTGATGTTCCAAGTAACACTACCTTCAAAGTTAGTTTAGTTTACTTAGAGACTCAGGCAGCTGAACTGTGAAATCTCCAGCCTTTGTGGGCAACCTATTGTAGTTACCCACTCTTCTTGTGGATGCCTTCTTTTATAGACTTTATGGGTTTTAGCTTTCCTTGACACAACTTGTGACCATTGCCTTTTTCTGTTAATCTCTTGGAAGTATTTGGCTGTGTCTTCTCAATAAGCCTTTTTTGGGTAGCGTAATATTTGACATCCCTACCTTCATGTTTGTGCCATAGGAGAATATGGTCCTACTTGAGCAATGTGGATGCCATAGCCTACCTGTGTAGTCACTGGAGAGACAGATGCCTGTAGCTGGATGGGATGCCTTTGAATCAGTTTGTCTCTATATCTCCATAAGTAGCATACCTGCTTAAGTCTTTCAGTGATTGTTTACAGAGACTGTATTTTCAATAAAAATTCTGTGTAAATTGGTTTTACGTGGAAAAAAAGCAATTTTAAGGACCCGAGGCATCAGTCCACATACATGACAGAAAAACTCCGGCTACAGAGTGAGGACATTGCACCCTGTAACCTATGTGGTGAACAGAGAGAACCTAGTATTAAAGTGAGGATGTCTTTTTCTTCTTCATTAATTTGCAGAATCATGCAGACATTTGTCACACAACAATGGAAGAACAGCAAAGAGAAATCTAATTGTACGCACAATAAGAAGGTGTCTGACAAAAAGGTGAAATCCCCTCCGCACATCTTTTCTACATTGCGCAGGTAAGCAAGGAAAATGAGCTGTTAACACAATATCCTGTTCAAAATCCACAGCAGACTTCTCAAGGTGAAATGTTGATCTTATTCCACAGAGAACTGCTCTATTTATGTCTTACCTCATGGGTTTCCAGTCCTTGCTTTGCATGACATCAAAAGTGAAATAGTTACTACTGAGGCTTCTAAGACTATTTGAAGGAAGAACATTTCAGTGCCCTGCTCTTTGAAAGAACCATGTTTTGTCTAGAACTTTTCTATTATTTAACTTGTTGTATTTGTATCTTTATAGCTTGGTAGCATTTGACTGTTACTTGAA
>VZZY01004441.1:0-205815 GCA_013400335.1 Eurystomus gularis
GAGGAAATGGCCTCAAGTTGCCTAATATCTAATATCAAGATTAGATATTAGGAAGGAATTCTTTACTGAGAGAGTGGTTGGGCACTGGAACAGACTGCCCAGGGAGGTGGTGGAATCACCATCCCAGGAAGTGTTTAAAAAATGAGTAGATGTAGCACTTGAGGCTATGGTTTAGTGGTTAGAGAGATGTCAGGATGAAGGTTGGACCTGATGATCCTAGAGGTCCTTTCCAACCTCTATGACTCTATGATTCTATGTCCTTTCTGCCACCACAGGATCCCCCACAGCTACTGCATCAGATGCTTGTCTTGAGGATAAGAAAGTTATGTTCAAGTCTATCCATGCAAAAGTGAGACAAAACTAGATTTCCCTTGTGCTGGGCAAGTACCTTTGCCACAAAGCTGTTAGATAAACTTTCTCCTCAAACATTCTGTGCAGAGTCCAGTACTTAAGCTTATATCCCACCTAAGCAATGCAGTGAGACAGGAGAACCTCTTATCTGAAGAATCCCAAAATAGCAACAGGTATAAAGAAAACTTTAAGAACTTGTCATGACTGGGATGCTTCATGATATGAGGAGTTCTAGTAAAGTATAAATACTTGTACAAAGAGTTAGACAAATTCAAGGTTAGGTAGAAGTCCACTAATATTTCTGATACTTAAATTTGCACTGTTAACCAACAGTGCTGGGCAACTTATTCCCAAATCAACTCCTTTGCACCAGAGATGATAAATGGCAGGTCCCACAGACTGAAAGGGTATTTGGGAGGCTAATTCTCATTGAGCATTTTTGAAAACTAAATTAGCAGTTTTGCAAACCCCGGCCCGAGTTCTGCTGAAGTTTTTTTTGTGGGTAATGTTGGATCACAATTTCTTTATCAAATCAAGAGCACCAATATATGAGCATCCAAGCCATTTTTGCCTCCAGATACCAAGACAAAAGCAGCAATTCTAATTAGTTAAATTAAAATAGCAAGACATACACGATCATTCCTTTTCAGACCAAACCAGCTCCAAAAATGACAACTGATACAAAAATAATTGAACCAAGACAGATGTGGGGGAGGAAAAGGAGAAATGATGTATTTAGAATTTGAAGAGAAGTAATTAGGCTTGGCAGATTATTTATTTATGTAAATTGAAAAATTAGCTGTAGCAGGCACAGGCAGCAGATACAAATGCCTGTTTCGCTCTCAACTTACAATAAAAGAAGAATAAAGTTATGGAGAAGTAGCCCACTGGATTTAAAAGTATGGATACTTCCTCAGAGAATAGCCAAGAGTGTATGCCATAATGAAACATCCCTGGCCAACAACAGACAGAAGTTAGTATGCCAAGAGACAATCCTAGTAATCTTCAAAGTTTAGAGGTTTTTTGGGTTGGTTTTTGGTTTGGGTTTTTTTACCAAAGACACTTCCCTGGATTTCATTTATTGTAGCAGTTCTTCAGTTCTTGAATTGCCACTGTAGTATGCATTGTCTTCTCAAAATTTCCCTAAAGTTCAAAAAATAAATTAAAGCATGACTCAGTAATATAGCTCAGTGACTGGATTAGTACTGCTATCTGGAAAAAAAATAGATAGTTTTAAGGCACTTTGTTTTATGGTTTAATGATGCTATGGTCTTATTTTTATACCTCCCACCCCATTTTATTAATGTGTCCTCTGGAGACATCAGTGATTCCAAAATCATTTGGAGAAAATTATTTAACTTCTCGGTATCAGCTGCTACTCTTTGTATGTTTACAGAGACACAGTATCACTTTACTTAATAAGCAAAACTGGAGCAGCTGTTGTTAAACCAACACAATCATTTTGTGCTTTGTAGCATACCATTCATTGACTTTCTTCAGCCCTTCTTCCCATCTTTATTCCTCTGCATCCATGTGAAGACCCATGCACATCACCACTACCAGAAGGCATCGTGACCCTCTGTATGGAAGTTAAGGCATCATCAATTATGACTGATGCAGGATCAAATACTAAGAATGATCCTGTTCCTTTTTCAACAGATGGTGCCTTTGTCCTCAGACTCCCCTGTTTGACTAACCACTAAGCTTCAAATTTAGTTTTGAGTAGCAGTCTTCTAGTACTTCCCAATTTACAAAAATTAAAACAGAACTGTTTGAGTAGTGCCTTCAGACAGTCTGGGACTTCAGTTCTGCTTTAAGCACCACAGTCTGGTAGGGGATAGAGTCTGTCACCTCAGTACCTCCATTTCCTGATTTGCAGACTTACGAAACTTGCATGCTGCAAGGCGTGCTTAACATCTGCTCTCCCCAAGGAGATCAGCAGCCCAAAGGCAAAGCTCTAAGTATGGGATAACAAAAAAAGGTAGTTATTACTGCTATTCACATTCACTGCCTTTGACCCAGAAAGTCTTTCAACCTTTGAAGCACCTTTGAGTTGCATTTTAAGTCATTGCAGTCCACTCTTTCCACTCAGAAGTGCAAAACAACAGGCAGCAGAAGGACTATAAATTGTTTTATGGATGCTATAAACACAAATAACCTTCACCCATAAAGTTGCATTGGCATTACAAAGATGTAGTCTTTTATTTAATGCATGGCACAGCCATTATGCAGTGCTTGGAGGAGGCGATCATCATGCTGTCACAAAGACTCCATCTCAAGCATGTAAAATGTCCCTCTGACTCACATAACATGTGAGAGAAAAAAATGTGGTGGATGAAAGCACATGCAGTACACAATAGCCTTAGAATCATAAGAAGCAGTAAAGAGTACTCCTACATTTCAGCATTGAACCTGGACAGCTGCATCCTGAAATTTGTATCCTATCCCAAACAAATTCTGAAGAGAAACAGAATCACAAAGAAAAAAAATCCTGAAAAGAGCTAATTTACTACGTCTTCCAGATGCTTCAGCTTTACAAAGCACCAAAGATCTGACAGTCCCACTTCAGGAAGAAGCTGTGAAGCCCTGCACTTTTTCCTTTGTCAGCCTTCATACTCATGTGTGTATTCACTCAAAAAAATAGAGACTTTTTAAAAATTAAATTGTACTGTTAAAACACTTCTATTTTGGAATAATTCTCTCCTTTGTTACTCCATAGTCAGATTAAGATAATCCAAGTGCAATACAGAATGCGATTCCTCTTCCATTTGGAGAAAAGGAGGATAGCAATTCTCAGATGAAACATATCCTGTACCTTCCTGAGTGCAACAAGGAGATACTGTAAATCATACCTGTATATCTATGTTTTGAGAGCAGCAGGCAGTAAAATGATCTCTGACACTGGTTCATCTGTTAATCTGGATGCATATTCAACTCCCAGCAGCATAGTCTCCACCTCCACCTTTCCAGTCCACATTCTTTCCAAATTGCAATATATACTTTACTTATTCTTTCAAATTAGCAGATTCATCATTCCTGGAAAAACCTGGCCCCAGGTATCAGCAGTGGATTTAAAATTTTCATGTGGAACTAATACGATGAAAAAATGAATATTATTTAAATGAAAACCACAATTCTTGGCCTTCAGAAACCAAAGTTAAAACAGGTAGGAATTACCTTTTTTTACTCTCACTTCTTATTTTCCTTTTACAAGCCAGATATTTCACTCTGCTTTTCAATTCAGAGGAAGGTCTTCAAAAATCTCTTGCAGTAGTAGCCTCTATCTTCTGGACAGGTAGATAAAGTCCATGGCTTAAGAGTTAGTGTTAGAAATGGTGACTGAAGAGCCATCACAAGTGAATGCTAGCTTTTATTCCTGTCCAAGACCGATGGCTTTGGGAAAGTGGACAGGATAACATCATGGCTTTAGAAGACTGCCAGCCAGGATATGTGATCCCCACACACAATAGTATGTCACTTTTAGATGGCCACAGGAAAGTCATTCTTTACAGAAAAGATACTCTCCCTCGGTTTCCCCACTAGTTATTACAAGGCTTAATTATTTTGCAGTTGAAAGGTTTCTTAAAGAAGCTCCAAACAAATAAATTGTGGCTTAGATTAGGAATCAGATACTTCATTGCTATTTAGATGCTTAGGCACTTGCCAGATCTGGCTCTATACTGATGTCTTGTGTTTACACTGGATGAAGTGCTCTTTAATGCTTTTAATTAATATCATCAACTAAAAAAAAATTGTTTGGTCCAAGAATAAGGGCTTTAAATCAATATTTAACTGCATTTGTGTTACCTGCAGTTTTGTCTGGATCTTCACCATAGTCTACATGGTGTATAATCACATAAAAGCCAGACAAGACTTGAAAAAAAACCTGATTTGTGGAATTCAAATATCATGCTAATAACTTCTATGATTCCTGCGGAAACTAAGTTAAGTCATCATTAAGGCTTTTGGGCAAGTTGTATCAATACCATCACAAAGAGCTGCACATATACACACAGTAATTCTCCTAGGACTTATCACTGGGATATTGTAATAGTTGTTAGAGCATATTCATGTGTTTGGTTTATTGATCAGTTAAATAATCCTGAAAGACCTTGATACCTATTATGACAGAAAGAAACACATCTAAAAAGACGTTTGTCCTGTGACATCATCTTCACAGCCCAAGTGGTGCACCCAGCTAGTGCTATGCCTGAGAAGGCAAATAAGCAAGTGCTAAGACATTATGAGGAATACAGGTACAGGGTGTGGTGCTTTGCCTCCAAACCTCCTTGAGGAGAACCAGATTAATCTGCAAGAAATAGTATAGGTGTTGATGGAGAGCACTAGCTCCTATAACACTGCTGGCTTTAGTTGAGCTTCCCGTGTTGGTCTAGGGCCAGCTGCAGCCTGTGAGAATTCAGCACTTTCACTGCTGGCATTTACGAACAATCAAGTCTTAAAAACAGAAAATAACATTCCCACTGAAACTCTACCAGTCCTGAGCCATACACTCAGTAACTTTCTTTTAGGGGATCTTCATAAACTTATCTTGTCTGGTTTTTTGAAGTTATGTTCAGCCTTTAGGTAACCTAAATGAAGCAAGAATTAAAAACACTATGATGCTAAAAAGAGTCCTTTTAAAATCACTACAGCTAAGCAATGAGAGAACTGCCCAAAACTATTCAGAACGAATCATTTAAATGAGTTCTCAAAACTAAGAACTGCGTAATTAACTACCTATTCCCACTTGTGAATGAATGAACAACTCCAACATTTAAAGCAACAGCACAAGGAATACAGATTGGGAGATAAATTCTACCTTAAATTCTAGTGGTTAGGATAGTCCTGTGGTTGATGAGGTTGCTAACTAAAAGGTGGCATTCCAGGTATCTAATGCATTTCATGGTTCTTGCCTCTGATTTGCTAGAGTGCTCACTCAGTATTCAGTGCTTATTCAATATTCAGTCATGAATATTCTCCTAGTACAGTTTCCATAGTCATTCCTTGCAACCTGTCATTCAACAACTCTTCTGTGAAATTACTGAAAGTCTTCAATCAAGGCATTCTGAAAGTAAAATAAACCCATTTTTTCATTAATCAGGTGGAAGTAATTTGCTTTGCATCACCTAGAAAGATAGGACCACCTCCTCAGGTAGAATTCAGCTGTCATATCAAGAAACCATGCTTTCCTTTCCTACTGTCTCCTCTCTCATTTGCCCGCTACCTCCCAGTATCTTCAATGTTTCACAAAGAAAGCCCCTAGCATACAATGTTGTGTTCTGAATGAGACAGAAATCTTATTAAAAAAGAAGTGTTTAGGATCATGCCTCTAGTACTGAAATGCATCTAAGCAAAGGGGGTGAATTCAATGGACAGCTTTAATTGCCTCACTCTCCAGTCGCTTATTGACTGCCAGGCTTCTTCAAGTGTTTCCCCCTAGAACAGATGTTGCTTGCAGCACTTCAAAGCTAAACTCATAGATGAGTTTCTAATCATCTCTCACACAGATACTCTCACTGTGGACACTGAATTTAGCTGTAAATTTCTAGGCAGAATCTGTAGAAGATATGTAAACATGTTTCAAAAGACCTCCTCATTAAGCAAAATGTAAACTTGTTCCTTCAAAGCAGGATGGCATTTAAAACAACTAAACAAACTACATTTTCCCTATTCTCATTCTCAAAAACACAGAGCCATTTAGGACAGTATATTCAAAAACAGTATCTGCATCAGGCTGACATTCAGCCTGGGAATTGCTCAGGCCATGTCATTAAGTCTGGCAATTGAACAACTGTATGTTTTAAAGGAATTGACCTTTAAATAATACATGGTTCCCCACCTTAACTATTGTGGAGCTTCTACTGTTGACAGTCTAAACCTAGAACAGCTTGAGTACTAACGTTTAATGTAAAGTGGTAATAGTTAATTCTCTTTCTTGCCTTCTGTGTCCCTATGCCTTAAACCAGGGGTCCTCAAACTTTTTAAACAGGGGGCCGGTTCACTGTCCCTCAGACACTGTCAGGGGCCGGACTACAGTCTGGGAAAAAATGAACGAATTCCTATGCACACTGCACATATTTTATTTGTAGTAGTGCACAAAAAAACAGGAAAAAGAATGCCGTATCCAGCCCGCGGGCCATAGTTTGAGGACCCCTGCCTTAAACTGTTATCACTTGAACACAGCAGTACTGAATATAAAAAAATAAGCAAACCTGAACATTAAGCATTAGGAAGGAAGTGAAACAGGAATCTGAGACATGAAGCCTGTATGTCTCATGTGCACTACAGCAAAAGGTCAATTTGTCTCTAATTTACCTGTAACAGCCTTTATGTAAGATTGAGGATTTGATGAGCAGTAACATCGTCCTGATTTGGCCAGGACAGGGTTAATTTGGTGCAGCCAGGCTATTCTATACCATGCTGACATCATGCCCCGGGGCCAGTTCCGGGTTTGGTGGTTCGGCTCGGGTGTGTGCAATCGGTCCGCTCCCTCCCTTTGTCCCTGGTATTGCTTATTTCTGTGTATTGCTTCTTTCTTACTGTTGTTATTGCTTTTGTTACTGTGATTGCTTCTTATATGTTTCTGTATTAAACTTTCCTTATCTCAGCTCAAAAAGGCATTTTAAAACTCTTTTCTCTGTCCATGGCAGGGGGGCAGCGGCAGCGGCCACGTGGCTCGGCTGCCAGCAGGGACTGAACTGCCGCAGCTTTACTAAACCACCACAAACATGCTGCTACCTACATATTACTGCTGCTCTGAAGGGTGATGTCATACTTTTTATCCCACTTTTTAATAATTACACAGAGGGAGAGAGCTTTCCTGGAGCGGTTTCCACAATGATTTGGACAATTTCTGGGTTCTGAGGCAATTTTTAAAATGCTATCTGGTGATTTCTTTCCATCTCTAGTGAACATTACCTTAATATGCCCTTCTAGAGATACCATTTGGATAAGGTAAAAATTGAGATGGCAAGTTGATTAGAAAAGATTCTTAAAAGGGCTGGAAATTCAAGCCAGGACTTATACCTAGGCCCTGTGAGGATCCAGGTTTACTGAATGTGACTCAGTCAAACGTCCACACAGCAGTTCTCGTAAAAGGCCGGCCAGTAGCACTTGTGGGATCTGCTCACCTGCTAAGGGAGGAATACAGTTGCTGAGAAGCAAAATATGACTGTAGGGGATAACAAAAGAGGAAGACTTGGTCAGAAGGATGCACTGCTTTCTACAGCATGAGGTTTACTCAGCATTTAGCAAGTAAGCTAAACTCTAGTCACAAGCTGAGATTCTCAGCTCTGATCTCATGGTTTTAACCTGTAAAAAGGTTCAGCACAGTGTAAAAGGATCCTAGTAGCTGTAGGTCCAGTCAGAGAAAGATTTCTGTAGTACAGCTGCCTGATGTCCTGTTAAAACACTGTAGCAGACCATGTTAGGGCTAGGTTTGGAAAAAAGCTTGTTTCCTAAGTAGAAACTCCCACGCTTACAAAGCAGCACTAGAAAGCTTGCAGAGGGGTAAGCTGTTCTCCAGGAGGTATTTTTGATCTCCTCAAAACAAAGGTTTAAAAAAAACNTGCTGAGATCAATCAGCACGTGTGTTAGCTTTGTTAGTAGAGGTCACTGTGCTGCTTGACCCAAGTGGAAGCTGCCTTTCTACAAAGCAGCCATGGTTGCAATGTCAGGCTTTGCTGCAAGTCAGGATGGAGCGGGGCATCCCCCCACCTGAAACGCCAGGTCAACAATTTGATGCCTGAATCCAGGCCTGCCCAGGAGGCAGTGCAATCCATCTTAGTTTCACAAGCACTGATCATCTTCCTCCACACCTCTAGCCCAGGCAGAACTCCTTCCCCTTAATATCTTTCTACCATAACAATTCATAAAACAACATCGAGAGATGAAGCTCACCAGAAAGCTGTTGTGAGGGAATTTTAATGCATTAAATGTAGCTTAGGACTGCAAGGCTCTCAATTGATAGTAGCATTTGTTTTGGGACATTTGCCTGGAAATGTTAGAAGATCTTTTAATAAAGGTACTAAATAAGATGCATAATTTAGCTTCTCAGTAGCATGCTGGCTGACTGCCAGATCCCGTCTCAGGCTTGACTCAATGTCAGGGCTACCCGCTGGCCCAGGACAAATAGACTCATTAAAAAATGGTTGCTGCTGTGTGCTCAGGCTCTATTTCTCCCACTAATGGCTCAGTTTATGCTTCCTCCTCTTGAACAAATAGAGGAGCAGCCTCCAGAGAGGATAATATTGTCCTGTCCATACATATGAATGCGGGCAACATGGTGGGAGGTGAAGGAAAGCAGAATAGAAATGGCTGCCACCACGCAGGAAAGGGAAGACATTCAAGCTAATTGTATCACATAATATGGATGCCGAGTGACCATGATACTTATTAACTGTAATAAAGAAAGATCACAGCCCAGATCACATCTCCATTTCCATTGTGCTAGACATACTCAGAGACAGATCCATAGGCAGAACCTGACATCTGAACAAGCAGCACAGACAAAGGCAGCAGAAGAAAAAGTCGCTGAAGGAGGCAGCAACCCAGGGACAACACTCACATTCCTCTATTTTCAAGTCCCATTAAGCCTTGTTCCTTTCCTAGATTCAAGTGGATTTGGGACTGTTGGCAAATCTAACAGAGCTTCTCAGCAGTCAATCGTTTTCAGATTTGTTTTACAAAATTTTCTTCCCGGTTTACTTTCTGGTTGTTAGTGAAAACAGTGGTACAGTTAAAACTGGCTTTTTGACTCATTTGTATTAGTAGAGCAAGGAAATCCCACTTTATATTCTACCTGGACCTATGGCAATGTCTAATAACACTATTATGTTTCTTCAGCTTAAAGCTTTTGCATTGTTCCAAGGGCTGACACAAGGCTGATCCTTGCACTGGGTCAGAGAACGTTAACAACAGATATTATCAGAGGTGGCATACAACACATAGTAGCTTAAAAGTCGATGTAAACACAAAGGCTTAAACAGTCTCAAAACATCTCTGTCTCCTCAGTGAAAATAAAAACTCCTAACAGCTCAGAATGATGTTTCTGTTAAATCTTCAAGCATTGGTAACTCCTGAAATGTCCTTAAAACAAGCAAATTCAAAACTCAAGCTAAGAGAAATTAAAAGCAGTCTCCAAGCTCACACACTGTCAAGACTGAAGTGCTACTATCAGTCACTGTTTATTATTTGTGAGTCATGTTCAGGTACCAGATAAATGAAGGCACTGCTCACCCACATACCAAAATAAAGTACTGTTCCCACATTTAACTCAGTATCTGTATTTCATAAGACTAGATCAGGTCTTTAACAGTGAAGCTAGAAAAAGTCACTATCCCACCCACCTCTGGCCCAGCAAATCATGTTTTCTTTACTCCACAATGTTTCACCAACAGTCAGAAGCACCTGCTGTGTCCTCCCACATTGCTGCCTCCTGGATGAGCTCATATCCCCACACCCCCTCCACTAGACTAGTTCAAAGAAAAGGCAGGCTCATGAAATAAAAATAATGTTTTATTTTGAAAAGAGGAGCATAGTAGGAGCTCTTTTCAGGTAAGAATTCCAGAGCAGAAACCCAGAAACTCAGTCCCTCGTATTTCAGGCACACCTTTATATTTAATGTTTCCCACTTACTCGCTCTGGACTATGCTCCAGGATCCAGGCTGTGCTCTGAGGTACCTAACTTTCTCTGAGACCCTGCAAAGAACCCAGACACTCAAGCTAGGCTTCTGTCAGAGCCCACAATGCTTGTAGGTTTTAGGTGTTAGTTATGGAATGACACCTAGAAGCAGCGACAGGACAAAAGTACTTCGTGCTTAAGCTCTCTTGCTCTGCTCAAGCCTGCAGTGATATTCCATTGCATTGAATTTCAGAGCTGGAGTCTTCAAATTTATCTTACAAAATTTGCACATAGCTTTAAAAGCACTACAGTTTAAGTCTAGCATTCCTGAATCACCACCCTATTAACTCTGCTCTGAGAGCATTACAATCCTTCTGAACTAACTTAACACTGGACTGAAAGAGCCCCTGGAGTTCTAAGTTATTTCTTCTGCAACTAGTCACATCCCAAGCATACACTGTTTTTTTTACAATCAGACTTAAGGTCTCTAGGTAGCCTATTAGCAATCATTTTTCATTCCTTCTCCCAGGCCTCCATTTCCTCTCTTACAGAGCTTAACCTTTGCTGAAAACATACTCCTTAAAACATACTGCTTCTGTATTTTTGTAACACAAAAAAAGTCCTACTTCAGCTTTCAAAAGAAGCTGAACAAATACACCTGCTAATCATGAGGATCTTTAATTACACCTGACCTTCTCCTTTTAAAGGGCCTCCTCCTATCCTCATCTAGTCTATTTAAAAAAAAACCACAACATATTATTAGGGTAGTTATACGCAATGGTTATGCAGAAGATGTGAAAACAGTTACACAGCTTTTTTAGGTGCATTTTTTATTTAGAACATGTAGTGGTAGAAAGACTTTTTAAAGTATATGGTGGATATATACCAGGGAATATGTGTTCTGCAACTTGCTCACTATATACTGAAACAGCTTTGTCAGTTCTATACAGCTAAGAAGAAAAACTTAAAAAATAAAAACTTCAGAACCGTAGTAGTGTTTTATTAGGACTGGTTAGATATGAATCAGATATGAATTAGTGAATCAAAGAAATCTACATAAAGTACAGGTTAAGGATGCTGTCTTTCAAAGTACACTGTTACCAATTCTTCAGATAATTCATTTTAGTCCTATAGAAGAGGTCTGCTCAGATCCTAGTCTTTGTATAATTGTGTAAACTAATCTACCCTTCTTTACGTATGTGAAAATGTTCAAAACTTTTATCAATTCTGTGCAAAGAGGGTGCTTTGTTCCTGTATGGCTGAAATAAGACTCTAAATTTGGTGCTGGCTGGAGTTCTGTCATCACAAAAGTTTGCCTGTGTACTGTCAGGTACCAGTTTGTCATTTTAAGAATATATAGTACATTGTTTCCCAGTTAGATGCTACACCAAAATCAATGGAGTCCTCCTTTGCACCAAGATAGCAAAGCAATGTTCCAAAGCCTTATTGATTTTAAGAGAGCTTTTCTAGGACAGAAAGACCTACTTGTGTGAAATACTTTGTGGAGTGGAGGCTGGAGTTTTGAAAAAGCCTAAAAGGAAACGGCCTTCCTCTAAGGGTTTATATGCATTTGTCAGGACTGTGAAGGATACTTTGCAGTTTGAGTATTACTGTTGCAGCTATCTTATCCCATTTGTCACTGAGAATTACAAGTCTTATCATCACAAATGTATAGTGTTTCATAACCAGGATTTCAAAGCTGAGCATACAAAAGAAAGTCAAGCTTATCTGATGTGTGCCCAAATGTTCCCGACTCTCAATACACTAAACTTGCTTTCTCACTCTCTCCTCCGAGGGATGTAATTTTGGAGTCAAGTTGTAGAAAATTCCCTCTCATCCAAGTCGCATAAAATTATCCACAGTGATTCTGAGGCAGAAAAATGATACTTCTGCTGTGCCAGCATCTGGAAAGCAGCCTGATTGGCAAGACTAAAGAGCAGTCTTTCTAATTGCATGTCCAAACATTTTAACTCTGCCCTTCCATATGGATTAATTATTCAGTTAAGAACAGCAAAAATTCCCCATGACAGAGGTGTTGGAAAGACGACCCTTTACCAGTGCTAGGATGTCCAGGGTAAAAACTGTGTAGGTTTGAAAGCCTGTAGTGTTACAAAGCTTTCAGATTCAGAGAGGCTGAGTTCAAACAAGAAGAGACAGATATATTGCAAAGCTGAACAAATTATTTAATAAGCTATATGTGCTTGCACTGATTAGCTGAATAGACTGAGCAGTTCCAGTGAACATAATGTCACGTACTGAAGTATTCACAGAAATAATTCACAGCCACAAAACCTATTAAGTTTTTTTTGTTACAAGGGCATCCTGGGACAAGTCCAAGGAGGAGAGAGCAACAGCAAGGCACTTTATTTTGCCAAATACTATAGCATAGTCATAGGAAATCTGGACTTGTACAGCATAAACATCCCTCAGCATACTCTGGTCTCTGATTAGTAAGAAATGAATGACAGCACTGGAGCTACTCAGTCTAATTATCAGTTTTGCTGCACTTCTAATAAGCTTTTAAAATTTAATTTTGGAAGCAGGAGTTTTGTCTCCTGCAGGAAATAGCTGATAGAAATGAGCAAGATTCTAGTTTGTCAAGCCTGGTCATATCTCCGGCACTTAAGTTCTCAGGGAATTGATAGGTGAGCAGCAGAGCAGGATTTGTGTAACTCTAATCCACTTTACCACTATTACTCCACAATTTTCTAGGGATGCAAACCACTTCCACATTTAAACATGGTCCTGCCAATTCCAAGCTCACCTGCCAGCATTGGGGTATTAATGACTCCATGATTTCATACATGCCTATTAGGAGATAGACTGACCATCAATTAATTTCAGCCATGCACTGTGCAGTAACAGTTTTCAGCCAATGACTGTGTTGTGAGGATCAGAGCTTGCAACACAGATACCAAATCAATGTTTCATTAAGCTACAGGAACCATTCAGTCACTATTTTATGTATTCATACTTACACTTGCTGTGGCAACAGGAATGAGGGTTTTGGCTGTTCTCAGCTCTAAATCCCCTTCCCTCAGGCTCTGCTTTCTTTATCACTATGCAAGCAAGAAAAAGCATGGAGCCCGCTTCTCTGAACAGTCTAGGAGTCTTGGGAAGATGTGTCTGAGAAGACAAACCACTTAATGACTCCTGATACACACTAATTTCTGGAAGCTATTTGCAAAAGTCTGTCATTATTAAAAGTGGTAATTTATTACAAGGAAACCTGAGATTCCATGACCAAAGAGAAGGTCTGGTGGTTTTCTCTTTCTAGCACATACATACCTTCTTTGCCTTATTAGACCATAGGAGATCAGTGAAAGAGCTGTTGATTAAAGCTCTGTGACTGTTACGCAAATCCAAATTCAAGGAAGGCATGTGAGGAAGGGAGTAATTAATTCTTAAAAATCTCCTCTTTGCTTTTCCCTGCTTTCTCGCTCGTGTTTTTTAAAGCTGTCCAGCCCACAAGGCAGGATTCTGAGATAGCAGTCCTGGGGTTGAGGAGACTAGGGGAAGAGGAGGAAGAACCTACAGATCAGTGCAGGCCATTTATCAATCTAAATTGGCATCTCAGGGGAAACTCTGAATTGTTAAGTATTACTGGAGAAAAAGTGAAAAAAACTGCTGTGTGCAATAGGTACTGTTTACATTGCTAAAGGCATTTCTCAAAAGGAATGACCTTAGAGTAGTAAGAAAATAAACCTGACTAGAAGAGTGTGGCCAATGTATCACATTCACTGAGGAACATTTTCTTTGGCACTTGCTCACATTGCCTCATTTCAGGGAAGAACTTTATTCATGGCTTCAGTGTTGAAGAGACAAGCCATGCCAGGCTGTCCTTGATATCTTATCATAAGGGGCAATTTCAGATGAAGGATGTAACCAGGCTGCAGAACTCTGATGAAAAATGAACTTATGTGTAAGTTAGACTAAACACATTTTCCCCATTGATGAGAACAATTTAACTCTTATATATAATTACAAGTGAGTAGGGAGAGGGATTGCAACACAGAAAAAATGCTGAGATTACAAAAACAATTCTCTTCCAAAATATAAACAGCTGAAGATTTCAAACCATCTCAAGAAAACATTTTCAAAACCCATCTTGATGATAAGGCTCTTCCCATGGAGAAGGAGAGAGATAATATAGGAGTCTCTTTCCTTTAGCACACTCTTGTTTTGATGTCAATGTCAGATACTGGGTGTTGCTTTGGGGTCAGTTTGTGCTTTGTGGAGCTTAAGAGTTAACTACCTTTTAGATCCTTTTGCTATATTTTTGCAGCCCTGAGAAGCTATGTGATTACTTCCTCTTTGCTCTTCTATCCATGTGGAGCAATCTGCAGGGATGCATCTGATTCTCTCCCGGTGGGATTAAAGAGTCTAATGTCTCCAGTCCACAGACAGTAGCTAAAGGGCAGCTCTAGCAAAGACTCTTGGAGAGGAGGACCTGTTGGACTACTGAAAATTAATTTTTCATTTCATATGTTGGTTTTTTTTTCCCTTGGCCACTACATCTGGAAGCAGAGGTGTGTCAGTTCCTAAGCCACATTGCTCTGGTAACTTCTCAAACAGCCTTGTTGTCCAAGTATGCTGTCTCTAAAAGATTCAGAATTTTAGGTGCTTCCCTGACCCAAAGTTCCTAATAATTCAGGCTTCACCTTTGGCTAATTTCATCCTTTCACAGCCGTGAAAGCACATTGGTATTATTTTATTTAGTCTTCTAAAGTTGTAGAAAGCTAAAGCACTGTGATGCTTTGATGATACTAAAAGCTTTGAAGTTGTTTCCTATTACTGCTGTCTTCCCTTCACTCCACCCTCACAGCCCAAGTTAGCTGTTGTACATTTCACTTTGAAATACAGCAATCACTGAGAGCACAAGCGCCAGATGACAACTTCTTTTAACATGAGCTGAAAGGGATATGGAACCAGGGCAGAGGAGAAAGTGATAATTAGCTATTTCTTTCAGACTGTTCTAGACTTGCAGCATATGTAAAAACGAAGTTATGTGTCTACACAGGAGAGCTCTCTATCTCTCTCCTCCTCTTTTTTAATTATACAGCTTTTCCCAGAATTTGGAAGTATTATTGATAAAACAATTAATCTAAACTAAGCTGGAAAATAACTATTGTGAGCAGCACTGAAAAAAAACAAAGTGGTTGAATAACTTGAGAATGAAAAATTATAGGGAAGTCTGATGACACATGAGGATAAAACTCCTATATTTACTGTGTACTTTTTTTGTTCTAGAAGATACTGGCTAGTAGTTCAGATATTTATCTTTACTTTTCTGAATACCTGAATTTGAATAGACCAAAAAGGGGATAGTGGTGTTAACACCATTTCAGTTATTACTTTTTCAGAAGTCTGGTTTCCATTGGGAATCCAGAACTTCTTTTTAAGTACCTACCTCTTTCTAAACATTACATTTGGGGGCCTAGGTGCTTAGCATGGTCAAACACCGACCAAACAGGGCAGCCATTCAAAAATCAGCTCTTCTTCCATTTGACATGGAAATTGTAACTCTGAGGATTCCTGCTCTCTGTGTTTACATTAAGCATGCCTGAGAATGCCCTTCAAAGTCAAACACTGAAGTGATGCCTACCTCCTGGAGCCTGCTAAGCCTTAGTTTCAATCTGTCCATTTCACTCATGACCACTGCACTTCTATGCACAAAGAGAAGATCATAGATGCCTCAGAACTGAGAAACAGAATGCTTAGGGAGTTCAGAGACTTCTGAAATTAAATTGCATTTTAACGGGATTTTCAGGATTGCAAGCTTGAGCTTGCTTAAATTTCACTTTGATGCCTAAATCCTATCCTGGACATCTGAAAATACAAATTTCTATCCACAGAATAGGGGATAGCAAAGAGATGCTATAAGTATGACAGCACTAAATTTAGTAAACGGGGGAAAGAATGGTAGCTATGATATCTTTGTTTAAAACTACTTCTGAATGTACAGCCAAATTGATTAATATATTTCTCAGGTGAGCTGGAAGCAATAAATGTATGCACCTAAAATACCAATTAATCAGCACTGCACCACAGTTCTCTATGCTATATTGATTAATTATACTACATAACTGATGCAGATTTAATCACTCTTATCTGATGGATTTTGGTAGAGGTGGCAGTACTGAAAAGCTGCATTTTACAAAATTTATGAATGTTCTACAATCACTTAAACTGTTAAAAAGATTCCATGGGATGCTTTTTCTGACAGATCTTGTCTTCAGTCTTCACCAATAATTAGCAAGTTTGTGTGTGTCCTCACTGATTTATTCCAATGCAGTATTTTCAGTGGGTTTAGTTAGGAGTTGTTAGTATTACAACTGATAAGTTAAAAAACATTGTGAGGTGTCTCCTAAGAGAGAAAGATCTGTCAAATTGTTGACCATGACACACTATAAAATTTATTTTATTCAAGACTGTTCCAGAGAAAGTAAAACTTTCCAAAACAGCCACTTAAAAACTCTGAGGTTTTCTTGTACCTTTTATGAACATCCAGACTTCTTCATAAGGTCTCATCTTCAGAACCCCATACAGCAGTCCATAAAATGAGCTGTTACTTGAAAGTGAATTTTAGTTTCACTTGCCATGCAATTAGTGTTCTTTCAGATAGTAAATAAAAATTAACACTTTCATATTTTACTAGGAACTCCCCACCTGGCCAGTTAGCAGTCTATAGGCTACTTGGTAGTGAATTAAATAAACGCAAAGATAAAAGGAGGTAATGCAAGCTGTATCAGGATCTTTCTTTGAATAAAATTCGTAACAACGATTTTCTGATTGACATAAACAAAAAAACCCAAAAATATAATGGACAGTTCAACCAGAAAAATAAAGAGAGAAACATTAATTCCACACCATTCCAAGTATCTCCACCTGTGAAAAATGCTACACACTGACAAGAGTACAGCAAAATCCTTTCCTAGATCTGCATGGTAGCTCTCAGGTGTTTTACTTTGTTCTCCATCCAGTCTTATTCCCTACTCTGTACCTACTTTTTTAATAGAGGAGCAGAAGTTCTCAATTAACAGTCAATAATTTACAATTTTTTACAGCTTGCTCCATTTTTTCTCTTATACGCAACAAATCCATGACTGGCTAAAACAGAGTAGCACAGTAGTCATTTCTTGCTTCACAACGACATGTTTAGTTCAGTTCCTCCTGCATCAGCAAATCAATCCTGTATCACTTGAACTCAAATTCTCCTTCCTATCTAGCAGGGATTTAGGAAACACATTTTATCAAATAAAACCAACAATGGTGATGGACTTGCATTTAAATTTACACATTCTCTCCAGCTGTACCTCTAGAAAATATCCTAAACAAAGGGAGTTTATCATATCACCTACATTCAAGAGCAATCAAAATTCCTGGCCTGTGTGTTCAAACCTTTTTTCTCATCTCTGACTGGCTGAGAAAGCATCTCATTATACTACTGAGTAATGAGAGTCTTCAGTACTGTTCCTAAACTACTTTCTGAAGGTGGCAAGCTGCCATAAATTTCACTGAATAGCTAAAATGAGCCCCTAATGATTTGGAAATATATTTTCCCATAGTAGGCTCTGTCTTTATTTGCTGCCACTGAATATAATTTGCACTTGTGGCAGCTGAAATGAAAAACAGGACTGTAGGAAAGGAAAGGACATACAGAATTTTGGATAAATGGGTTAAAGGACTTATAGGAGATATATAAGGGATATATAGAAATTTTGCATTATAGAGCAAGGAGTTAAGAGTTTCTTTCTCTCATGTTTCAGTGAAATTACATTGAGGATACAGTATTTAGTCCTGGACTGCTAACTACCACAAAAGAACTGAAAGAACAAAGGGAACCTGGGAAAAGATGAAAACTAAACATATGGAGAGACAGATTTAAAGACAATGATATGATGAATAGACTAGCATCAGTGCTAGAATTCTTGGAGCTGCTTAATTATATATCAGTCACAGAAAAAAATGCTCCAAAGAATATGCTGACAAGTCCTCCTTTTTTTCTCCATTTCTGTCTTGACAAGCAGATCATGATTTTTTTTGAATTAATTTTGCTATTCAAACTTATTTCCCAGATAAATTTAGTGGCTCATCCACAAGTACTTAGCTGTAAGGATTTGCTATTTGAAATTCCAGCTGTGCTGTTCATTTTTGATAGGCTACAACAAACACATGGCATGTGTTTGTT
This sequence comes from Eurystomus gularis, assembly GCA_013400335.1. Taxonomy (NCBI): domain Eukaryota; kingdom Metazoa; phylum Chordata; class Aves; order Coraciiformes; family Coraciidae; genus Eurystomus; species Eurystomus gularis. The sequence goes on from VZZY01004441.1 coordinate 18,165, forward strand.
CCCAGGAGGATGCCTGTAACATCTCTGCTGGCAAGCTTTCCTACTAGAATATTTTTGGAAGGCAGGCACAAAAGGGGCAGTAACAGTGACAGAACACTGTGTTCAGATATGCAGGGCATGTTTTCAGGGGATAGCTCTATTTAAGGACCCCATCTTCAAGAAGAAAATATCTTTTGGGTCAGGGAGTGTCAGGCAGTCAGCAGACTAAGAACAGAAGGATCTGAATGCAACCCTGCTAACAGCAGAAATGCCCATGTGGCCATGATGTAAAGTGCAACAGGTACTGGCCGTAGAGTTGCCAGCCATATGGCAACTGAAGTTGATAAGAATCAATAATAAACATTAAATGTGTTGAAATAAGGACTCATTTGCAGAACAGAAATAAAAAGTGAAATTAAGCAAAGGAAAACTAAATGAGATAGCTGGAAGAGTGTACAAACCTAGTAGGCGCTGGGTGATGGAATTAGCATTTTGAAGAAAAAAGGTGCAAGTACCAACACTTCAGAAACCAAGAGTGGACACAGATATGGCAAGGAAATACCCCTATTTCTATCACTGTGAGGCAGATGGACAAAAGATAATGAAATATCTTTGTATCAGATTTGCATTCAAATACACAGAGGATTCAATATTTACAGGTTTTGTTTTCAGGCTCCTTCTCCACCCTTGTTACAGACAGAGTCGTATCTGTATGCAGTGAGCACATCTAAACAACTTACAGCTCATTTCCATTTAGAATGTCTATTCAAATACTGATTTGACCTCTGGCTGTCTTTGGTGTTTGGTAATACATGTAAAACGGTCACCAAGAATTGTGTATGAAGCACAAGTTCAAAGGAACATACTGCACCTTCTTGGGTTTTTTTGCCTGCTTGTTTCATTTTCTCTTTTAGGATGTCAAAGAGAGAGAGGATACAGGCAACAAATCCATAAGGCAAAGAAGAATCCGGATATTGACAGTACAACATTAGGGAAAGGAAAGCTGGGTTCCTTTCATTTAATCATATATAAAATGTGCTTTATGATCACCCTCCTGGAGCCAAGAATGCAATACTCTGGTGCTCAGATATCACCATGCTGATGAGTTTCAAGTATTTGGCTTGATAAAGTAAACAGATTCTTAAGTAGTTCAGACCTAAATTAAGTTTCATTGAAAAACTGAAGATTTACTACATGCGAACATGATGTATTGTTTCTTTTATCTTGATTTATAATAAAGCTTTAGGAAAGGTGTTTTGTTTTCTTTAGTGTTGACTTCCCCTATAATACTGGAAACCAGAACATCACAGGAGGGAATGAGAAGTGATTATGCCCATGTATAACAAGTGAAATTCCGTGAGCCATCTACCTCAACCAAAGTAAACAGTATTTGTTAGATTTTGGGGTTTTAAAACTTTTTTTTAAAACTCTCCTTGCTTTAAATTCCTCCAATTAATATTTTTATACGAGCCATATATCAAAGAAAGATGTATTCACAACTATCTTGCAGTTTCATGGTAAACATGTAACGCTGTCTCTGTGCTGCCCAGTGCTAAATACATTCCTGTGTAACATAGGAAAAAAGGAGATTCTCACTTAGCTTTGGGTTCAAAATATTCCAAATGCAGTGTGGGTCTCACAGTCTTTACAATACTCCATTTAAAGTTTCGTTGAGCCATAAAGGGTTTTTGCCCACAGGAATCAACACATTCATTTAAAAGTAGAACTAAATTGCAAATTTTCCTATATGAGGCAAGTCATTAACCTTTGCCAAATCATTACCTCCAGAGATAATTAACAGTGATCTCGCAGAAAACCTAACTAATAAAGTAAGCTCTTGAAAAATAAGATGAAGAATAAATGTGGTCTGCCTCCCAGCTAAGGGACTCATGTCCCTGCAGAAAGCAAGTTTCCATGGCCTTAAAAGAAGGGCAGGTGAAGCAAAAGAGGATTATTTTAATCTAATAAACCCCCAAGCACTGGTGATCTTAAAATCAGCTGTGATGTTAGAGTAGACAATTTATCTTGATATCAAGTAAACTCCAGGTTACATTAATTAGACCATAATTCAATTAAACAATAATAAAACTTTTCACCAATTACTCGGTAACTAACCTGGTCCTGAACCTGAAGAAATATGTATTTGCCTAGTTACATAAGAAAGTTCAAAGCTTAATGGGGGAAGCCAATGCCCCTGTCTTGTCTATTGACTCTAGTGCTCACTTCATCTGATTTTCTCTCTTACTCATCTCTAAAATGCATACAAAAATATTGACTTAGTTTACAGGAGGACTGTCAAGATAAATATCTAAGAGAAGAGTTCACCAGTTAGACTTTACTTTCACACCTCCTGGCAGTTGCATGATCTTTATGAAGTTGCAGGAAATAAATCACTGTAATTTTATCACTGTGTAATCCTTCTAGAAATTATTTGTGAGAATCTAGTAATGTGTGGCATCAATTCATGCTATAACCCTATACATAATCAAGTAATACGTAAAACTATACATGCATCAGAATCAAGTAAATTAAAATGAGTATTTACTATTCTCAAAAAGGCTTAGGCAACTAATTTTTTACAATAGATTAGGGGACCTGGTTTCAGACAGTGTCACAATAGCCTTTTCTTCCCAATGAATTGACTTTAAGAATAGGGACTATGGTATCAAGAAAGACCCAACAACCTATCTCATATATTGTGGTATCTTGTGTTACTGCATCTATCAGTACCTGAGGAGAAAAATAAGTGGAAATTAAGGTCTTTCATACAAGATAGATCAATGCTTCTTATTAATTCCTTATTCTGTTACTGGATCCTTTTGGGAGCCGTATGAAACTTCTCACATAGTCCATCTATTTGATGAATTACTGCCCTCCCTGTATTTGGAGTCAGTTACATTTTGAGTGTAAGGCTGATGGCAGCAAGAGGATTAGCTGGGCATCTACAGCATCTCTTCTCTCTACAGAGAGTGTAGCACAACGCTTCAAGCAGTATTAATGAGGCCAGGGAAGCAACAGTCATCCTCCACATGGGCTCATGCTTCAATGAACCTATTCCAATAGAGAACAGCAATAGCCAGTAATATGCTATGCATTTATAGGAAATCAGGATTGTAATTTAAGAAAAAGGTAAGTGTTGAAGCCTCTGCCATTTCTGTTTTAAGCAGATCATCTTCAGTAGGTATTAGCAAGTCCATCTCTTGCACAACCAGAAACACCAAACCTCATTAATAAAACCTGCACAATACAAAATAATGCTCTGCTAATAACCCAAGCCTAAGAAACATATTCTCCACCTTTTCTGCCATTGACTCCCCTGTCTTAAGTAAGACCCTGGCATATTGTTTTCCTACATTTTGTGCATGGCTGCCTCAGTGAGACCTTTTCTATATTTAGGCTTTTTTCCTCCATTTATTAAATAATAGTGATATATTTTTTTATGCTGCCTTTTGAGTCGTTGGGCAGTTGGACCTGCCCACAGAGAAGTCTGAAAACAATACATGGAAATGAGTGCTTATTACTGTAATTGCTCTTGCTAAGAGAAAGTAGTGAAGTCACAGCTCTACTGAATCTGTTAAAAAAAAGACATTTGTGTAATCAATAACTGCAGAACGTGCAAGCTCCTTAAACAGGGCTGAGTAGTTTTCTGCAAGTGTTTTGGTTTTTGCTATAGTTGCAAATCAGAAAAATACCAAAGCTGTTTGATAGATTTCTGTATTTGGGGTTATTCACAGGTGCAAGGTCTTTAAGCTGGGGCTTACTGAACTGCTGAATAGCTAATTGTCCTGATAAGCTACATAAGATCTTTATTCCCAGTCTGGATAAATGTTTACATACTTCTGGATTAAAGACTTTACATTAACAAATTTAATATCCATTTTCTTCTAAAGCTTTTGCATGTAATACCACAGTATCTTCATGCCAGTCAGGTGAGTTCTAGGATATTCCCAGAAAGCTATGTGAGAGGTATGTGAGGATGTGAAAAATGAGTGCATTTGAAATGTGAGTGGATATCAGTAGGAAATATCCTGGATATTTTGCTCTTACACATATGGTAGAAAAGCAGTCAAGAAGAGAGTGGGGCAGCACAAGGAAAAAGAAAATGTCAAATGCTAGACAGTCACATTGATGGATAGAAACAGAATATCCTGACCTTAACAAAAAAGCGTAATGGTCAGACAAGTGATGCAAACCTACACTGAACTCTTACAGCTAGAGCTGAACAACTAAAGCAAATTTAAAAATCCATGAGGCTTGTTCTGAAAAATTTCAGCTGATGGCAACCTGTAGAGGTGGCCTCAAAACACACTGAATTTGCGACTGTTACGAATAATACTCCATGTCTAGCCTCTCCCCATTTTAAGTGTCCCTCCCCTATTCATCGGCCACATTATTTTATGTTACTCTTAGAATTTGATTCAATGCTACATCACAATTAAGAGTGCCATCAATGTCAATATTAAGATACATAAACTCATTAAGGAAAAAGAGCAGCTAATGGTATGAATATGGGATTAGGAAGGAAATTAATACCTTCAATAGGATTTAAGAGACAATTATAGAAAAACAAGGCTGGAATGAAGCTCCGGGGGCCAGCTGTTCCTTCCATGATAACAAGAAGAATCCTGTCATGGTCACTGTTTGGCCATGAAACAGTGAACAAGAAACTACTTTTCCTCACTCACAAAATTTCAGAAAAATTTTCAAGTAAACTTCTAATTCCATATTGTGATCTCCTGAGGATCTTCAAAACTCTCTCCAGAAAGAAAAGCTAAGATTTGTTGAGCTGAGAAAGATATAATTTAAGCTATTTATTCATATTGTGATTAATTATTCATTTGAAACAGACCTCCCTCAAGTTGCCCTGTTTAGCTCTGGTTAATTCCCTCATTTCTAAACTGTAATACTGAAGATATATTCATCTCTCCCTTTTATATTTTTTCCACAGTGTAGAGGAGCTCCATCCCAATAATGTGTTTGAGTCTCAGCATAAAATATACTGATATTTTAGGAAGTCACTAAGTATTAGTATGAATAAAATTATTGGTCTGAAACAAGTAGAGATGAGGCTTGAACATGATTTCCTTTCGTCTGTTTCCCACAAAAATTCACCCTGTACCAAGGAACACTTTTGCTAATCTAACTTTTATCCAGCCATCTAAGTTTCTAAGTGAAAATGCATGTTTTTAGCAAAGAACATTTCTCTGATTGTAATGGTTCATCAAACCCGAACTCCATTGCATCTATGTGTTTCGAGCAGTTCCCAAACTTGAAATATGTCTTCCCTAACCATCAGAACTCCTATCATCCCAGAGAAAGAACCTTCCTGAGTTTTTTAGCTCATCACATTTTGCTGGTACTTTCCTATGCTGTTTGCATAGGTATATATTTTACTGTTGCACTGTATTTTCCTATTTTTTTTAAAAATGGCACTTTTTAAAGTTTTAAGGTACACAGAACTGTCTTTCTGTTCTAACTAACCAGGTCAGCTTTGGGCTGACATTCTCAGGAATAAGCAATCAAAGTAAGATCAAAGTTACTATCTCTATATGGAAAAAGATAGTGTGATCTTCTTCAAAACAACTGTGAAATGACTATAAAAGAGGTTTAAGAATCAAAAGTTTAGTAGAAACATCTGTAAAAATCCTTGCCTTCCAAAGCAGCCTCTAAAACAATCCTCCAGCAGGATCAGCATCTCTGCTCCATGCTTCTCCCTCAATGCTCATGTTAGGGACAAGGGAAACTCAGTCCCCACTTATGTTCTCCTTTCTGTTCCTGGCTCCACTGCTGGATGTGGCAACAGAAATAGAGACGTAAGGTTTACAGGAGTTACAGGAACTTAAAGTTTATTAGGTAACTACTTCTTTCCTGGAGACATTAATTCAGACCACACATTCATATGGAATACAGTTCCCAAATCTTCCAGGTAGCAACTTGCAATGAGTACAGGGTAGCTGAACTACCAGAGTCACTACAACATCAATCGAAAATCCCACTGACTCCAGAAACCACCAAGGATCTAGAGATATCTACCAAATTCTGAGAGCTATTGCATTCTCTCACGGGGTTCCAAGTAGTTTGGTTTCAAGCAGAAAACTAAGTAAGCCTTGGGGAGGCTTTTTTCACTTCTAATACACCTCACAGTTTTGGATACCATTGGGATTTCTTTGAAACTTCTGTATTTGTAAATATAGAAGGTGAAGACCAGTGAAAAATAATAGAAACTAAAGAAACAGGAGACAAGGAAAGAAAGATGATCTTCTATCCTACATGCCTGACTGTAGGACATGGGGATATTTTGAGAGATAAAATGCATTGGGACATTTGGTAACAATAGAAAAGAATGAGACAATACAAGCAGTACACAGTGGAAATTGGAAATTAGTAGTTACACTGCAGAAATGGATCAGATCCATCAACAACCAAGCTTTGCATATGTTTAATTTAGCACTTTTTGTAATTTGGGCCCAGATACTTAAATTCTGGTACACATTTAGAAAAAAAATTAATTAGATACCAAATCTGACAATGAAATGAAGTAAGCCAAGGTTTTCCAGTCCCTGAAGATTCAGGAGGAAGAACCTGGGAGACTTATAAAGGATTTTATATTTAATGCTTGCACTGTCAGCTAACCACAGGATAAAACCATCCTCCTAGCTGCTGCTGGGATGAGAAAAGGTAAGATACACACCAATTCACCAGTATCTGTTCTAGAGTCAACAGAAAAATGGTGTTGTACAATACACAAACTACTGCCTCCACAGAATAACTAATTCATCCTAAACACTGTGGACTGGAGTGCACTTGTCAGAAGTACACAATGCACACAACCAACCTAAAGCTGACTTCTAGGCCCTACCTCTATCAAATAGACTCTTTATTTGAAGAAATTTCTTGCTGGGCACATATAATCATATTATAGACCACACACTATCCTATCCTGGAACACACATATAAAGTCAACCTTCAAACTACAACCTATGCTGGAAGAAGGTCATAACTTGAATCTCTCTTTCAAATTCCCTCTTCTTTTCAAATAAAGCTCTTCCTTTTCAAAATGCTCTGAAAAAAATTCCTGTATGCTCACACACACCAAGTAGAGTCAGACTGTGCCTAAGCAACTGATATAATATCTTCCAATGCATTTCTCACATCCACAACAAAGTATGTTCACCTTGCCCCCATCACAAAGCTCTCCCAGAATGTAATCCACTTCCTTCAGTGAATTACATGCCATCACAGAAGCTCTGTGGATGAAATCAAACAACTGCTTATACAGCAGAGCAAACTTTCTCAGAGCAATCAGTAAGTCAGAAATACCCATATACAAGGAGGATAATACTCTTCACAAACCAGTCATCTCATCTGACTTGTCAATCTCTGACCTTTCAGCCCAGAGATCTACAAAAGAAATCTACAAAACACCCTCAAAAGGCAACACTGGGAACAAAAATCTGTGAATATGTGCACAGGCATACCATGGGTTCTAACTGTGGTTTTAAGTCCTCTACCTGTGTCCATTTCCAGATGCAGGTGATACTGTACATACTGATGTGGAAAACTGAGCTAGTTCCATTCTAATAATAGAGGGACAGGATATCATGCTTATCTTCTACAATGAAGGCATCATCGACTCAAACAAAACATTCCTAAATTCACTGACCTGGACAGCTTTTGGTACACAACAGTTCTCAGGGAGCAGCAAGGGCCAGCTGTTCCACAAGGAAAGGTGATCCAGCAGCCAAGGGTGATAATAAAGTATGTGGGAGCAGTGTCCTAACCAGCAAGGAGGTGGGATGCAGAGCAGTGATTTCAGGTCAGTAGAGACAGAGATCGAGAGAGTGATCAGGGTCAGACGCAGCACAGTGACCACCCAGCAAGTCTGCAGTAGTGAGGGAAATCGGAGGCCAAGCCAGGAAGCCAAACTAGCAGGTTGTGGGTCTGACTTGCGAAGGTGGGAGACTAGGCACAGACACAGCTGATACACAGTTGTGGTGTGGCACGGGCAGGGGCAGCACTAAATCACAGAATCACAGAACAGTAGGGGTTGGAAGACACCTCTGGAGATCACCTAGCCCAACCTTCCTGCTAAAGCAGGTTCACCTAGAGCAAGTTGCACTGGACCACGTCCAGAACTGTTTTCAGTATCTCCAGAGAAGGAGACTCAGCTAACGTCTCAGCTAAAAGCAGCTCCCAAGAGAAAGGAGGGGCAGACCCTCATTTCTAGGTCTACTTACAACAGCTCTTATCAGCAAAGGAGCTGATCTTGGACTCAGCTGGCTGAAATCCATACCTCCGACAGCTGAACTCCTAGAAGGGGGAATGCTCTCCAGGACTTGACAACAGTCTTACCAGAATCAGCGTGAATTGCTTTCTTCTAAGCTGTAAATGCCAACTGTGAGAGTTGAAGAAATGTGAAAGGATAGAAAACTTCAACTAAAATCTCAATAATCAGAAAGGGAAATCTTGACCAGGAATCCTCAGACATCCTCAGCAAAACACCAGAACACTAAGATGTAAAAATCTCTGAACAGAAATGGGAAGCGTTTCATGGAAGACAGGATTTCTTAGATAAAACTTCAGCTTCCTGTAAGTTTTACTACATATGTAGTAAATACATAGTATATAGTACTATATATAGTGATATAGTATATTTGGATTTTTCCACAGCACTTAGCATCTTGAAAAAAATTTGATTTAATATTTTAATTTCTAAACCTCCATTTCAGAAGCAAGCTTAACATTGTAAAGTCTTGCGTGTGCACTGAAATAATCTTAAATAAATGAATATAAGCAAAAATATTAACCCAAGAGAGCTGGATTTGCCTCTAATACCTTTAAAAGACAGAAATTTTAAAATGCATTTAGTGGAAAAGACAGACAGACATGAAACAACTCAACTAAAGCTCCTTTGTTAAAAATTAAAAAGGGATTTTATTTTTCCCCTCTTTTTGGAGGATGATGCATTTTCCTATTTCACAGTTTTTCATAGTTTTTTTTTTTATAGTTACCTCTGTCACTTTCTTTAACACAAACTAGAGTCTGGTAGGTGCTTATCACAGGCATGCAATAGAGACATTTCATTTCAGAGCATTCCTTTGAGACATTCAGACAGCAGCCATGTACAGTACAATATCATAATATATCCTTTGCATATTGTACCACTCAGGGAGGCTAGAATTCCCGCTAATAAGAGCAGCTGTAGTAAATATTTTGCAGTAAATGCACTTCCAGAGTGGGAGATGGATCACACTGTTGGGTGAGAAAGAGGTAAATAAAAAGCCATGCTCATTCAATCAACAAATGAGGTCAGGTGGGGGAGTTAAGCTGTGTCTCACCAGTGGTCTACCTAGTTCAATATCCTGCTTCTGGAAAGAGCCCTCACTTAGCACTTCAAGAGAATGAAAAGCTATTGACAGAGCCCATTATTATGTGAAATATTCTTGTCTAACATGTATAAACAGCATACTTACAGACGTGTGCTAAACTCAGCACGCGCAAAGACCAAGTTTTAAAAATGCTTCAGGAGTTACTTGTTTCAACTGAATAACATTGTTCTGCTTTGTCTTCTTACTATTTTTCAAATACTTATAAGCTTATTATGTGAGGCATTGCTGCAAATGACTGCAGCTCCTACTGAAAAAAAGCAGTGAGTGTCAGTAATCAGAAACTCTTAAAGGCTAGTCCCTCTCCTCTGCTTTTAGCCATATTGCTCTTGGCATGCAAGTTAACACACTCTAAACTGCAAGCTTGGTCTTGTCAACATATCAAACTGGAGTGCTAATCATTAATAACTCATTCTGAGATAATATTGACAGCTGCTTTGCTTTATAATCAATGCCATCTGTGCCTAGCTCCCTATCTTCTCCTTTCTACTACTCCTAATCTTGCACTTTAAATGTTTTTCCGGCTGTAACAAGCCAAATGAAAGTAACAGCTTGAGCATCTTGAGAAATATCCCCAGCCAAATCAGGGAGCCTAGAAGAGAAGGAATAATATGATTGTAAAGTCCCACTGATTTTCAGCTTACATCAGCTTTATGAACAACTTGCCGCCAGATGCCATTTCCTAGTAGTGATCACCTCCACTGTTTCCAAAGACCAAAGTCATACATGTAAGATGATCAACTGGTCTTATTCTATTTTGAGCAGCACTACAGACTCATTAAGACTGATTAGCAGGTAACAGGCTCTGTAGCATTTCTGAGTCTCTTTATTTTAGTAATACTATTGCTTTGATCACAAACTTCTCTCACTCACCCAAGATTGAACCTGTCTTCTGCTGTGCCACTTGAGGATTTTTCAGTTATGAGTTTCCAATATGCTTGCCAGTACAGAATTGATAATAACACTTATCCTTCCTAACTAAACTGAATTCCTATGAGCAAATGGAAAATTTCAGTCTTCAGAGTTAAATTTAGCAGAACTCATCAAAGACAAGTCAAATTTAAACAGACACCTACCCGGCAAAATTATTTTTAAAATTCTAAAGAAAAAGCCCCTCTTATGGATCAGCTTGATTGGGATGAAAATGCTGAGATAAAATGCAGAAACAGATAGATATTTGATTGCTCCGTGCTAACATTTTTGGAAGAACAAGTGAAAAACACAGATCTTCAAAAGAGCCATAGAAAAAAAGTGTAGATGGCTTTTTAAAGTATATGCTTTTTTGATTTTTCAATAATGCTTTTTTGGTCAGAGGTGGAACAAGCCCAGAGGTCTACCATTTCCCTTGGAAAAAGAAAACTGTCTTGCTTCTAAGTGAATATGATCACTTGCAATTTTTAATTCAGAGGAAAGAAAATGATCAATCATGCTTTCCTCATATAAGCTCATTCTAAATGCAAAAATTCAAATGCAAATTCTGTCCGAAGCAGAAAGGTCTGGAACAGATGGCAGAAAGTCTTCTGAATGTCAGTTGAAAAGAGGCTGTCAGTGGCAGACGATACCTTCAGCAAATTATAAAGAAAAAACTACAGTGAAGGAGGAGTTCAGGTAGCCTGTTAAGAGCATTTGTCAGGAAAGGGAGCGAGTACTTCCCAGCTGGAGAAGATACACTTCTAATGATCCAAGGAAGGGACTAGGAGCTCTGAAATCTTACTTGCTTTTCCCAGCCTCATCATTGATCTAATAAAATACATTATCTCTGCAGAACCTGCCTCTATTATACATTTAGAAATCATAGGTTCAGCAACCTCAGTATTAACAAGCAAAAGACACAATTCAGCATGAGGAGAGGGGCTTCATAAGAATGATTAGAGGCTGTCACTTCAATGCAAGGGTTTGGCAAGTGTATGGTAGCCAGGTTGAAAAAGATTATGAAGGACAGAAATTACTCCAAGTACAGCGTATGCAATTATCTCACACAGATGACTGACCAGGGCTGATAATGTGCTGGCAAATCCAACATGGAAATTTTTTTAGCTTGAATAAAGGAGGGTGGCATCTGTGGTCTCCAGTTCTCAATGAATGACCATGATTTCTGTTTAGTTAGTGTATTGTTCCTTGTGCTTCCTTAGTACACTTGACCCTTGACTGTATGTATTAGCAGTCAGCAAACAGAAAACCAATCACAGTAACCCTGCCTCCTGTGGTATCACAGACCCAGCCTCAACAGAAGCAGGACCTGCTAGAGGGATGTAATGCTTTGATAACTAGATTTTCTGTCTCCACTCATCTGCAAAAAGACCGAATCCTGCAAAATCAGTGTCTGTTTCACGTTACCCAGCCTCTCTGGATCACCACAGGAGACATAATGAAGAAAGGACATACAAGGAGAAGCCAGGCTGACGAGAGCTAACAGCGTACCAGGGCACAAAGAGTGCCCAGGAGCTACTCCCTTCCAACCCTGACTCGGGATTCTGCAGGAGATTGTAGCTGTTTGCAAACAGCACGAGACTTGACAGGTCTGCTTTGAAAGAGGAGTAGAAGAAAGCCTCTTTTTTGTTTGGTCATTACTCTCTCTGCTGAGATGTAAAACGCTGCTCCCCCAGATCATATTTTCAATACCACACACAAAGTCATCAATAGTTCCTGTTATTTTTTTATAGGTTAAGTACAGGGAACATTTGACCTTACCTCTCAATTCTCCATCCCTTTTTACCATTCACAGCATTAAAAAAAATTAAAGTCAGCTTAGTCTTTCTGTAGCAACTAAAAGCATGAAAACAAATCTAATTGATGATTTCAGTAATACCGAAAACACTTGGGAATAAGAACATGTTAATGACCAGGTGGAAATCTTCAGGATTAGTCTTTTCTTTTATTGTTATCATTACTTCAGTCTATTTTAAATAAAAGGAGCTTTTATTTATAAATTCTAGTAGCCTCCGATGTGCATATATTTAGCTGTGTTTCCACTAAGCTATCCCTTTATTTCATGACATATGCAGTCTCAGATAGAATGATTATCCTCTCCCTTCAGGCACACTTTTAATGTCAAAATAAAAGGCTTTAGCAATAGTCTTTAGAACTTTAAACATGGGTCTGGGCTTTTGAAGTCATACTGGATGCCACGTATGGAAAAGAGAGTGTTTACTATGTCTGTACCTAGTCTAGCCCAAATGGTGTGTTAAGGACATGTTTATTGAACTTGAATCTCGCCAAAGCACAGACAGACATAAGGTCCAACACCAGGTGTCAAACAGAACAAGTTGAACTGCAAAGATGGAAAATGGATTTTCTTTTTCTTCTCATTTTAGTAAAAACCTCAATGTACTTTCACCCGATTGAGTATTTACCTCAGAAACAGCAACTGAAAGAACTGCCAGTTTTTGCTGAAGGACATCTAACAAGGTCAGTGAAAGTCAGTCCGTCTTGGTTAACAAAATACAGATCAAATATTGACTGAAGTCACTATGAGGAATCTCTTCTCTGTATAAAGGAGAGCTCTTTAATGTAAAGAAAAGTTGAATGTAGGCAAATTGACCTTCTACCAACACATTATAGACCTGACCTGTCCCAGAGAACTCTCCAAACCTGACATTTTGCATCTCTACTGTCTTAGAGGCTACTTATACCTGGGTTGTGCACAGAGTTCTTAGAAACTCCTCCTATCCTTGTAGCAGCTGATGCTTGGGCCCCTTCTAGGAAAGTACTCTGTGCCATCTGGCCTGCTGGCCACCAGCCATGCAATACCTCTATGAGAGCAGATGCATTAGACACAAGGATCCTCATCTAGGCAGAGTCCTGAAGCTCATGTGTATAACAGCCAAGTGCATCCTTGAGTGCTGTGCCCTGGGAGTTTGTTCTGGCTCACTCAAGAGGCAGCCCTGATAGCACACCCAGCAACAAATTCAGCAACAAATTATATGGATAGTTGGTCAATATGACTGTGTGGTGGCCTTAGGGCCAGAAAAGTGTAAATGCAGTGGCTCGGGCTGTAACAAAGGCATGCCAAATTCTCTCCTTCTTTCAGTTGTTTTGGACTTGTGAAATCTCTTGGGCTGTGTCATGTAGGCAGATGAAATCATAATGGTTTTGGTATTTAAATCTTGTATATCAACATATTTTCACTATAGATAGATAGATAGATAGATAGATAGATAGATAGATAGATATAAACCCCTGTATCTTTATCCTTCAGTTCAACTTCTTAAGAAGACTCATTACTAGCAATATCCACAACACTAAGCCCACTGAAATCTAACAAGCAGTGAATGGCAAGCTTACTTTCTGTTCCTTCTTAGGAAAAGGTAAAAGCCAGTATCCCCTAAGATTGAAAGGATTTATTTATCTAAACTTGCAAATCAGTAAAATATTTGGGAAAAAAAGACTATTAGCACAGAGTAGAGCAGTCAGGTACATGCATTTAACTTATATTTTCTTTAACTGACATCTCTGTCTGTGTATTCAGATTAAGTATGTCAGAACCACCTGATGTTTTGGTGGTGAATCCTCTGCACGGTTTCTTGATCCTGATGTATTTCACCCACTGCTTGTGACTCCTGATGAGTCCCTTATGCTCATTCAGTTGAAAATCAGTCTTGCCTGCCTTGTCAGTGTATACCTACCAGCCCTGCCAATGCAATTCCACCTTGTTGTATTCTCAGTTTCAAAAGCATTAACTGCTGTCCATCACAAATGCCTGTCCAAGTCTGGTATCATTGATCATTTTGAAGTTTACCAAACTATGCATTAAATGCTCTGGTCCAATATCACGTCTTTCAGCTATTCCTTTTATTCATTTTAAGGGCTCTAACTGCTGAAATTTGATAAATCGTAATACATTGCCACTGAATACCCACCCCTCCCATGTGCTGGGGGAAGCATACTGCAAAACAGTTATAACAAAACGTGTATCTGTGTCTCAGAGGGTCTACTTCAGTCTGGAATATTATCTTACACTATAGAGGAAAGTCTGCTGCTCTCCTCTCAGCAGTAGCAGCAGCAAAATGTACTGGATGGGAATCTCACGGAATATTATATTTAATGCAAAAATAGTATGACATACTTAGAATCGTAGAATGGTTGGAAGGGACTTTAAAGATTATTGCATTCCACCCCCCCTGCCATAGGCAGGGACACCTCCCACTAGACCAGGCTTGCTCAAAGCCCCATCCAACCTGGTCTTGAACACAGCCAGTGATGGAGCATCCACAACTTCCCTGGGCAATCTGTTCCAGTGGCTCACCAATCTCACAGCGAAGAGCTTCTTCTTATCTTCTAATCTAAATCTACCCTTTCCCAGTTTAAAGCCATCAAAGCCCTAACCCTCATCCTATCACTACAAGCCCTTGTAAAAAGTCCTTCCCTTTCTTTCTTTAGGCCCCCTTCAGATACTGGAAGGACACAATAAGGTCTCCTTGGAGCCTTCTTTCCTCCAGGCTGAACAATCCCAACTCTCTCAGCCTGTCCTCTGAACTACCCAGAAGCAGTGGCAGCACACATTTCATTCACATTACCCTTTTACAACTTCATCCTCAAGAAACTAGTATAATAGAGTAATTAACTAGCTAGGATGGAGTACAGTCCCAATTAACATTCAAGCTTTCGGTTAGCAGTTGAGATTACTCAAGGCTAGTTCTTCTAGACCAGTTGGTAGTCTTAGAAGAAAAGTGGGTTCTACTTACAACCAGATGTAATGATGGAGACACTACTACATTACTAAGTCCTTATAACTCCATTCAATTTTGCTGTCTTTTGATTACTGCTTGGTAGTGAAACCACTGGGCACTGCTGAGGCTGGATACATTTAAGCAGAAAATGTAGGAATATGTAACTACAGGTATCAGGCACTCAGGCTATTCTCAAGTATATCTTCACATGCAGAAGTTGATCAATTCTTTGTATTACGACTTCAATTAAAAAAAAATCTACACGTATCATGAAAGGAAATCAATCTCAAGCAAAATTTAATCATTATTGTAAATGTGATGTTGAATGAAAGGAAATATATTAACCATTTTTCACTTAGGAACAGAAACTGTACACAGAAAGCTGGAAAAATTACTACATGGAACTGGTTCCACATCAAGATTTTCTGTTTATTTCCACTAGCATAATGGCCTTTCTGGTCAGGATGCCAAGTCTGCTATAATCACCAGAGTTAAGGGCTCTCAACACTTCAAAAGACTGGGCCCTAATTGTTGCAAATGTAGTTAATGCCAAGGGGGAAACACAGGCATCAGGATTTGGGCCTTTGCCCCAAAAGAGCAGTACAAATAACATCCATATTCATTAGACAGTTGACAGGAGAGTGCTGAGAACTGGGCTGTACAGCAGCCTGCCTGCAAATTTGATGAACTGAAAAAAATAATGAGCTTTGGGTTCAAAAGGTTTCCTTTAATGTGCATCAAGCATTTTCATGAAACACAAGTAGCTACATAAATTTGCTATTTAGCAATAATGGGTCATGTCAGAGCTGAATATCTCTTGATCTCCTGTTGAGATGACAGCATGCACCATGCACCGGTCTTCTGCCAACATGAAATGAGTGTTAGCTGATTTACCCTTAATGAGCTCATCACACTGAAGTACTAGTTAAAGGGAGGAGGTCACAAATTATGTTTGTTTAGTTGCCCTGATGTGTCTTACTTGTTAATTCAGCACACAAATGTGATGTTGTGGATGGGAAGCACCCCCAATCCATGGTGCCTGACCATCCTCCACACCAACATTTATAAGCTTTCTCTTTGCCTGAACCTGGAGTAAATCAGCACAACTCCAGGGTCTACAGCTGAACAAATTTCACCTGTGCTAGCTTTGGATCTGGCCCTGCTTGTGTGCACTTTCTCCTCCTACAATCTTTTCTGGCCTCCTTCAGTACTGAAAAAAAAATGTTAAGCAAAGTTTGGTGTAGGGAGAATTTTCCAGCCTTATTATACCAGTACTTTCAGAACATATTTCTGTTTATGTATTTACCCTTCTCTTGCATGTTTGTATGTGGCAGAAGCCTCAGTCATGCAACCCCTTTGGAATCAAAGATGATCAGAGCCTGAGAGGAAGATTAAGAATGAAAGGAGACAGCCCTATGATGCAGGGATACCACAAAATCTGCTGAAAGACCCACACTGTGTTCTCTTCAAGGTACATGAGAAACCTGGGACCAGCCAGTGGGTATTACTACACCACATAATAGCACGCACAGCCACATAGGAGATACTATTGTATAGAGAACACCACAACCACACACCACAACCCTTCAGCCCTATCAATGAGTAGTTCTTGTGAATCAAAGTCTATTCTGGTCAATGATCAGTTTTCTGAGGGTTTGTCCCCTGTGATTCTAAAAGTATACAGGGATTTTTCACCAACTTAGACTAAATTACACTCTAAAAGAGTCAATTATTTGGAATGCAGGTAAAGCATACAAAAATGCTACATGGTAATGATGTCAAAGCTGGCTTCCTTTAGAAAGCAAGGAAGTTAAGGCAGGAGCGAATTGGCATTACTGGTAAACGATAAATGCCATCCCAACAGCAAACGTATTTCACTGATGGAAAGAGAGTCGATACACAACAGCACACCTGTGGAGTAGGTTACACTGGCTACAAAAGACAGAGTTCAATAACAGTAAGAGTAGATCAATGAGAACACCAGTACCATGCAAGCTCTTAAGAACAAAAGAACACTCTCACCTGAAAACACAAGTTGTACATAAAAGCATTTCTGAGCACAAGTCAGTAAATTGTACTGGCAATGTCACTTACCAAGTGTTGCCTCTGCTTCAAACAAGATGGCTGGATCCAAAGTGTCTGTATGCAGTCCTCACTTTAGACACATCATGAGACTTCATTATCCGCCTCCACAGTTTTCAGCACGGCTATCCCTCCCAGTATTTTCCTCTTTTCCTGCCACAAAGTTGACTGGCTTGGCTCTCACAAGGCATCTCTTTGGCAGCTCTCGGTTTGCTCTCACCAAAAATCCTCTGCATTGCTGCTGAATTCAGACATCACAGCTCATGCCCTGCCATTACCTCACCTCTTTCCAGATGTCTTAGCTCTTTTGTGTTTATATTTTACTTAATTGCAGGGACTGAATTAAAACAAGAGCATCCACTGCCTTCTTCCCCTCTGTATACTTAACAGAAATATAAGCATCGCCGCAGTACAAGCATGGAGGTTAGGTCTGTCTTTAACAAATAACTCTGCCAAAACTTGAGGTGTTTGTTCTGTCCTTATGCACAAATGAGAGGCGGATTTGGCCAGTGTAGGAGTAAAAGCGGAGGATTAAATTCTGCTTCATTCACTCAGTGCAGCACTCAACTCCGCCAATAGTTCCATTTATTTTGAGCTGTTACTCAGGTGAACAAGAATACATGACTCCAGATGCAGAAAAAATGGCAGATCTGGTTCACAACGTATGAAGTTCCATCAAGATCCATGAGAAATAAAGATTTTTGAGAAACACTGGGTATCTTGTCATTCATTTCATGTTTTAGCATCCCCAAATTGCCTCATATTACACAGTTGTTGATATATTTCTTTACAGCAACAACCCTTAGAACTATTTTTGCAAACAAACATCCTCCTTAGCTTTTGCATACTTGTTACCTAAATCAATATCCAAGTAATTAATCCTACAATCAAAGTCTTAGGCCTCCTTATTGTCTTTTATCTGCAAACATATCCCCTGATCCTCTCCTTTCTGTAATTGCTCTAAAAGTCTCAGGGAAGACATCATCCAGCTTCTTTCAGTGCCCTTAATTTCTGCTCAGACTGTGTCAGAAGTTACACGGTTTCTCTTTACAGACTCAGTAATCAGACCTCTCCAGGATACACCATCTTTTCTTCTGCTTTATTCTCTTTCTCGCTTTTGGCAGCGCCTGTATTCTGTCCAGTCCCTTGATGTTTTCCTTGATGTTGTCTGTGATGCTATATGAATACTGTATATTGCTTGGAAACTTCTTAATTCTGTAGTTTTGTACTTCATGTTTCAAGAGTTTGTCTGGAATATATTTATCTTCTACTTTGAAATCCCTCAGATACTTGCTTGAACGCAGAACACAAGAACCTAAACACAAGAAAAAATTCCTGTATTAGAAAATATCAGGACTCTGGACTAAGATTCAGAAAATCTGAGATTACTTTTTGACTCAGAAATTCTGCATGCAATCATCAGTTACAGCTATATAATTATAAAACAGAAATCTCTGAAAGTTCTGCCTCTGCCCATCCCCTCTTCAAATCATCGCCTTAGAGATGAATTAGAGAGACTTTGTATGCCTTAGGATGTTAATGTATTAGTAAGATATTTGAACAGCCAGATGTTTGAACACATGAGTTGTGTGCTTCAGAAAGTATAGCCTAGATCTATATATAGTCCGAATCTGCAAGTTTGTGATCTGTATTTGCAGCCTGTTAGAACTTCCTTAACTCAGTGGTGTAGATACAACATTGTTGTCTTTTTAGCTCTACTCCTTGTCTTCAACTTCTCTTTTTCTTCTGTTCTTAATCTTAACTAGAGATTATGGTTTAGTACCAAACGCTTAATAAGACAACAGTTAGAGTATACATGCAAGTTAACACTAATTAGGACTATGTGAAATTTTCAAATGCCTTATATTCTGCACAAATCTAGTGACTAACTTCAGTATAAAAAAATCCAGATGACTTTAATCTCTTTCAGTACAAATTTACAGCCTTTTATGTTACCAGGATTCCTCACCTTTGTTTAAACAGAAGGAACAGGAAAATTTGAGGGTTTTTAAATTTCTCCAGTGCTGGGGCAATGCAATTCAAAAATGTTTTCAATTGAACTTATAAGGAAAATGAATCTATAAAATTATGCCTCTGTTACAACTTTCTTAGCTGACATCAGTTGACTGCTTGGGATCTTTAGCAGTCACTGTATGGCATCTCTTAGGAGTTTTCCTTACACTTGTACAGCGTGCTATTCAAATTCACTAAACATCCTTAGAGCTGAGCTGATATCTAAAGGATTGCTTACAGTCTAAAGAGAAACTTGGTACCAAATGCAGATGACTCTGGACAGGCCCCATGACATCTGCCCCATGGCAAGTGACACTCAAACAATAAATACACCTGCACTAGTGATCTCTTGGTGGTGCACATTAGTATTTTAAAAAAGTAAAAACCAGTGCCTCTTAAGCCACCTCCTAATTCTAGTAAGAGGGGAAAAAGGTTGAGAAATAGATACTGAAGAAGTCACTTGATGCACATCACAGGCTTTCGAGGCCTCTGGTGATTAAAGCACTGCACCAGTGCCTTAGGGGACTTCCTCTTGGTGCCCATCAGACAGTCCACCACAATGCGCCACTGCATTAAGGACACAGAGTTAAAGTAGGCAACAGAATCTGAGTTACTGGAATTCATTACACTAATCGACTAAATTAATTTAAATTGATTAATTTAATTAATTGATTGTTTTAATTAAATGTAATTATTCACTTTACTTCATTTCTCCAAAGACAGAATTACAGTGGGAGCCAAAACAGCATAAAGCAAACAGAGGCAATCTGGAGATTCAAGTTAAACGTGAAGTGGTTAAAGCTAAATTAATGGTGTAAACACAGCACATTACTGTACTGCAAGGTCATGGCTATCCAGTCAGACCAGGGCTGCATTCATCTTAGCTGTTTCCAGCATTTTGTGATGGATAAGTATTTGGAGGGGGTGAGAAACTGGCTACTCCTGGATGCTATGCAGACACATACTATGACTGAATTTAACTAACAAATTCAAAACAAGAAATGCACATTTCAGCAGTAAGTACAGCACTGCCCTGGAAGGGAAGAAATTATACTTCCAATGGACAGTTTAGCCCACCATGGTCCTTATTGTTCCCGCCTGGCCTCCCAGGCCCATCCCCATGGCTCTGCCATGCCAGGATTATGTCTGACCCCCACTCTCCTCACTGGGCCTGGTCCTGATTCGCTAATTTGCATTTCCAGCCAGATCCTGAACCTGTCCGCTAACCATGGACTCCCTGATGGCCTGGACTGTGGGTTGACCCTGCCTGCATCCCCAGAGCTGCTGCCTTATTTGAAAAGCTCAACCAGAAGAACAAGGGAGGTTACTTCAGATCCCAGAGGCTGATCAGGACAGTCCCAGTTTGCCCAGGATGGAGCCCCACTGTGCTGGGGCAGGAGGATGATGGTTTCTCCAGGGAGGTTTCAAGAGCCTGTGGTAGGTTCAGCCCATATCCTGACACAGTGAGGTGCACAGCATCAGCCCCAGACACCTGCCAGGATCTAGCTCATACCAGGGACATGCAGGTGATAAAGAGGCAAGATGACATCTGGGCATAGTTAGATTAGGGGCAGTGGGGATACACTGAGAATTCATAATCCAGTTTTGTAACACTTCAAGGTGTTTCTCCTTTAATGAGTCTACATAGATTTTCCCATTTCTAGTCTTCCAGCGACTATATTACACTTAACTGTTTGCCAACATGTGGACTTTGGGGATCTCAGCAAATCCAGGTCAGGACTGTAGGTTTAAACAGTTTTTGGGGAGGTTGGTTTGTTTTCTTTCTTATGATGCCACTCCCATTAATCTTTGCTACACCTTCTTCTCACCTGTCATCCAACATGGTTGCAAACCCATGTTTATGAGATAGGTGATACTGTTGCTCTGCTATTGACTTAAGGATCACAGGCAACCGAGTGGAAGTTGGCAGAAAGCTCTATGCCAAATCTGTTAAAATAGATCCAAATAGTTTCCTTCAGATACCTAGAGCTCCGTAAGAACTGCACATTCACAGTCTCTTTCAGCTTACTTCTGTGACCTGGTCCATGCTTCTCTCTTACTCCCACCATCCTGTAAATAGACCTGCTTGTTTAGTTCTGCCATAATCTCCTTCACATGTTCTACTTCAGAGTCTCCATTCTAGTGAGTAAACTGTTGGAGATGATTTTTAGGATACTAGTATGGCCATTTAAATCTTTTTAAAAGATGTATGGACAATATCTGACAAAGCAACTTGGTAACTGAGTTGATTTAACGTCCAAGTCTCACCACAGTGTTCCTCCATCCCTCTCCCCATGAAAGTGTCTAATAAAATACAATTACAACTGCATTTTTAAAATACACAATACTCTTTTCTCCTACTCATCCCCACCTTTTAATTGCCATTACTAAATTAATCATGTCATCTTAATCCCTTGTGGATACCATCAAAACCCATTAATAAGTCATCTCAGAAGTCAGGTAGTCTCACTTTGAGCACAGACAAAGAACAGATCTCTTAGGACGGTGCCTTCACTCTTCAGCACAGAATCACGCTTTAAAGCTTTAGACACAAATGCAGAGACTTTTTTCTAAAGCAGATAGCCACAAGTGCCATGTTAAAAACTTTAAAATGACTGTGTTTTCCATGCAATTTTTCATTCATTTGGTTTGAATTTCACTCCTGCCTTGTGGGTCAAAAATAGTCCAGGAGCTACACAACTCTGAAAAGTGGACTTGTCGATTCTCGTGCAGCCTCTAGCCTATACCCTCACACTAATTATTTAAATAACAGCAAGGTAGTTTTCTGCACATCAGTGAAGCATACAAAACAGTACCTTACTACTTTTTAATCTAATTTGATAGTACCACAGAAAATAATAGCTGAATACTTCTTTTTTCCTCTCCTTTCCTTCCACCTTCCCGGTTTCTTTTTTTGGTCAAAACTACACTACTTGGTTTAACTTGGGTGACAGCCAGCTGGAAATATATGTTTGGATTTCTTTAATTGTAACTAAACCTAGGAACAGTTTAGAGTCATACTTGTTAGAAGTGGAAAGGTATCTTAATTACTCCAAAGTTAAAGGAAGGTCAAAAGCTGGATGTGAAAACTAAGGAACAGCTTCAGCATCTAGGTAACTCTTAGGCTTGGTTAGTCAATGCTCCTGTACATTGCATTAGTGAGCCTGATAATACTGTCTTCTGTGTCTTTAAAAGGACAATGAAATTGCAATGGACAAAGTACACAGGTAGTGGGAGCTTTTAAGTCTCACTTGTAATAAAACTGAAGTCAAAGGACTGAGGTACCTAACTTTGAAGGCATCAAACCCTCTCTTCTGATACAATTCTGAACAGTGCATGTTGCCAGGGGCTAGAGTGAACTGTGTGATGGAAGCAAGGAGCAGCTCCAAGCTCTGTCAGGGCTTCTCCAGAACTGCACAAAACTGGAAGATACCCAAATGGCTTTGTGTGCTGCACCTGCAACGAACACATGATAATAAAAAACATTTTCTGTATCTTGTACTTGACAATGAGTGATCCTTCAGTCATTTGATATGATTTAGCACCTTCAGTTAACTCAAACTAAGTAGGCTACTTATGAAATCCTAATACAGAAACATGAATTCCAGGCAAAACTAAATACAGTGGCTACAAAACCAGCATGAGTAAAGGAGATTTTGCAATTGAGAGGAAACCAACAACAGATCTTGTTATTTCTGGGATTCAACAGTAAGGAAAAATCAGCTCACAATAACAATCACACACCAACACAATCCCTAATGAGGCACAATAAATTGCTGACAAAAAGAATTGGAATTTATCCAGCACAGACAGTGACCCAGCCCCAAAATAAAGTGGTTTAGGGTACAGTAGCGTTCTGGCAACGTAGATATGAAAAGAAGTTTGAAACAGAGACCAAGTCAGAAGCCAAGGAAGCACAGCACAACGAGCTGCATACATTACTTGCAATTTCTTTTCCACCAGAGAAAAGAACATTTCTTTTAGGACTGAATGACTGTTAAATTGTCTGTCATGCTGGACAGTAGAAATCCAAAGCAATTAAGAAAAAGTCTCAAGGTGTTTCCATGTAACATAAGCAGTCTTATCAAATGCAGCCTCTGTTTAAGAGTTAGTATTTTTTCATGTGATTAAAAATCAAGCTCTTGCTAAAAATCTCCACTGAAATTCTCTAAGGCTTTAAAGGAATGGTATCTGGGAGGCAAGTACAGGTGCATAATAATAATTTAAAAAATCTTTATTATTATATCTTGAAACATTACATCCAATCCATCATAATGGATAAAATAACCTTATAGGTTTGCAGCATACTGGTAGCATCTTTAAAGTACCAGGTGAAGAATCTACAGACACAGCTGAAAAATTGTGTGGCATGTGTCATCAGGATTGCTCATGAATATTTATGCCACATATTTAGACTAACGTAAAAGGCCACTGTCAAGCAGAAATCATGAGTCAGATCCCAAGGGCCCATTCCAAGTTCCAGGCTGCTTTTTCATCTTTGATACTGTTTACTTTGCACCTTTCAGTCATCTTGAAATACAACACTAGGCTCATCTTGCTCTGCCCACAGTACAGATGGCCAGAATCAGCAACTAAAATTCAAATTACATTTGATAGATATGGGATGGATTAGAGGTGACTAGGGCCTCCTTTTTCTGTAGTGATTACAATTCTAACATGCTATAAAAGTATGGCTTTTAAAGTCATTTTTATTTCTACAGATAAATAATCCCTACCCAATGATTTGCTGATTTCTCAAACACCTCTACCTTGACTTACCCTTATAAATAGCATCTACACATTAAAAAAAAAAACATACTTCCATGTACTCAGTATGGTGTTGATCTTGAGTACTGAAGTATGGGAGGTGTTATAAAAAAGAACTCAGTACTTGTGTCATTACCCCAGAGATAGTTGGGAGGAGATACTTGAGCAGTGATGTACAGCTGCAGGGAATCAAGCTGGGTAGATTGCAAGTCTAGAGATAACCCCACTGATATCATCAGACAAACAAACCATTTCACCCTACCTGGGCAATTCTAGAGCAGAGAATTTGAAAAGCATAGAGAGATCAACAGGACAAAAAACAGTCTTTACTGCTCTAGAGGGAGCAACTTAAAGGAACTCTCGTATGGCTAGAGGGAATCACTGGCAGAACTTTTATTACTACCTCATTCGAAAGATCACTAGCTGGTTCTCTTTGTCTGACGAATAATGCAGTGGCAAGCAGCAGGTATATCCAATCAGATGATTATATGGAAACTGTTTTCACCAAGACAGCAAATACACACCAGTTGGTCTCCATGGAGGGACTCTGTAATGTTGTTTAATAAGACAATAGCTGCTGGCTGCCTTTCTATTCTCTGCTTTACCTTACAATCATAGAATCATTTAGGTTGGAAAAGACCCTTATAATTATCAAGTCCAACCATAACCCAACATTTCCAAGTTCACCACTAGATCATGTCCCTCAGCACCACATCTATATGTCTTCTAAATACTTTCAGGGATGGTGATTCAATACTTCCTTGGGCAGCATGTTCCAGTGCTTGACAACACTCCCAGTGAAGGATTTTTTCCTAATATTCAACCTAAACTGCCCTTGGTGCCATTTCCTCTTGCCCCATCACTTGTTACTTGGGAGAAGAGACTGACCCCCACCTCACTACAACCTCCTTTCAGGTAGCTGTAGAGAGCAATCAGGTCTCCTCTCAGCCTCCTTTTCTCCAGGCTAAACAAACCCAGTTCTCTCAGGTGTTCCTCATAAGATTTGTGCTCTAGACCCTTCACCAGCTTCACTGACTTTCTTTGAACATGCTCCAGCAGCTCAATATCCTTCCCGGAGTAAGGGGCTCAAAACTGAATGCAGTGTTTGAGGTATGGCCTCACCAGTGCTGAGTACAGGGGTACAATCACTCCCCTAATCCTGCTGGCAACACAGTTCCTGATACAAGCTAGGATGCTGTTGGCCTTCTTGGCCACTTGGGCACACTGCTGGCTCATATTTGGCTGACTGTCGACCAACATCCCCAGGTCCTTTTCCACTGGGCATCTTTCCAGCCACTCTTCCCCAGCATTGCATGCAGTTGTGGTGACCCAAGCACAGGATTCAGCACTTGGCCTTATTGAAGCTCATACTATTGGCCTTGGTCCATCAACTCTGTCCAGATGTCTCTGCAGAGCCTTTCTGCCCTCAAGCAGATCAACGCTCCCACCTAACTTGGTGTTATCTGCAGACTTACTGAGGGTGCAATAGGTTCCCTTGTCCAGATAAATGATAAAAATATTAAACAGAACAGGCCCCAGTACTGAGCCCTGGGGAACACCACTTGTGACCAGATCTAACTGCACCACAACTCTGGGCCCAGCCACCCAGCCAGTTTTTTACCCAGCAAAGTGTACACCTGACCAAGCTGTGAGGAAGCCCTCTATAGTTATCTTTAAGAAAAGGTTAGCTCCTCTCTTCCCTTCTTCTTTTTGTTACCATGATAGAGGTTAAGTACAGATAAGAAAGACAATTAAAATGAACCAGTCACACGTTTGTCATTCCGATGTGTCATGCTGTATCCCTTCTCTGGAGTAAGCTGACACTCTACCACAGTAATTGAAATTCTTCACTGTAGACAGTTCGTAACTAATATGGTGATTTTCATTACGTGTTCCTCTCAATATAGCAAAGATGATTGCATATTAAACCAGAAAAACTGGCAGCTGCATGGTCACATGCCAATAATGGTCACTAGCATTATAAAAAATAAGGAATCAAGACCCATGTCCAATCAAAGTAACAGCCATGTCTCCCAGGCACCTTCTAGCCTAAGTACCTCTGAGCAATCTGTCTTTAAATCACAGCATGTGTTTTACCTCTCCCTAACAAGGACACTTCGTGCCATTCAGTTCCCCACAGCCAGTAAACAAGTTCAAATGAAACCTAAATCTGCTTCCATTATTCCACAGAATTTGGAAAGCCATGCAGTACCTTTCAAGTGGAGATCAAAACTTATTGAGGTAAAGGAGCTGCTCCACCATGATCCAAGCCTTGTGGTACAGAGGACAGGGGTCTAGCCATGCATTCAGAAAAGAAATGATAGTGAATAAAAACAGGATAGAGCAATGAAGGGGCAAGAACCTCTCCTTGGACACTGCATCCCATCTAAGCATGTCCCATAAGTGTTGTTATGGGCTGTTCACACTGTATTTGTTGTTCCCTGATGAAGCATGAAGAGAAGCAGAAAGGACAACATTTAGGATAGCAGTTGTTCCAATGTGAGAGACTATGCAAAAATGCAATGTCCCAGTGAATTTGCAGCTCCTGGCTCTTCAGAATAACAGTGAAAGTGTCCCTACCAAAAAGTGTCACTGCCAAAAGTGATCACTCCTTTGGCTGTCCTGAAAATCTGCAATATGCATTATGGTGTCTGAGCCTCTCAATAGAATCAGGGAACAACCAAAAGGGAAAAAATGCGCAGTTACGTGTTTAGGATTCAGTGTTGCTATAAATCTTCCTAACCTACGTTGCTTTTCTGCGCAAACTGAAAATTCAACATCCGAAATACAAATGCTGAAGTTCTACTTCATTTCTCACATTTCTTTTTTCCTAATAACAACATTGAAGGAAAGCAGCACCCTATGAATCAGCTGCACTGTCAAAAAAATATGGAACAACTGTTGGCATTTTCACATTTCATTGATGCATAATTATGTGAAATGAAATGACAAATACTTTCACACAAAGCTCCACAAGAGAGAGACTGCATATAGATATATCCAAGATTGACTTCAAAGTCACTAAATAGCCTCATTGGTTCAAGGAACAGACTTCTTTATGATCGCATTTTGATTCACAAACAGAAATGCAAAGAGATTGTTTTTATTTATTAAGGTTTTTTTACTGTAGATGAACTTGATGCAACTTCTTTGCCAAAACCCAGTTGTGAAGAAGGGCAGCTACTGAACAAGCAGTGTAGAATAGCTAGAACCTACAGAGAGGTACAAATCTGAGTGAGATTTGTTATCCAAACTGTTTTGCACGGTTCTGTAAAAATACACTGGACAACAATGAGTTCCATTCTCTGAGCCACTGTAAAGACCATTCCAAAAATACCATTTTAAATCTTTATAGCTGTGAATGACTTAGTTCTATGGATTAACAACCCTAGAAAGCAACAGCTTCTGTATGCTGTAGAACAAGCCTCACCAGCCAAATGCAGTGTAGGTGAATCTCTTTCCCAGCCTGTGAGTATGCACAGATTTCTACTTGGAGATGCTGTTACATGCTAACAAACAGAATAATCTCTTGGAGTTAATCTAAACATGTCTTTCATAATACTCAAATAGAAATGAGTCTTTTGATCCCTCCCAGCACTTATATTGATCTAAACAGATAACCCAAAGGGGAAAGGTTCATAAATCTCAGACATAGACCTGTCTATTTTCCAGTCAAAAGCATTCTGACATAATAATGTGTTTTTCTGTATTTTGTGATGAAACACTCTGTGCTTTTGGCAAATGATGGCCTGTACCCATCTGGCAAAATATGAATCACAGTCAGAAACGTAGCCTAATGAATTCAGGACAAGTCAAAGCTATAGAAGTAAACAAAGCTTTCAGATTTTCCCTGGTTAATCTGGTCTCCTAGGCTTCAGGGTGTAAGTTCAAGCACATGTTTACTATAGGTTGCCTTAAATGCAGTAAACATTGTGGCACTCTTGAGTTTTAAGCAGCTAGTAGAGATGAGAGACTACAGGAAGCAGAATGTACTCATTGCCTCCAGCCTGTGCAGGAAGTGGAAGCCCCCATTTGTTTCTTCAAAGCCAAAACTGGCCATAGAATAATGTTTCCATGTTATCTATGGGGTTTATGGCTTGCAATTAGATCCAAATGTGAAAATCAATTAGTTTAAATGGAGAGAAACTGTGCAGGTTCCCACTGGCTTTTGATAAGGGTTTAACCAGGAGTTGGCTGCCACAACACATATCTGAGGCAAGTAACAGCTGACCAGTATCTTCTTCAGCTATTTCAAAAATGTAAGGGGCTTATGATATGTTTTTAAAGACTTTAAATCCCATAAAAAGAGAGATGTTTTTTTCCTCTATACTATCTCCCTTGTTATTTCCATAAATGATG
Source organism: Eurystomus gularis (assembly GCA_013400335.1). Taxonomy (NCBI): domain Eukaryota; kingdom Metazoa; phylum Chordata; class Aves; order Coraciiformes; family Coraciidae; genus Eurystomus; species Eurystomus gularis. Next base: position 46,420 of record VZZY01004441.1, read on the forward strand.
ATAGAGCAAAACCTGCTTTTATTTGCCACTAGAGGTGGCAGGCTGATTTATACCAGAGAAAGATCTGGCTTTATCCACTAAATCTATCTCCTGAGTAACATCACAGACTTTGTAAACACAGTACTAAGGAAAAAATTGGCCTATCACTATACTATATAATTTGCTTAGTGTCTTAAATACAAATTTAATTTCAATCCATCTGGAAAACTATGATATTGATACAAAAGCTAATAGACTATTATTGGCTTCTATATCCACTTCAGCACATATTTTTAAATTTTAAAAAGTATTCATTCAAGAACTGCAAACAAATATAGATATTAAAAATTAAATACTCTTTGGGTTATGTGTATTGGCATCACTCAGCAATGACACACAGTCAAACAGCATGTATTACACAGTAATTACACATCCAGACATGGTTTCAAGAGTGTTTTGGAGAGGACGTCTTGCTCGTATTTAGCACAGATTCTAACACTTTGGACAGCAGTAGGGGATGCAACAAAAAAAGGGAACTGGAGCTGCTAGTCAAGTTCTGAATTTCCTTGACTGGAAGACTCGAGCTGAAACTATACCCTACCCTCATCCCTATACAAGTGGAACTGCTATTGAATACAGTTTGATAGCCAGTAATCTTTTAGAAAAATGAGATTCAAGCCTAAAATGAAAGAAATACAGAGGCAGTTTACCTTAGCATATTTAATAGGATATTTCCTCCAATTTTAAGTAAGCCCTAACTGACGATAGGATAAAACCAATTTAAAAAGGATCAAGACTGAGTCTTCAAAGTCTAAAATCAGTAATTTGGAAGCCCAAAAGGGTTCTGTGTACCTAAACAGGAAGAGAAAGTTTGGTGCAGCCAGAATTCAGAGATAGGTGATGTTCAGAAGCTTGCCAGTGAGAAATATACACGGATCATTATTTATATAAGTTGAACTAAATTCCAAAAGCTAAAATTCGGCAGAAAGACATTCATAGTCTTGAACAGAAAAAAAAAAGGTTTGACTCCACAGGACTTTGCCATTGGGGCTGCAATCTCTAGGTCCAGAGAAGTTAAGCTTATTCTTTACTTACTCAACTGGGTCTTTGAGGCAGAAAGAGTTAAACGAGAAGGTTGCTGCTTCCTTGTTAAGGATTGATGCACTTTTTTTTTCCCCACAACAGGATTAAGCTCATAGCTTCATCACGCTGTCCATACAGAAGTCTATAAAGAGGTGAACTTATATGTGGATCTTCAATAATTAATGCTTCAATTTTACCCTTTTTTCAATGAAATGGCTTATGCTTTATTTGAATATGTTACTGTCACTGTTCTTACCCATGTGTTATTTGCACTGCGACTTGGGTTTAATTCTAAATTCATGCGTTCCCTAGTATTTTCCCCATGCTCAGGGACTACATTTCTGAGAGTTTTAGAAGTCCATTAAAACCAAAATAATTGGTTACTTTTAATGTTAGAGTCTGCCTGTAGGTATAATCTAGTACAAGGTCCAAAGCCCTAGGAATAATACAAAGAAAAAATGTACAGACTGCTAAAATTCTCCCTCCAAGTGTTATAAAACAGAGCTTTACAACAGCATCCCAGTATATGCATCAACTAGCTGAACTTTCTTAATGTTTTGCCTGGAAATTAAAAGGAAAAAAAAAAGTCTACAATTTTGCTTTATTTGGTCCCTTTTTCACCTGCAGATGAGAGGCAGCAAAGTTACCCAGGGGAGCAAGGAAGGGCTCACTGAGTAGTCTTAGTAAAACTACATCCTTTAAAAGGACTTGTCTTCAGCAAAAGAAGCCTAAAAGATAGATAGGAGCAGGCAAAGCTGTTTCAATGTAAAGAGCTCCATTAAATGCTTGAATGGCCCTTACTAATGATTAAAGCTCTCTGGGATGGAGCTGTGAATCAGTAAAGCAGGTGCTAGGCTGAGGGACAGACACTGGAATGCAATTCCAGGTTAGGTTGCCTCTTCCTGCCCGTTCAAGATAATCACTTCAGTGCCCGTAACACATCTTTGTGAGAGTTATTGCCACAAATCAAGAGTTTTAAACCCTTTAGCAACAGCTAAAATTGTTCAGTTTGGAGACAGGATGGAGAACACCAAGGAAATACAAATAGCAGAACAGAGGCAATTCAGTTGTGAGAAACAAACTGGCTGACCTGGATTAACTAAGCTAATAATATTACATAGTGCTTTGTCCTTCTCCAGTAGTTTCCAGCTGCACCTCTCAGCATTTGCTTGAGGGAGGGAAGCATTTATTTCCCTATTGTGTTTGGGGAGCTAAAGAACAAGAAATGAAGGTGATTTGTCTAAAGCTGCACAAGTTTCAAAATGAGCTGAATACATAACTCGCAAGCCCGGGCTCCCTTTCTCTAAGCTCATCAGCACTTGCAGAAATGTAGCACTAGATACCGATTTTTTTTTGTACTGTATGGACTGTTCAATCCTAAGAAAAAAAACAAAAAAGGCTGATTGTTTTAAGCCAGTTTTGCTTAGACTAAGAATGGTTCAATTGCTGCTTCTTAGGGAGAAGAAACTATTCCAGTCCTCTAATATACATTAGGAGAAGTGTAGGATAAAAACTTAGATTCGATCCCAGATCTTCTCTTACAATTTGGGATAGATAATTTTACCCTGTGTTTCCATTTCTTTGTCTCCAAAATGCAAATAATAAATGTGACTATGTACTTTGCATGGATTTATCTCATATGGGATGCTTTGGGGAATCCTGCTCTAAGAATCTATTATTAAAATACACTTCACTCCATGAAAACCTACAAAGCATTTATTTTATTACTGCAGAAGAGGTTGTACACATTGGTATAAATTCTCTGTGACATGCATATCCCTACTTTGCCTGATCAGATCACTGTACTTGTGTGCTTTGTTGATACCTATCATTGTATCAGCAACTCAGTTAATATGAATATTTTCTTATACCACCATTTTCCCATCAGCTGCTACTCCTCTCTTATCTGGCACCCTGCTGTGTGCATAAACGCTAATTACTGGTCTTCTGACTTGGCACCTCAGTGCCTTTCAGATGTGATGGAACATCTGCTGTCCCACGTTTCCTTTCAAAGCACGAGGTGGCTATTTCATCACAGCTGAAATCTTTGAATATTCTTAAAAGTAAATAATATTCTTCACCCTTGGAAATGGGAAAAAGTATGGCAATGATCAGTGTGATTCACAGTGTGGGATTTTTAAACACTTCATTTTCATCTTACATGGAGTATTTTATGTCTTTGAAATAAAGAAGCTAACATGAGATGAATTGCCTTTCTGCCTAACAGCAGTTTCTCGCATTAATGATCAATTACACCTACATCCAAGAACAGACTTGCACTAAGAAAAGTAATAGGATTTAAACTTGAAATTATGCTGAATATAACTGTAGCACTTTTGCACCTCTTTTCACTTACATGAGAAGATCTCACAACTGGTATGATAATTCTATATTTAACAGAAAGCAACATTTGTTAGGTTTATGTTTGGACTTGATGATCTTAAGGATCTTTTCCAAACTAAATGATTCTTTGATTTTGCCAAGAAAAAATGTCACATAGTGTTTTTCAAACCGATGACTGGTCAATTCTTACCAGGCATCCACCAGAGAAGCCAAGAAACAAAGCTTTGGAGCTTCTAGGTTCAATTTTACCTTGGACTCATGTCAACTTCCTCACGTCACTTAGTCTGCCTCTTTTCTCCTCTGCAGAAAGAGGACACTAATTTATCTTTGTCAACACAGTGCTGTAAAGCCTACTTGATAGTAACAGTAAATCGCTCTTGGTATCTTCAAGTGCAAGGCACTCAAAAGACTTTGGCCAGTACTTTGCTGTTACACAGCAGAAATATACACTGCACTTCCAGCTATCCTTTAAGATGTACAGATTTCAGTGGGTTTTTTTCCCCCACTGGATCACTAAGTCTAAGGCTAGCTTAAAAATTTTTGGAACAGTGTATCTGTCTTTCTCTAAACAAAGTTGGAGTCTTTACTTCCTTTTTAGTGCAACAATACTTGTTCCTTGTTCCACAATAATTTGAAAAGAAGCTGAAGATAGGTTTCCTCAAGAAGGTAAAGAGAAAGAGAAGTATTATAAAAATAAGTATAGAACCAGGGAATAAAATTTTCAGTGCAACTTTAAATGAAACTAAACATTTAACCAATTTTATCACGAGAATAGTAAGAGTAACTCGATTGTTTCACATAGGTTCCTATAGAAAGATGGTACTTTCTACTATAGGACTCTTTCAGTCTAATTCAGAAAGACAAATCAAGAAGCAACTCCTGGAAATTAAAATAAAACACAAATTAATACAATAAGGAACAGTTTTAAACAGTGTTGAAAAAAAACCAAACACAGCAACCTTCAAACAAACTACCCAAAGAAGTAGCAGATTGCCAATTCTTGATGAACACTTTTTTGAGTCTAGGTGCTAGATTCTAGGTGCTAGATTCAACACAAGAAAAACTGTGTGAGTCTAATTGGCCCATGATATACACAAGGCTAGACTGAATGATCCTGGCCAAAGAAAACTACGAATGTTTCTTATCTCCAGCATTATGCACAGATTCAGTGGCAACATCCTTACTAAAAGCTCACCTAAGAAGACATGGCTCCTTATCTTTTAATGAAATTCTTAACTCAAAAAAGATTTAGCACAGAGTTTCACAATGACAGGCCACCTAAAAGACTGGATTGTGATTCCACAGCTTCTGGAGCATCCCTTGAAAAAGGCCACCTCCTATTTCCATGCTGTCAACTTCATAACACTATCCTTACACAAGCAAAACTCCGGCTGTTCTCAAGGAATGAGGCCTGAGTGGGGAAAAATGATGCATGGCTCTTCTGTGAACAAATTAACATCTATATTTCTTTCCTGAAATGGCAGCCTGCACTGTATAAACTAGATTCATTATCAGCCTAGTTGACAGCACCGCCTATCAATATAATGAAAATTGTTTGGAAGCCTTAGAGGTTATGATGTCATGCCACTTACATAGTCTGAATTCAAGTTTGTAGGCAAGGTATCTGCCAGGCTGCCCACCATTACTACTGTTTAACAAACACAAAGTTAACAAAAGAATATATGCACAGGAAAATATTTAGTTGTATTAAGATATTATTGAGACTTTCTTTACTTTGAAATTCTTTGTTGCCTTCCTGCTTTGAAATAGGCATTTAAATTTGGCAGGGAAGCTGGGGGACCTCTTTTGCAACCAGAGAGGTGGTCTTTATGTATCTTGTGAAAACTTCTCATTTAACCAGTAAGTCTTTGAAAACCTGAAGCTCTCATGCTCAGCAAGGACATATTTTAGCAACCTGAAAGTTCCAAAAGCCCCAGCTCTAAAAAAAATTTCTATCCTCTCAGAGGCTTGTGTGCTAAGAGTCTCAGCACTGTTCACACACACCAACACCGGGTCTTAGTGAGATTTCAAGCAGTCTTTAGACTACACATGCACCAGAACATACCTGGTGAGGGCATTACCGTGTGTTCATTCTCCACTACCTTTGTAACCTTTCAGTGATGTGTTTGGACAGATTTAGATACTGTTCCTTTTTCTTCTAGTCACACTGCTCAAGTAAGATGGTGCTCACTATAGAAAACTGTTGACAAATCAAGCAGCCTAAAATCTTGATGCTCCCACAGTTAGTTATGACTGGAATAAGGAAGAAGGAGAAGAGTTTTACAAACACTTGTGGAACCACTGAAGAGTTGAAAAATCAAATATGTCAACATTTTATTTACATTCTTACAAAATGAGCCATTTTCAGCAGTTACAGGTGACTCCAAACATTTTCTCTGAAAACATTTTCCTCCATTATTTTCCTTCCTTTACCCTTCTCCTCTGCTTCTAGGTTTATGTCCTTAAATGGTCAAACTAGAACAGCTTGCGTTCCAAGACGTGATTCTACTTGAGTTTCAGCAATGGAAGTGAACATATTTTGGCACTCATAAAGTGATTTTGTTGCACTCAAAACAGTGCCACAAATCCACCGCAGACGCATTCTGGTGTATCCAGAATCCACGCAGAATTCTGGTGTAAAGAGGCAATGTAAGCATGTATCTTAATCCTGTGAAAGCATTACAGTAAAACCAGTTCCTTGGGTAAGTATTATGGTGGTTAGTCAAAGCAAACCAGATTCATCTCAGATCTCAGTACAACACAGACAACTGATATTGTCTGTTTGAGGATGACACATTTTACATTTGGATCTTCTTCCTGACTAATGCTGAGATTTTAAACAAACACCCTTAAAGTTATAGCTGTGTACAGACGTAATTTTACTTTTGTAACCACTCTTCTTCTGTCTTGTCAGAGCCTACAAGCATGACATATTATGAACCAAACTGCTTTTATAGAAGGTGAACCCTGCAGTCCTTTTGATGGTAGCATTTCTGCTTATCTCAGTGGGAGATTCACACAGCATGACTGAATCCATTCATTCCTACTAGTTATGTTAGTGGTCTTTCATGGAGATCAAAAAACCTACCTTAGTTCACAGTGGTACCACAGAGAACTAAGCCCAAAAAGAACACACTCAGAGTGCAGGTTTTTGTGGCATCAGAAGTGAGGCAGGAGCACTCTAGAAAACTGAGTTAGAGGATGAATAGCGAGGAGGCTTGAAAATTATTAATTGTTTCAGAAGTAGGAGCCTTCACTTCATGGAAACTCTTCATCCAGTACAGAGAAAAAAAAAAAAAAATCTGATTGAAGGCTCCAAAGTTTTCCAGAATCATTGTAGGATTTATCAAAGATCACAATATAAGTGCCAGGACAGATACTCCAGAGAAAAATGATCTTAGCAATATTTTAGGCTAGACTTAGTAGCATAGACCACTGGGTAAGAATGAAATTTCCAGCAAAGCTTTCTGACAAGTCAGAGAGGGATAAGTTCTGATGTGATCTAGCACCCAATAATCCAATTTTTTTTCATAAAGAAGGAAAGATACAAAGTTGAGTAGAAGGCGGCAGGATCCTGCATTAATTTCTCTTGTATAAGAATGTCTACATTCATATTTCTTCTCCTTGCATTTATTTGCCATCACATGGCACATACAGGACAACCAGGTGATCAGGCCCAGTCAGCATGGGTTTATGAAAGGCAGGTCCTGCTTGACTAACCTGATCTCATTCTACGACAAGGTGACCTGCTTAGTGGATGAGGCAAAGACTGTGGATGTTGTCTACCCAGACTTTAGTAAATCCTTTGACAGCATTTCCCACAGCATTCTCCTGGAAAAAATGGCTGCTCACAGCTTGGACAGATGTACTCTTTGCTGGGTAAAAAACTGGCTGGGTGGCTGGGCCCAAAGTGTTGTGGTGCTAGTACTTAAATCTGGTCACAAGTGATGTTCCCCAGGGCTCAGTACTGGCCCTAGTTCTGTTTAATATCTTTATCAATTATCTGGACAAGGGAACCTATTGCACCCTCAGTAAGTCTGCAGATAACACCAAGTTAGGTGGGAGTGTTGATCTGCTTGAGGGCAGAAAGGCTCTGCAGAGGCATCTGGACAGGCTGGATTGATGTACTGAGGCCAACAGTATGAGCTTCAACAAGACCAAGTGCCAGGTCGTGTACTTGGTCACCATAACCGCATGCAATGCTGGGGAAGAGTGGCGGGAAAGATGCCCAGTGGAAAAGGACCTGGGGATGTTGGTCGACAGTCAGCCAAATATGAGCCAGCAGTGTGCCCAAGTGGCCAAGAAGCCAATGGCATCCTTGCTTGTATCAGGAACTGTGCGGCCAGCAGGACTAGGGAAATGATCATCCCCCTGTACTCAGCACTGGTGAGGCCATACATTAAACACTGCGTTCAGTTTTGAGCCCTTTACTCCAGGAAGCACATTGAGCTGCTGCTGCACGTCCAAAGAAGGGCAATGAAGCTGGTGAGGGGCACAGAGAGGGAACTGGGCTTGTTCAGCCTGGAGAAAAGGAGGCTGAGAGACGTTATTGCTCTTGACAACTACTTGAAAGGAGGTTGTAGCGAGGTGGGGGTCAGTCTCTTCTCCCAAGTAACAAATGATAGGGCAAAAGGAAATGGCACCAAGTTGCGCCAGGGAGGTTTAGGTTGAATATTAGGAAAAAAATTCTTCACCAAAAGTGTTGTCAACCACTGGATCAGGCTGGCCAGGGAAGCGGGGGAGTCTCCATCCCTGGAGGTATTACAAAGACATACAGATGTGGTGCTGACGGACATGATTTAGTGGTGGACTTGGAAGTGTTGGGTTATGGTTGGATTTGATGATTTTTTTGATGATGGTCTTTTCAGGCCAAAATGATTCTATGATTTTTCTTTCCTACAGTAACATTCGGATAGCTCAATCTAACACCTATAGGAAAACATATTCAGGTCTTTTCCATGTTTCCAAAGGGCAAACACATAATTTATGCCTGAATTTATTCCTCCCCATTTGTGGGATTAACCGTCCTTTTCTCACTTACTTCTTAGCAGATTTTTCAATGACAAATTCAGCCCCAGCATAAATAGGGACAGCACCAACTGAGCTCTGCCTGGCTGTTACATTTTATCCATATAAATATGGTTTCACCTACATCTGGCTATTTCTGCCTCCAATCAGTCTCTAACAGAGGAATCGCCAGGTCTCAAAGACAAATTTCAATGCTAAGAAAAATATATTTTGACTTTTCTACCTTCACTTACTCAATAGCTGCTTATCCGTTACAACTTAGATAGTACCAAAGACACAAAAAAGTAAGAAAGAAATAGAGCAACATGGGTCAACAGCATGAAACCTGAAGGTAAAAACAAAACAAAACCAAAAGAACAAGAAATCCACTAAAGAGCACTTCCATAAGGACCACAGGATTGTTTCCTGTGTTGATCTATCTTGAGGCACCCTGGTATTTCATTATCCATGGGGGATGAACATCAGAGCCTTTCCCTATGAAACACACATGCATTTTGGATAGACTATTCAAACATCCTTTTTTTTTTCAAAAACTGAGGTCCTGTCATTTTAACCAAATAGTATTTTTCACCCTCCTGCACTCTATATTTATTAATCAGATAACCTAGTCTTAATAAATTTCCTGCTGACACAAGGAGCAATGACCTGAAGTATCACCAAAACAAAGAGCATGTGCAGGTTTTTCCTGTGTCTGTATGCAATTTAGCTAGTGTTTTCAGAAAACCTCAGCCTTCTTGTCTCCAATTAGCCAGCACACCAACAATACTATCTCCATTAAGATTAAAAGGTCTCGTTTGATCATGAAACTGAATTTCTGAAATTGTATTTTTCTAAAACCAAAACACTTGTATGCATGTTTCTGTGAGCAGATGGAAAGCACATCTGTTTTAGTTCCATCAATGACCTTACTTTAAAGCAATTAAATATTCCTGCACAGTACACGTGATACAAGTAGCGGAACTACAGACAAGCACACTGAAACTGGGTATTAAAACCCATAATTGATCAACAAGCTGACTATTTCCACTGACAAAATTGAGATATATAAATGAAGGAAATAATTACTATAGAAAATGAAATTTTTAACTCATTTCTATCACAAGAAGACACATTATAACTTCACCATAAATAAATGTATCTATATAAGCTGGAATTAATCAATATAAACTCGCAGAAATATTTCTTATAGCCTAAGTGTTCCAACGTCACATGTAAACACTGAAGCATTAGTGGTACAAGCTAGAGTACTATAAAATCCCAGTCTTCAGGGAAAAGCCAGACAGCCACAATTCTCAATTCATTTTTTCTAAGAGTATTAATTATCCTCCACATACATGAAGTACTCAGGATCTGGCCCTGATAAGAGGGCAATTCTTGTGATTATATCCAATTCAAAGAATGGACGTGCCGTCAAGGTGCCAATAAATCAACTACGAAAAGTTTGAGGGTGGGAGCTGAAACTTAATCCTCTGTGAAAATGGGTGTTGAGAAAGCAGCTAATGACACTGCCCAAGAGAGCAGACAGGCTAGAAAGAGAATCATGCAAGTAAGTAAAATCTTAGACCCTTAGTTTTTTGGTTAGTCTTGCTTTCCTGGGCCATTTTCCCACAATTAACACCATCCAGCATCAAGGATTGCCAATTCTTACTCTCTTGTTCTTATTACAACCTTTATCTGTACGACTAAAGAAGAATTTAGAGAAGTTTTGCATATATTTAGTGGAGCACAATGCACTGCTTGAGGTAATTAATAGCACCGCAAGAAATCCTTGTAAAAACACATGCTCGCTTCTCATGTTGAATATGCTTTTCCTTCAGTACACTTTTGCAAAGAGTATGCTGAGCATTAAATGAGTTTCTGATCACCCAGGGCAAGGTCAGTGAGACTGTCACTGCTGTCCCAAGCAGAATAATGGAGCTATCAATAACAGTTAGATCAGGGTTAATAAGTGGAAGATAATGAGGGGGAATGGGAGGTCACATTGAAACACACTGCAAAATCCTTGGCTTACAAAGATGTTCTGCAGCAGGGCTGGCTCTTATTTCCACCTTGTCCATAGAAAGAATCTATTTTTTACTATGCATTTAAACTGATTCAGTCTTCATCAGATGTTCATTTTCCTGTCAGCTTCAGGCAAATAAGGGCCAAATCCTGCTGCATAATTGAGTTCCTGCAGTTCAGAAAAAAACAAAATGAGGCCAGAACTGAGTGAAGAATATTGTAGTGCAGAAATAGATAGCTGTTTCCCAAGTTCCATTGGTTAAGAACAATGAGATTAAAATATCTAGATTTATCTTTGCAGTGCATTGCACAAAGATGTATAGTTCATCCTCACACCTCTGCAAAGACTGAGATTTAAGGGGTCTAGTTTGTCTTGCAGAGCATGCTAGGCAAGTTCATGGCAGAGGTATCACCCTATTATCTACTCATTTGTATAGCCCAACACCTATCACCTTTTTTTCTCCCTGAATAATGGTTGAATACAATGTTAGACTGTGCTTTACCTCTGTATGTTCTCCAAAATTCTACCTCCTCTGTGCAAGAAATAAGTAAATTCCTGAGTCTAATGTTCAAGAGCATGGAGTACTTTCACCTCTTCAGAGCCCAGCAGCCCAATCCAGCTCAAAAGCAGCATGACAGTACCACTACCTTGCAATTACTGACGTGCTGCTCTGCAAGAGCACAGAAGAGGACTGTGTATGAGCCAAATGTCTCACCCTTCAGTTCTGATCTAGTCCTTGGGCCTTGCCAGCAAGACTGCTAGCTGCAACCACAGCTGTAACTGTAATTTTTAGATGGACTCAACTGTTACAATACACTACACTCTGTGCTTCCATGAACACTTTCAGTAAAAGATTTCTTTTCCTTTAGCCTCTGGATGCTGAAATGGTTAATCTAATACAAATTACTGGACTGACTTGGGTAAGCTTTAACGGGTTAATTCAATCCTCCTAGCAATTTAGCTGCAGAGTTTCTATGGCCTCTGTCCAAAGCCATTTTGTGATACAACACATGGCTTATACTCTACCAGTATGTGATAATTAAGACTGGCTACTGATCGAGTAGCAGCTCCACTTCATGAGTGGGAAATCCCACGCAATGGGATGCATTACCCCAAACCTCTGGCAAAACCTGGAACCCACTAGCTCCTGAGATCCCAGTCAGACCCAGGCTGATGTGACAACTGTCTTTCCTGCATGACTGGATGAGACAGGAGTCCAAAAGCATTATAGAGCTGTAAGATAGGTCACAGTAAGGAAAAGAGTGAGAACTGTTTTGGTGAGCCCTCCAATCTAATTGCAGAGATTGACTTCTCAAGCACTATACATCTTATCTTCAAGGTTTGGACCTAAAACAAAAAACGTATTAAACCTATCCGCACTTGATAATAGTGTGCTTTAGTATCAGCACAGCATAATTGGGCAGTATTCAAAAGTACATCCACACTCTGTTCCCTGATTTAGTTTTATTTTGCTGTCTGGTGCAGCTAACTGCACCTCTTCATTCTGAACAATTTGGTTATGCTGAGGTCTGGAATTATTGTTAAGGTTCAATCAGAGATACACATTTGGAAATAGCTTCAGTAAAAAGAGATGCATGATGTAAAGATGCTGAGTGAAACAAATTGTTATAAAGCTATATTTCACCTAGAGAATAAAAGAGACTTATGAAAAATGGTCAATAATGTCTCTTCTCACTGAGTATTTTTTTTAAGATTCATGTGAATAAATATTTTACCACACTTCACCACCACTGAGTAATTCTAATTTCTTATATGTCACCATGCACTGCAGCTTCAGTGGAACAGGTTTGACAAGGGTTTCTTCCCCCAAGACACTACCACCACCACCTTTTTCTCCTACCAGTGTCACTGTCAATATCAGGATTATCTAAGAGCTGCTCTTTGGATCCACATAAACCTGACTCCAGTTTACTGAGACAAAGAAACATCAGTTCACAAAAAGGAGATCTCTTTTTCAGCCTCCCCAGTGCTCTGTACAAGCATAAAGAATAGTGAGAGCTTCACCAAAAAGTTGTTATTTAGGTAGGTCAGTCTCAGTGCTGGGCTGTTGTTTATACTCCTCATGACTGCATTAGCAGCGAGCTCCCACAGACATCTGTCTCCTGCATGCCAGTCAATACAGAGGCAATAGGGGTCCAGAAATAAAAAACAGGGCTGGCAGTTGATTTACTGATGTAAAGAAGGAAGAAGACCTAAGAAAGTAGTGAATGCAAAGAAAATAGTACTCTCTTCCCATTATACAGTTATATTCACACACAAATCCACCGTTAACACAATACTGCTCTTTGCATAAGTGCAAACGAGTAGTACGTTTGAGGAAGTGTTTTAATCAATGTGGGCATAATTTAGTTCTTTGTAGAACTACCTGTAGTTTAGATAAACATATATTTCCTGCTATGTATTCAATTCGACCTAGATCTGTTTGGTGAAGAGATTCTACTCACTTGAATATTTTCCAGCCAGCCTTCTTGATTCTCTTGCATCCTGATAATCGTTCATGCAACATATCACACCTGCCCTCCAGCTAAAACCTTGCCCTCTCCTGCCTTTCCACTACGTGACACTCCATGCTGGTTTCTCTGGGAGATGAAGGTTAGAAGGTTAGAAGCGCCAGCTGCATTTTTCAGGACCTATCTTTGGTAAAATTTCCATTCCCACGAAAGATGTAAGCTGGCTTACTAACTGTCAATAGCTCTCAAATTAAAATAACAAGTATTTCACAACTAAACAAACCAGTGAGAGACTTCTGCATTATAACAAGGTCAGTGTGGCAATGCAACTGCCAACAAAAATTCGCGCCTAAATCTGCACAGAGCTGGTAACTAATTGGTACATGTATGAGCAGTCACCTCAAAAAAAGAAACTATAAAGCTGCTTCAGAACTGGCTGTCTTTTTCTTGATACAATGAAACACAGGAGAGGAGACTATCTGGTCCCAGAAGATTTGCAGTCTAGATACCGATGTGAAAAGCACATTGGATAGTCCACATAAAAAGGTACCTGGATAGACTTTAATTTGTTGTTAGCATTACATATTTTATAAAAGTATTGCTGTTTTCTTTTTAGGGAGAAAGAAGGAATTAAAGTTTTACAGTTTTATTTAACGTCTAAAGGAATTTCTCATAAAAGTATAAGGGCATGTGTGGTCACATTACATATCCTCCCTTCTTGAAAATATACTGACTATGTTGCATTACTTTTTTTTTTAAATAACACATTTGCATTTTAAACATCACAAGGCTACTAATGGAGAGGGCATAAGCAGACACTTGCACATATAGTCAAGCAGGCCAGCACCAAAAGGTACTCCTGACACTGGATATCATGTGGTTGTTCACATACTCTTTCATGGTTCTTCTTAACAGTCTGGTATTAATTTAGCATTGCCAGAGAGCTACAACAACCCCACCCTGATGCCACCCAGCTCTACCCCAAGAAAAGGTCAGTCTGCAACATGCTGCTCTCTTCCATTTCACTCTGAAAGTGGATTTCCCTCAAAGGACATTTCCCAAATATGTGCTCCTTTGCCTCAGTTTGCGTGGTTCTTGCAGTGCATCATCTTCAGCCTTACCCCAGGCTTATTCAGATAATCAGCAGACCTTCCAAAGAGTCATCTCCTTTCTCTTTCCCATAGTAGTCCGGCTGAATTAGAATGACAGCTTGTCTGCCCCCAGGGAAATTAAACTGTCGATCCTAATCCTGCAGAGCTGTAAGAGGGCACTCCACCAGCTCTCTCCCTGATGCTGTCTAAACAGTTGGAATCTCTTCTCAGAAGAGAGAGAAGAGCAATCAATAATGTCTCTGAAGAAGATGCCATCGCCAGCACGGTAGCACTTAACCACTGCACTGAACGACACGATTCTGATTAAGATGCCCGGGCAGGGGCCAATTGATTTGTCTGTCTGCACAGCATACTAACCATGAGTCTTAAACTCAGCAGCTTCCCTGCCTTGTTGCCCTCCTCCTTCCTCACACTTCTCCTCCTCAGAAAGGAGGGAGTATATTGGTGAACACAGTGCTTAAATCCACAGATTGGCAGAAGAAATACTGATAGCTGATCACACTCTGTGAACTCAGCTACTGAAGTAATGAAGCGCGTGGCTACAACTCCTGGAGACACATAAGGAAGAGATAAAAAAGGCCTGTTAGATTACACTTAGCTCATCTCCCTGGAGACTAGCACAAAACAGTGGGTTCTTTAGGGCTGTGTTCAGTCCACTTCAAAGTGACTACAGCAATTCTGGAGGAGACTGTTCCAGAGCCTAGCAGGATCCACTCTTGGGAACAGTATGTTGGGGTTTTTTTCCTCTCAATGCTATTCAATTTAATATTTTCATTTGCCACAGGAATGATTCTTATTGCCGTTAGCTATTTTTGAAAAACTGCCACCTGTATCATGAGCACTACACAAATATAATCACTGAGGATGCCCCCTAACCCAGCAATTTCCAGAAAAAATAGAAATTGGAAGGAAGGTGAGTTTATGAAAAGCTGGAGACACGGTATTGAAGAGCAGAGCCTGCTGAGGAATCCAATGTGGCAAAGATACTATTCAGTTCTGGGAGAGTATTTCCATGCTGGCATATAAAAAGTTCCAGAAGGGCTAATTTATTATACTGAATCAGTTTCTGTTTACAGCCTTGCATGAAGACTCTTATTCCTCTCTAAAAGTCAGTGCGTATAATTTAATTACAGCCTCATCTAAGAATCAAGCAAACTATTGCCCAGAGTAGCCAGGAAGCAGTTGAAGGATCAAACAGCCATTCTGCTTATTTTGCCTGAGCTGGCTGCTGCCACCACTGATTAGGAAAATTTAAGGATATAAGAACAGTAGTTTTGGAGAAGCAGTCAATATAAGATTGACTCCCACCATCACTCACTCATAGAACAACAAACCTGACTCTTCACAGTTGTCTCCCCAGCACGGCACAGCAGTTTCATTTTTTTTTCCCCTTCCCTCTTTTTCTCACCATAGGAGTAGTTCAGCCACAACTTTGTACCAACCCTTCATCTTTCTGTGAAGCACAAGTTAGTTTTACCAGCATGCTGAAGAGTGCCAAAGCATCCTTGCCTTCAAACATTCATCTTAACTTCTTCAAATTTGATCATATCTTCCTGATAACAAAAAGGAAATGTAATACTTCATTGCAACCATTTCTATGCCACTGACAGTTTGTCCCCATGCAAAAAGTCACTGCCTCATTTAAAACCAATCAAAATTCTCAGAAAAGTGCTCAAACAAAACCTAGGTTACAGGTGTCTCGTCTGTTGTCCCCTCTTGTGCTTGACAAGATGGCTCAGCATGCACATTTCCAAATCTTTATGCAATATCACACTCAGATGTAATTTCAGATGCAACTTACTACTAGCTATATTTTTTGGTATTACACCTTTGCACAGATTTGCATCTCTCAGCGAATGTGCCTGGTTCCTTCTTACCATGCATGTCAGATAATTTTCCTTCTTACAGGATAACTCTGTGCATGCTCCCACTAGCACGGCAGTGAGATAGGCATCTATGGAAGTGATGGCCTCTCTGGAGGTGCCATGTCATGTTTAGTAAATGCCTTTGTGCTCAGTCATCTTACCTGCCTAGCAAATCTTGTGTTTCTAGTTCAAGAAAACTGGAAGTGATGAACATGGTCTACATGCCATCTCTCTCTCCTCGCTACTCTGAGTTTTTACCTTCCTTGCCTTAGTAGTCGCTCAAAAAAACCTGAGGAATGGGCTCTTTGATTGTCAATACCTGGACTTATTTTAATTCTCTGTGCTGGGAGCACTTGCAGATTCTAATGAAAAGCTGTTTTATTCCACTTCTTAGATCAGCAACGTGCCTTCTGTTAAACCAAGTTAGTGCAGCACTTAGCACTAGCTCTTTCCAACTTAGTACATTACTGTTCATTATTACCCTTTCTGTCCTCTGCTTCTTCAATTACACTTCAATCCAGAGTTCCAGAGCCCTCAGTTCATATATACAGTTAATTCTTATTTAAAATAGACTTTTTCAGCAATTAGGGAGAACACAGAGGAAATAACGCCACCAATTTCTGCAAATTGTAATATGAACTAAAGCCAGAGGCAGGGACACATCTCTATAGCCAGTACCACTGGAATATTAAAAACCAGCCTATATAATTATACCCTTGGGAGCCGTCCCATATCTCAACCACCAGGTGGCAATTTCATCCCATTATATGTTCCATTAAGTAGGCAATGGCCTAAATGGTGTGGAAAGATGAATGCGTTTTCATTGATGTAGTCTGTAGAAGGACGGAGAATTTCTGCAGCAGGCAGGAAAAGTGGCTTTTCATCAGAGAGGAGAGCTGATGTCTTCACATAAGTGGGATAGTTTTCCTCCTTCTATTTGTGGCTATTCCAGTGTTCACCAGCAATCAGAGAAAATCACTAGCTTCTCACCTGCACGCTAGCATTTACATAAAACTTGGCAACCATAAAGGAAGTCCTGACCTCACTGAAGTTAAAGGGAACTTATGCTCCATTCAATCAGGGGGCTTGATGAAGAAGGGAACGTGAAGAGAAAACAATTCTCAGTAAACTAAACTAAGTCCCTTATCAGCCCTTTCTCAAATGGAACTAAACCTGACTTTTTTTGTATTACAAAATCATTTTGAAATGATTGCATGAATCTTCCCTGACTCCTGACATTTTCTTTGCAAACACCATATTCCCTGAAGTCTCTGACACCTCTCTTCAATCTCAGTGATGTTTGTCTTCATCTCTTCTCCTCAGCAGATCTCCTAGATCTGGGGCTAAATAAGCCACATCAAGGCGTGACTCTTCCTCAGAATTGTTCATTCTCGATCTTTACACATAAAAAAATAACTAATTACATACTTAAGCAAACTCACATGGCAGCAGTTAACTGTTCCATATTGCAACGTTTCATGTCCAGCTCTGCTTTGAGCCCATTTCCAAAACCAGACAGACACTGCAAACTCAGAGACAAATGTAACTTTGTTCTGAATTTACTGGTGTCAGTGAATTAAGATGCTTAAGATTACTACCGAGCTATGTATCCATTTTTGTTTATAAAGGATACTATCAATCTTGTTCTGAATTTTGAGTGTTTCATATGCAAAACTACACGTTTTTGATATTAAAAAGGAGAGGAGTCATGTTTAGTATGACTCTATATACAAAGCTTCTATTCTAAACCATCGATATCTAAATTAAAACCTTCATATGATCTGACTGTGTTCAACTTTCAGCCTTAAATTCTCCAGTTGCCCAGAAGGGAATAATTGATATACCTATCTCACACCAGTGCGGAAGTTTTCATAGAAATATCCCACATTTACAGATGAAAGGGTATAAGTAAACTCACTTCTTTTGAAATCTCTTTTTCAGAGAAAAAAAAAAAAAAAAAAAAAAACCAGGAAAAATGATATGTTCTTGTGATGAGGCTATTTTCAAACCTTCAGCAATTACAGATGATTCATTCTGCATTTCCTGAAGTGTTCTTGATCAAGTTTGTTGAGCAGAAAAGTTGTCTGGAAAGCTGTGCTCTGGTAGTGATTATGCATTTTCCACTGATGCTGAAATAGTCAATATTTTAGAAGTAGTAAGGCACGAGGTTTATGTAATTCCCTCCACTGCAGATAAGACTTGAGGATTCAGTTCTTCTCATGCATAAACCAACATTGTAGAAAGACAGCTTGGAAGGAAATCTCTTATCCTCATGTTATGTTGCTCCCATATTTGAAGTCTGAACCCACTGTGACAAACACCTTGGAGCATAAAGGCAAGTATTCTTCCAAATCCATTACCATAGAAATACTGTCATGCCAGAACAGACTAGTTTATTTCTGTTTTGGTAAGACAGTCAACAAGCTTAACCTTTGTTTGAAACCTCTAGTGATTTAAGAAAACAAGTGCTGTGCTGATAGCAGAAAGACCTTGTCAATGCATCCTTCCAGTGGGGCTATTATCAAGTACAGACCAAGCCTTCCTTCCCTAGAAGAAACCCAGCCAATTGACAGGAATACTTGTCTTTAAGACAACTGTACCTTTTCTCAAAAGTAAATTTAAGATTATTAAACCTGTATCAGATTATGTGACAAGGTTTTGGTAGTGGGGGACAATGGGAGGCCTCTGTGAGAAGACACCAGAAACTGCCCCCATGGTGGACAAAGCCAGGGGAAAAGGCAGGGGAGAAAGTGGTTTTAGTTTTGTCTCTGTTTCTCACTATCCTACTCTACTGTTAATTGGCAGTAAATTGATCTTCCCCAAGTGTCTTCCAGCCAGTGGGATGTCAGCTTGGACTATCATTTCAAAAGGTCCAGTCACATTATCGGCAGGCCCACAAAGCCTCCACAGAGGTTGTTGCTCAACTACAGCCATGACACTCCGGTGACCCAAGTTTTGAGTAGCCTACTTGTAAAGATACCTTCACTTGGCATGTAGCAATAAATGTATAAATGAGTGACCTTACAGTTGGTCAGTGTCAACTACAAATATTATCCAATTCCCTTTTCTCCAAAGTCATGAGGAACCTGCAAGTGCTTCTTAAATCTGCTTAGGGACATTTAGGTTTGCTTGCAGTGATTGTCAGCTATCTCATGAACCAAGAATGATGAAAGCATTTGGCAACCAGGCTAGTAACTGAGAAAACTTACTCTTGGAATAGCTGCTTAAAACAGTTGTTACTAGATTCATGGAAAATTATGCCTTAAGCAAGATCTGCTTTATAAATCCCTTCAGCTTCCCAGAGATGATTTTTTTTGCACACCCATGGCACATCAGTGGAGAACAACCAATTCCATGTTCCACAGATCTGACACTGACAGCTGTATAAGAGCACATATGCAGCTAGTACACCTGGCCAGTAAAAAAAGGGAAGATCAGAGCATGTTCACTAATTGGGAAGAGTTTCCCAAAGGATATATTCTCTTTTTCTTGTCTCATCAGTTGTGTGCACTATTCACTTACTAAAATTCAGAACTTCAAAGCAGAAATAAACTTCTCAATAACTTAATCTCTGCTTAATGTTGCTGTGTACAATGTTTTCAACACTAGTTCAGAGAAGACAATAGTTTTTGAATACCTGTGGAAATGGACTTCTACCCATCACAAACTTCATAGGCAAATTCTAATGCATAAGTCCTAATTTCAAAATGGTATTGATTCCTAGCAGCATCCTGCTTTCCCCCCAGCCCTGTTCTCAGTATTCTGTTCTCTAGAAAAAGACTGTGAAAAGCTTATATAGGAATACCCTGGGAAATATGGAATATTTCAGATTAGAGTTCAAAAGCTTCCCTGTTGTCTGAAGTAACTGCAGTACATTCTTCCTATTACACAGAAAAAGGGTTGCCTTTTGAACACATTTTGAACACCTATTCTGTTCATTTAGTATGAAAAAAGTCATGGTGATGCCACTCATAAATACATAAAAAAATACATTACAGATGTAGAATATCTATCTGTAGTAAATACATATATTATATATGCACTGTACGCTATAGAGAGTTTTTGATGGTGTGGGTCATTTCAAAATCTTTTTCAACAAATCCACTCCTGCCTTTGCAATTACCACATTTCTTATTAAAAACACATTGCTGCAGTCTTGTCTCCTTTTTACATACTTACAGATACCCTCTGTAACAACAGAGAACATGCTAAGGAAACACTGAAAGTTTATACAGACACTAAAATCATTGTAAAAAAAAAAAAGAAAAAACCAAAAGACAATTATTTTAACCAATTTCCACCTTTTAGTTGTTATGTTTGAGAATTTTAGTATGCAGTTGAAATTGCAGGTGATTTGATACAACCCTCTCAGTGTATCTGCATGTGGCAGAAGATGAGTTCTTCAGTCGAAGTGGTGCTTTCGCACAAATATCCCCATGCATCATTAAAGCATCTCCAGCACTAGGTGGGTTTTAGTGATATAGTCTAGAGTCTGGAGGGCACAACAAATTAAACTGTGCATATTACAACCATTAACAAGAGAGCCCTTTATTATCTAGAGATTAAATGTGTTTGCTGGTACATCTTCCTGAATAGACATTTCTTCCTAAAATGTGTTTCATAAAATACAAGGCTTTCTGACTTACAAGGTAGATACCGATTTGTAATGGATGTCTATTTTCTTCCTGTTTTAGAAGACATATATTGACTTTTCCTTTATCCGCATCATCCTGCTTCAAATGTCAGACATCTCTGAAGAAGGCTTAGAAAATAGCTTTCACCTCCACAGCCAGGACCTGAACTGCCGCGGTTTTTCTACTTTGCAAGAAAAGCCACTCATTCCCTCCCTTGTGACTGAACATCAGATCTCTTTTGGATTGCGCACTCATTTGACTTACTCTCACATTAAACCTGATAGGCACAAAATATAGCAAAACTTAGTAACAGTTGGGTTTATACCCCTTCCCTAACTTTTTTGCTGCCATTGCTTCTTCTGAGAGCTTTCTGTTTCTCAGAATTTTGATGTGGATTTTACCCCTTTTTAAGGACTCCCAATTTTGATTCCCATCTAAAGAATGCTTCTTGTTAAGATGTTACAAGCTATTTCTGAAATGGTTGCTATTCAACCATGTGAAAGCAAAGCACATGTAACCTTCTCTGGTGGGGAAAAGACTGGATGAGTTGCTTTAAAAGGGGTTTATTTTTCTTCACACAGCTGGACATGTTTTCCTACAGCAAACTCAGCTTTCAAAGAGTCTGTTCCTACATCTTCATTTTATACCAGCAGTAGCTCTTTTCAATGTATAAACCACTAGTCAATCTGACAGAAGAGCTCTACTCTTAATCTGAAAGTTTCAGGTATAAGAACATCTAAATCCATCAGTAATTAGACACAATTTTGGGAGGAGTATCTTCACGATTTTCTAGAAAGAATTAGATGCTACCACTGTACATCAGTTTCCTTGTTGTGGTAACTTGCATGTTACCCCAGGAGGTTTTAAAAAGAAGTATACAGTTTGTGTTTAAATTAATGTTAAAAGTTTCTTCTACATATCTTTCTTGTTTATTCTCCCTGGCACTATGTTCTGGACTACCCACCTACTATTCAGTTGCCTATAATGTAAACTTTCCCAGTTTTATTACTTTCACAAGCAGACCATATCAAACAATCTACCATAACACATATTTATTCAATGGCTGGAGAACAGCTTGCTAATCAGAACAATAGATAAGCTCTCCACAGTATTAATAAAAGGATAGCTATAAAGCAAGTCTTTATACAGAGGTTGCCAACAATTATACTCTGTTATGTTCTCAGACCTGACAAACAATGATCACTTGGCATTACTGAGTATTTTTTTCATAAAATATATTTTATCAAAGTCAGTAGTCCCTGTAAAATTTCAGGAAAAGAGCTATTTGCATTGCATACCAATTTCCAAAAGCCATCAGACTACAATTTATATTTATGGGTTTAAGCCTCTAATCATGAATACTCCTGAGCTAAGATTTTTCTTAAAGTGTTTTTGTTTCTATTGCCTGGTAGTGCTCTTCCTAACAATTGGCACCTGCAGCGGCTCTCTAGCTTTTTTTAAGGTTGTTTCCCTTAAAAGCTGCACCATAATTGAAGATTGAATTGGTTAAAATTGCCAAAATGGATTTTTCCTGATGCAGAGTAAGCCCCTTGCTTTTTATACATGCCTTTCTACCTGACATTTACCCATACTTTTTCGATCCTGCTGACACACACAGCACGATGTGTTGGTTTTCTGAGATCTCATTCATGACCGCCCTTAAATAATCACCCACTGGATGTTTCAAGTCTCCCTTATGATTCAAGAATGTCATATCACCTGTCAAGGTATTGGCAATGATCTTACATTTCTATAAAAAAGTGCTAAGTGATTGTAAGTAGGGATGAAATGGGCTATGAAAATGTTTTATTACTAATGTGTAACTGGCTTTGGCATGCTTCAAAGGCAGGCAAACCATTTCATCACATCTACGATTGCATAATGAACCCTGGTAATTACTGGGAGGGAGAACACTGAAGGCATTTACAGGGATCAATGACAGTCCTAAAAAAGAAAAGGCTTATTCTTTGGCCACATTTACTACTGGAAGAATTTTAGAACAATTTAGTAACCTGCTATTTAGTAGGGCTCATTGATAAAATTGTTTGATTAAATTCATCTGCCTCTCTGACCATGCAAGTGGAAAGAGACGCTGCACATGTTAATGCTGTCAATTCCCAAAATAACTGAGGGACGGGAATGTGTCACATAAAGTTTTGGGATGTCCAATATAATGTTCCCTGCTTTCGCTTTCAGAAAGGAATGGAGAACCAAAAAAATCTGAATATATGTCATCACCAGGCTATAATTACTCCTCTTTGCAGATTCTACAGAACTGGGCACTAAGGGTCGTGACAGACAAGTCTTTTTAAGAGAATTCCCCAATCTCTCACCCCAATTCAAGCTGTGCTGTTCTGCTTGTGCTCCCAGTGGGTTCTACTGGCACACTCTCATCTTTCGAGATAATTGGCCTTTTTCTCTATCTTGTAATAAAAAAAGCATTATTCCACATCCCTTCAAAGATTTCATTCTATTTAGAGTAAGAGGAGACATAACCATGGAAAAAATAAGTACTAAATTGAAATCCTGTGGATTTCCTGTCTATTTAGAGTATGATAATCTAAAAAGAATGACTTGCTTTCAATTCCGTGCCCTGAAACTCATAACATACCTTAATTTATTATTTTTTTTTTTTGTCAGCAGTACACAGTAGCCACTGAATAGATGGACATAAATACCTGCCTGCTATTCCTTCTTCGAGGAAGACATACTCTGATGCTCCAAGAACATAAAGCTGTAAATAGCTGTGAAGATGCCTGGGTCATACACTGAAAAGGATAATGATGTCATCTTAGCAATATAAATTTCCAGCCTCTTCTTTTTACAAAGTACTTATATACTAAAAGGCCAGTTCTTTACAAAAGTCAAAAGTCTTATTTCAACATAGTCAAGAAATCCCACTTTCCCTCTACAGCACATTAAAGTGAACCCTATAGCACCTCAGATTCTTTCTAAGCATGCTGACATCAACTCCACAGTATCTCAGGCTGGGTGAAGGACCAACCTAACACTGACATTGTTTTTTTTCTTTCAGTCTTTCACACACATTAACAACCCATTTACCTCTGAAATCTCAGCAGTGAAACTTTAACAAAGACCCATGGCTGGAATTCAGTTTCTAAACAGAGTGCTTCGAAGCTGTACTGTGCACGCTAGATATTCTGAAAGCTAAAATCCTTCAGCAGCTTTCCAGCAATGAAGCAGCCAGGTGTACATTGTACATTACATTGTACATTACAAAGGTGTACATCTCTGGTGCTGCAGGTCCATAAAGGTCTTCATAAATGCCAAAATATGTTGCCTGTCTTCTGCACACAATCAAGTAATTGAGAATATTATTTTCTATAAAAGTGCATCAAAGAAACCATCCCCATGAGCTATCAGTGCTCACAATGATTCCCTTTACAGGTATGACTGCTTGCTCCATAAGAAAAATGGCAAAACTTTTAATCTGGACATCAGACACTTACACTCCCGTGTCTAACTTAAACTACCTACAGGGCATGTCTGAAGTAGTTCTTGGTACCTGCATGTGCTGTATTCAAACAGATGGCACTGGGCTCTGCACGTATAATTACAGCTGGACAGTTTTGTGTGCCTGGCATGACTTTTGAGCTCATTTTACTACAAACATTTTTCTTTTACAGTTGGACCTCAATAATTAAGGTTATTGTGTACCTAAGTGAATAAGTCTTGGGGCATAAAAAGAATCCCTTTTTACAGAACCATTGCAGTGTTCGATCTGAGAATATTTTCTAAACGCAGCTATAGTGCTGATTGCTATAATCTTTGTCTGACTACTCCAGTGTCTCCTGCAGCTTTTTTGCTGCTGCTGCTATTTCTGCATCCATGGGGACCCCAAAAGGAGACAGGACAGCACAGAAAGCACAGGTCACTAAAAATATTATTTAGATCTGCTATATGATACCTCTTTTTGGGTATGAACATGCTAGAGGGGACAGGATTTAGATGTATGCAACCTCAACTACAAACAGATGTAATTTCAGATTGAGTTGAATTCCCTTAAAATTCCTTGAATTTTAAAGCAGCTTGAAGAAATCTATGTCAGAAAATCCCTTTCCATTTATTTTCAATGAAAAGGTCAAACTATCAAACAGTAAATATCACTGCAGAAAATAACCTTGCAATCACTTATTTCACTAACAAATTGCTGTATCATTATGCCTAGGGCTTCAGAAAGCACTTGGCCCAGTACATGCCTCATGCTGACAAAGCTAAATCCTTCTGAACAGATTCCACCTCTTGCCCTGAACCACTGTGTGCTCAATTCCTCCATGTCTTCCCTTCTCCACCAGCACCCATGGTAGGGCTGCTCTTCACCTTCAACCTCACCAAGCCTTTCTGTTGCCATGAGGAGCCGGATCTTCCCCAAAGAAAAGACCTCTCTCCCTCCCTACCATCTTCAGCAGCCTCTCTATCATTATGAGAAACCAGGGATACTGTTTCTCAGAGGGATTTTCTGACCATTCCCTCCTCAGCTTCCCCAAGGACATGTTATGCTAACATGTCATCTTCACAGCCTTTTCTATTGTGTCAGAGTTATTTTGGTCAGCAAATACTCCTTAGGTTTTTTCTCACCCTTTCAGACAAGCTCCTACTCTCCTATTTTTTTCTAGAAGAGTTTGCCTCCTGAGGCCCTCGCCAACGTTATTTACTCTGTTTAAAAGATGAATCATGTCAATTTTAAGCTTCTAGACTTGCTAGTGTTTAACATATGTAGTATATACCCACCTGGATGTGTTGGGTTTGTGTCTGGAAGAGTTTTGCTAGTAGGGGGAGCTTCTAGAACCAAACCCCCTCCAGACAAAAACCCAAAATACTAGAGTTAGTATTTCATCTAGAATTTTCTTATTTCCTGTCTTTTGCCCATCCTTGGCATATCTTTTGCAGAAAGCCAGTATGTACAGTCTGGCCTGCAGAGGTGTTTAACAATATTTAGATATACACCTGCCTGGATGTGTTGGGTTTGTGTCTGGCAAGGGTTTGATAGGGGGTGGGGGCTATAGAGTGGCTCCTGTGAAGCGCTTCTAGAAGCTTCTCATAGGAGCCACCTCGCAGCCCCCTCTGCTATCAAAACCCCTTCAAACACAAACCCAGCATACTGGAGTTAGTATTTTGCCCAGAATTTTCATTTTTGTTTTCTGTTCTTTGCCCATCCATGGCATATACTTTGCAGAAAGCACAAGCTGTACAGTCTCGCTCTCAGAGGCTTTGCCGACATTATGAATAAGGTTCAGTCATCCTGATCATTTCTTCTTTTTTCTTCAAATACTTACAAGGGTATGTCTCAATAAATATTACAGAAAATACCATGTGGTATATAACCTTTTATTTAGCAGGAGGTGCTAAGCTAGGTGTCCTGGGAATCTTATCCTCAGCCCAGAAATGTATGCTTAGAAACTGGAAATCCTGAAAAACTTAGCACACACATGCTGAAACATGCACTTATAAAGCTCCTAAGTATCTTAAAAATGAAAGCCTGAAATCAAATATGTCTTGATTTGTATTTGCTTCAGCTCTTATACAGATTTGTCCACAGAACTTGAGACTTTTTCCTTTCTGAGATCTCATTTTATTTCTTTCCAGCTTCCTAGCACTCTGAGGGAGTTCTATTTTTGCCAGAACTCTTATTATTAAACTTCTGTTATGTAACTAAAATGGATTTGTAAACTGTAAGATGTACAGTATAATTAGTGTTTATTTTGAATATGTATTGATTTTTATAACATTCAGAGCTAACTGAGATAAACTAGCAGAAAAAAACAAATAAAACATAGTATTAGCACACAGGGTACAGATGTGCAACCTCTACCACTGACTCTCCCCCAAGTTTTCAGAAATTTTTTTCTACTGCAGTCTTAGTCACAGGTGGTCCATGGCATTCCAGAAAAATCACTGTGGTTTTTGATTAATGAGCAAGTAAAATGTTAGTATGGAGCCATATATGAGAAATACAGTAAATGACACTGATACTTCCAAGGTGCATACTTTTCTGGAGAAAAGTCTTACAAAATATTGTGTTATTGCTGAGGGCAATCTTATCTTGCCCCACGAATTACTTACATATTCCAATACTCCACCATTAGAGAGAAAAGCCTTAAAGCAAGACTTAAGCACTGATCAGTGAAGGAAGATATATACCTTATTTTCTACCTGAACACATATGTAAGTGTAATTGTAAAATTCTTACAACCAGTACTCCAGTTTTGCAGCAGCCTATTTGGGAGATTTTCAGAGGGAAACAGGTAAATTTGAAGGAGAAGTTTTCCTGTTCTGCAGCTGGAAGTTTACTTTAAATCAAGTTGCACTGCAGTGTGAAAAAGCCCCAGAAACATTCTCTGAACTGATGGTGGAGATGACCACCATCTCCCATAGCCTCTGCAAGCATATTTTACTATGAAACTCATAACTTTTTTCTTTCTTTGTAATAGCAAATACATTTCTCAAAGTATATGATTCTACACTTAAAGGATATTTCTGTGTTAGTCTGAAACGCAGAAGAATAATTTAGGTTTTTTTCTTCCAGCCAAGGACTAGAAATGTAATGTTTTTAAAAGAGAACAGAGACTTACAAAATCACAGGCTGCCAGAATCTCTAGTAGAAGAACTAAGGCTGTGATGTCAATACATTTGTGGCAGAAGTAGTAATAACTGACTGCTCCCTGAAAATTAATATTATCAGATAAAGGAAGTTGTTATCTCATTATTATCCATGTACTCCAAACCCATATTGAGAGACTCATTATAGTTTTTTTTTCCTGTTTCGTTATGTTTTATACCATTTTGAAAATGTAACATCACAAGAGTACATCCTGATACTGAAAAAGACAGCTGTAAAAGAACTCTCTAACGCTTGCTTACAATGTTACAGTCCTAAGACACAGCTTTGGCCCCCATCTCTTACGTGCATGCATGTGTGTGCGTGTCCTTGCCTGAAGATCATTACACATCATTATGATAGATAGCTTTTCCATATTTCACAGAATCCCTCTGGTTGGAAGGGACATCAGGAGGTCTTCAGTCCAGCAGCCTGATGAAAGCAAGGTTAATACTGAATTAAACCAGGTTGCTCAGTGTTTTATTCAGTTGGGGTCTAAAAACTATGTGCTTGCACTCTCCCCTTTTCAGCTGCTGTAAGGCTTCACCTTGAGGCAACTTCTGAAAATTTGAACCAAAATTGGCATTGTTAGGTATGGGAATCAAGTCCGTGCAGGTTCACATCTAGCAGTTTAAATTCTAGGCCTTTACTACTTGGCTACCTCATATACTAGTTTTAAAATTTAATTTCATACCTAATACCTACATAGACAGGAATCAATTACAAAAGGATAAATAAATGTTTTCAGCTTATTTTATCACAGAAGTTAAGTTTCACTACATGAGTCACATATTTGGTTCTTTAAGACCTCTAGGTTTTTCTTTCAAATATACACTTTTCAGACAAGTAGCTTATAATCTCCATTAGAAAGAATTCATTCTTCATACTGTGTTAAGATTTCATCAGTCTGCTCAATTACGATAACTAAAAATCATGATGTAAGACTTCAGATTCTTCCATGGCTTTAAGGAAGCACCACGGCAGATGTTTGGTTTTTTTAACTAAACAAAGAGTTTGTCACAAAGAGAGTGATATGAAAAGAGTCATATTCCAGGGCTAAAATAACATCAAGAATAGTTTTCAGGTACAGATCAGCATAGGAAAACCATAGGGTTTGTTCCAGGTTTTCCTGGTGATGCTCAAGTCATGCAGTCAAAAATCTACTGGCCCAGGACATATGTTCCACCATCATTAAGATTTAACTGCTAAATCCACCACAAAAATATTTCATAGCTAGGAAATGCAAACATCCTATAGCTTTTGAAGCACTTGAAATGGCTTTTGTTCCCTGTCCCAGGTGCAACAGACCTTGTTTTGTGAACCTTTAGCAAACATAGCATTTGAGAGCCTCTCAATCTCTAATATAAATACTATCACTACAAATGTTATCTGCACTTCACAGGTAGGCCAGGCACAGAGGCACATACTAACTTGCCTAAAGCTGCTAAAGAGAGACTTGAAACCAGATCTTTTAAATCACAGCCATTATCTGACTTCCATTCTTGCTGTCATGGTAGGTTTCATAACTTCACTGCTACACTAAACCTAACACACACTTCTGGCATTTGAAGACATCATCTATCTCCCTTGGACTGATAATTGTGATGTACTCAAGGAACTATTCAGTGCATGCATTTGTCATTAGCACCTGCATTTTTGTCCATCTGTATAGCATGCTCCCTGTTAGTTTACTGTGGAAAAGCTCCCCATCTTTCCTCTCCTTCTCCTGCTTTTGGTTAGCAAAATAATTACTGCAGATAATCTGACCATAGATGATTAATGCAGGGAAGGGCAGCTTGTCTTTCACAGATCTGTAGCTAATAAATCTACTTATGCTTTTCCCCTTGCTTTCACCAATCAGTTTCAAATTCATGAGCTTCAGCCATACCACTTCTTAGGGCAGTCTCAGAGCAAGTTAAAGAGCTATACATCCTTCCCAAAAAGATAAAGTCCACTCAATACTCAAAGTCAGAGTCTCCACAGTGACCAAATCACAGGGTTATTGTATTATGCTACCAGCACAAGAGGAGTTGATGGGGCCCAAACACAAAGTCCTGTTGTCCTATTTGCCCTGTCACCATAAGCTTTAATGTAAGCCTCATTGCAAGCTTCAGCATTAGAAGGTATTTAGCATAAACTACCAATGTTTATAGAGTTCTCCAAAACCTTTAAGTCCAAATATTGCATTCCTTTCCATGGCATGTGAGGGTTTCAGATCTTAAGACCTTAAGACAGTAGATGGAATAAGTAGGGCAGAGTTGCTGTAACTGTGCAATCGTTGCTTCTGCAGCATCTCTTTCCCCAGATCCTATTTAATTGAGACAAAGGTCATACTTTCATGTCAAATTAATGAAAGATAATACAGTTAGTTTTCCTTAGAGATGTGTCACTTCTTAGCAGAAAGCTTCAGTGAAACAATGGCTTGCAGGCTCCTGAGGATATAGTTCTCAGCTTGGGCCTTTTAACTGTCAGTCACACCTACGGCACTCTTGAAACAAAGATGTGGTTGGATGGTTCACCTGGGTGAGCTGTTCATTCAAAACCTGCATCAAGAGGAGACAGATTCATCCCAAGGACTCACAAAGGTCAGGGATCTCATGCTGACTCCTGTCTATCTCTCCATTTCATTTGTCAAACTAGTAACACTACTGCCACAAAAGAGCTAATGAATCATAGTCCATGGTTCTTGTCTCCTGCCTCTCTTTATCCAGTAAAAAGGGGGACTAGCTGCAGGGATTCCTGCCTTCTGGGTCTATGTGAACATGATCAAGTCATGAGCTGCAAGAAGAAATCAGCCCAGTATTGACTCCTCTTAGCTCCTGCTGGACTTGTCCCTGGGATACATAACCAATGCAGATGTTAACAGGAGGAAAATTCGCTTGGAATTTGTGTCAGAAGCTCTATTTTAATGCCTTGGCAAGGCTGGGGAGATAAAAGCTTTCAACACATCCTGCCTGTCTTTAGACAGATGTAGCTACTTCTCACTTTCCATGAAAACTGCCCTGACAGCAGTATCTGAAGGGCTTTGCAACCAGCTTGTTGCAAAGCACAGCTCTCCTTGTATCCCTTGCTTCCAGTCAAAGGTCCTAAATCTTGCACCTGATTTCACTTCCCATTGAGAGTGTTGTGCCTCTCACATGCTACCATACATTTAAAACATCATTCTGGAGCTCACTTCCAAACCTGCTTCTCTCTCTCCTCCCCTAGACTCTTATAGAACTGATCTGTTGTCAAGTGTCTTGTCTGATATTTGTCTTGCCTCATCTTAAAATACAAGCTCCTTGGGGCAGGTAACATGTCTCTTTCTATGTGTCTAAAATGTGTGAGATTTGATCCCACTCTAAAAATGTTTTAGAATAACAATAGTACCAGAGGATGCTTGCACATCTCAAGTGTCAGGCTAAATATAAGGTGAACATTTTACTCTCTAAATATTAGCTACTAGAGTCTTCTACTTGTAATGTAATTGAAAGACATTGCTGTAATTGGTTAGCAAAGCCACCAGTTTCAGCACAGGCCTTTGTAAAATGGAAATGAATAAAGCAGCTATGGAAATGACATCTTAATAAGAATAATGAAATTTAAACCCCTAGTGCAAGAGCAGTGTATAAGCCATTACACAGAGATTAGATGAGATACAAATACCTCAAGGATATAAGATTATTGATATGACATAAGTCATCTGTTTTTGTAACCACAAAATGGCAAACGTCAGACATCTAGACACTGCACAGTG
The DNA here is from genome assembly GCA_013400335.1 of Eurystomus gularis. NCBI lineage: Eukaryota > Metazoa > Chordata > Aves > Coraciiformes > Coraciidae > Eurystomus > Eurystomus gularis. Next base: position 77,292 of record VZZY01004441.1, read on the forward strand.
CCTAACTACAGCTTTTTCACGGAGGGTGAGAAGATAATTCAACAACCTGTACTGTCAGGCAAGGTCTTATTCTACTCTGAGTGCAGCTTTGTTGCTGGGGTTTTTCTTCCTGTTAACCGAGAAAGTATTGTCCAAGCCTGAATAAATTTGTAATTAATTCCCTGGATCTGAAACTCAGTGGATTAAGGTTCAATTCCCAGTCCCACCATAGTATCAACCTCTTCACATGTCAGTTGCTTGCTTGTGAGATGAAGCAACAGCCTCACTTTACCACACATGTGGAGGTAATCTTCAAGATAGGCTAAAACATTGCATCAGTGCTGGGTACTGATGTATTCAGACAGCTACAAAACCTCAAGGAGGGAGAAAAAGGAAGCATTAAGACTGGATAGCAGAGCATGGGAGCTGAGGAAGGGCTGACTCCTGGAAAAGGTTACTCCTCCCAGAAAACTCAGCTGAAAAAGCTGGTAGTATTCAGTAGATTGTCTCTTAGTTCTAGAAATTGCTGGTTTCTCATTGATTTTGAAGCGAAAACAACGAGGATTAAGAAATCTCCTAATCTCCCCCTGTGCATTTACCATAGCCACCTTTCAGCCTGAACCAGCCATGCTGGTGGTAGCTACAGTGCAGACACTGACAATGCATCTGAAGTGCAGGCACTGCCTTTCCAGTCATTAAGCATTGCTGGGAAAAAAAAATCTCTTGCTTAGCACATGCCCAAATACACACATATCTTCATGACAGAGGGCACATGGCTACGCATTTTCAGTCTGAGCATGTCATAATCTAATCTCATAAGATTTTGGCAGATTTCTGTTTTGTCTGGGCTTTGTAGCAAGTCAGTCAAAGGATCCTGATTAGAAAGGGTTTTTGCCATGCCCACAGCAAAAGACTACAAGACAGCCAGGACAATTCACTGAACTTCAGATAATGGTGTACGTGATACTCTTCAGATAAGTACAGATGGGAAGTACTTAGGTGAAAGTAATGTCATAATCTACAATAATCATTAATGTAAAACCTGAAATCCACAGTCTTACTTCTTTGCTCAGCAGTAACTAAACCCTTTGATCTCAAGGGCTGAATCTCCTTTACTCATATTAACCTGACCAGCAGATATCTCGCCGTTAAATGATTACAGGAATGAGTGAATTATTTGGAAGGAAAAATTGAACAAAGTTACACAGGTTGCTCTAAAGACACTTAAAGAGAAGAAACAAAATATTTTCTTTTCTTGAAGTCTTTCTATCTTTACTCCAAGCCTCTGCTGTTGTGCAATATCCTTCCATAATGACCATAAGAAAAGTGCTTATTAACATTATAGGAAGGAACAGCCTGCTAAAGTGTGGTCTGCTTTTAGACACATCCTGAGGTTTGCCTTATCTACTGCTGTCCCACACAAATGTTACCCAGGTGATCCATGTCCAGCTCACGCAGAACTCCTTTTTATGCTGTGCATTTTAGTCTGTACCCACTTAAGCCATGTGCACTTTATACTGATTTCATTAATGTCTGAGTCATTACATTTGTTCAGCAGTTAATGGGAAATACTAAGCGTACTGGAATAAATAAGGCTAAGTGAAAGAGTCCTTAATGTTTAGCTTTCGGTAAGCTGAAAGCTGGCTTTTCAGTCCAACTGTTAACCCAGCACTGCTAAATCCACCACTAAACCATACCATGTCCCTCAGCACCACATCTACACATCTTTTAAATCTCTCCAGAGATGGGGACCCCACTACTTTTCCCTAGCCAGTCTGTTTCAATGCCTGACAACACTTTTGGCAAAGAAATTTTTGCTAATATTCAATCTAAATCTCCCCCAGCACAACATGAGGCCATATCCTCTTGTCTTATCACTTGTTACTTGGGAGAAAAGACCAACCCTCACCTCTCTACAACCTCCTTTCATGTAGATGTAGAAAGTGATAAGGTCTCCTCTCAGCCTTCTTTTCTCCAGGCTAAATAACACCAGTTCCCTCAGCTGCTCCTCACAAGACATGTTCTCTAGACTCTTCACTAGCTCCATTGCCCTTCTTTAGACACATTCCTGCACCTCAAAGTCTTTCTTGTAGTGACAGACCCAAAACTGAACACAGTATTTGAGGTGCGGCCTCACCAGTGCTGAGTTCAGATTGCTTCCCTAGTCCTGCTGGCCACCCTATTTCTAATAGGATTTATCTCGGAAGACACTGGAGGCACTACTCCAGGTAGTAGTAGCTAGTAGTAGTCCAGCAGCTACAGGTTACTCCCAGCTACCTGCATCAGCAGTAACATTTTCAGCCCTCCAATGTAGTAAGTGTGACTCTGAAGTGGCTTGCAGGCAACTAGTGTGACAAATGCCACAGCCTGGAACCTCCTTTTGTGTTGTAGAGATTAAGGAGAGGTTGGAAAATCTGGGTTTCTATTCCTGGCTCTGTCGCTAGATAACGCTGTGTCTCCTTAAGGAGGGGTTTTTTTCCCACATTTCCCCACCCCGCTATATCCCTTTTTCTGCCTTCTCCATTTAGGTTGTTGCTACCCAAGTCAGACGCTACACACTCTGCATATTTGATAGTTTCTTGATCTAGTAGGGATCCTTTCTGGATGGAGTTAAGCATCAGAAGGCACGAAATAGGAATATTCCTGGCTTTTAAAGTCCTTTAGGTATAACCTGACTGTGCACCATGCACCAGGTGGAGTCTCTGTAGAGATACTTGCCAGCTCCACTCCTGGCTGCTCCAAATGCTCCAAAATTTACTATGCTGCTATATTACCTTCGTATGTAATTAAGATAATCTCAAAGATGTGAAGCATTAGGAGGAATGAAGACTTCAGAAAATATAATTGCCTTCAGGAGAAAAAGATTACCCTTGTGAATTCAACTTTGTCTGTTTTAAATGTCAAAGCATTTTCCTCTCATCTCACTCAACCTGCTCTCAGCTTCCAAGGTCTGCAAACTGTCTGAATGAGCAGCACATACTGATGTGAAACCATGTTGGACCTGGTTTTATATCTTTGCCTCATTCCCATGAATGTTTTCCTATCATTGCTCCATCTGATACTTCTAAGGTATCAGATTCAAACAGTGGGCTCGCTTAATCACCCTGAGTACCTTGCAGGAAAGACTAGAGAAACTGGCATGCCCCCGTTGAATTCCAGGCTTTTGCTTGTCAGTATAACAGATAATGAAAAGAATTAAATCCAACTGGTTTTTTTGTCACCCAGCATTCGCAATGAAGATCAACAGAACAGCGATGTAGCTGCTTGGAGTGCTTCCAGACTCATTCCTGTATTTCTACTATTAAGCAAATATAGTTCATAACCAGCTACTCTCTGGGCTGTTAAGGCCCATCTTGCACATAGATTGTTGTCTGCATCCAGTCAGGGGTACCATGACTCTGGTACCAGCATCTCAGTCCCTTGAACCATCTGTTTCTGCAGAACATGATACATGCTGGAACATGCCACTATTCAATAACATGTCCATGACAGAACATTTTCTCCAATTACAATATTTGTGATTGCTTCCCAGCTTGAAGCAGAGAAAATTGATACTGCTTTTAAACCTCTTTGACAGATGAACAGATATTCTGTAAGATTTTTGTCCAAGCAGACGCAACCACTGCATTTCCCCTTCAACAAACTAAATTGTTCCTTCAGCATCTGCAGTTTAGTACCAGTGTAACCCATCCTATTTTTTATTTTGTTTGGCTCAACCATAACAGACTTGTCAATCCCTGCTCCAATTTGATTTTACCTTCTCTGAATGTAGGGAGAGAGTCAGAAACTTATACGGGCACCCACATAAAAATTCTCACCAGTAGCTTTTGTAATGGCACTAGTATTTTCATTCTTCTATTGTAAATACATTGAAAAATATCACTCCTAGCTTTGCTGATGCAGAAGTATGGCCATGAGTTTACTTCAGTATGTTTCCTCTTGTTTCTCATCACATACTCATCTTGACAACAGTCCAGTTAAAAAAGTTACTCTAATACATTCCTACAGATGTTGTTTCATCAGCAAGCTCCTTATACTTTTACCATAGCTATTAACTAGCTATCAAACAAGATTAGCTACAAGACCAATCTTAGAGGAAATCTGCTAATTAGCTACATCCAGCATGTTGGTGGTTCTTCAGTTCAAATTCTGTTGCCATCACAGAACTAAAAAAGCAAAATCCTAAACTCTGTTACCAAAAAAAAAAAAAAAAATCTACCTTAAAACAGCATGAGATACTTTACCCCATTTCCCACTTCTCTATGCATATTTTATTAGACTTTCAGTTAATATTTTTACTAACAGGCTGTATCTAGGGCTCATACAGCATTTCCCCCTTTTTTAACTGTATTGTTTTTTATCTTTTCTGCTATTTGTCTTGAAATACAAGTCTTCAGCATATACCCTAATCTCTCAACTGAAGCATTTTATGCTCTCAATTTTTGTTTTTAACTCACTGTAATATTTTCAACTTTCATCTCTTCAACCTTACTAATCTTTGTCTGTACTCTTAATATCAACATTGCCATTGCTATTATTATTTTAAAAAAATGTAGCAAGGAATTGTGTTTTCTTTGAGGTGTAACTAAATTACTATCTCAATCGCATCCTCATTGAAGAATGGTTCAAGTTTTCTGTCTTCTCATTTTCTCTAAATGACCTAACACAGCTTGATTTCTTCAGTTTCCCAGTTTTCTACACTTAATCATCTTGTTTTGATGAGTGATGCTTTTTTTACTCCTTACTTGCGGATATGTTTCATTTGCTTGCTTGAACACACTTCAAATACACACTTATCTATATTCTCCTAATTTCTTCACCTCCAAATCCGTTCTCTGTTCCTTCACAAAGAATATCCAAAATTCAGCTCTAAAATATACCACAGAATACTTGTGCTGACAACTAGGTCTGAGCCCTATTTTCCATACCTGAAAAGCAGAACCACTACTGCTTACACTATAAAGGCAGATTCTCGGCCACCCAGAGAGATCCCTACTTTAAGTAAAGGAAAAGGGTATCTAATACAAGCAAGCTATCTTTCATATTTCTGCAATGAAAGTAGCTCAGCATTTCCTGTGCAGATCTCAAAGACTTCCCTGATATAGTTCTTGCTATCTAGCAGACTCTCCACCATCTTTCCAGATACAGCTATCCCTATGTCACTCTCTTTCATACTTGTGTTTATCGTTTTCTAAAGTTCTCTCATGGGACACAGTAATATAGTCAAGTTTGTATTATACATCTATAAATCAATCTCAGATACTCCAAGAAAAGTTCCAGACTTTTTGTGTATTTTAAAGTATTTCTGAACTTTTTTCCCCCTTAAATTGCTAAGCAGCAAGAAAACTCAGTACTAGGGGCTGATGGTTTTTTTAATTATGTAACTGAACAATTTTGTGGATAAGTTACAAGCAGTAATGTCTTATGATATGAATATCCATTGCTGGAGGGCTAATTCCATTCTTTACACTCAAGCTGGTCAGTACAACCTCCATAGATATTACTTTTATTTCTCACAAGCTTCTTCAAAGTGTGTGTATTAATGGGCATTTTCACCTATAAGAGAAGGTCCAGATAATGAAGATGAGTGGCTAATTACGATGGAAGTCCAGCCACCATGCTTAGGGTATAGCAGTGGGAATTGCTGCCTTAAGGAACAGTTTAGCTTCCTTTTAATTCTTAATATTACTTTCAAATCCCCTTCAAAGTTGCTTCTAATAACCTGGAAACTTTTAACTGCAATGTGCATGCTTTACCATTTGGCAGTAGACTACAGATAGGCATCTGCAACTGCTGATTTGCTGTGAACATTCTTAGAAACTTACACCAGGCTGAGTGCCTTCATTCATCACTGTAAGCTTGAGAATGACAAGTTGTATACCCTTACCTAACGGTAGCAGCTGAGGACCATAATTTCTACTACTTACAAAGCCAATATTAAAGTTCAGAGACTGAACAACTCCAGGTTCCTGCCAACCTTTGGAACCAGCAAAAGCAATCTGGAGCTACTCTTCTCATTTCTGTCTATCACCATCCATGCATCGGGTATACATTTCTTTCCAAAGCAAGAAAAATGGTCCCAAAGCCAAAAATTCAAAGCATGGACACTGATTTTTTTGTAAGCCACAAAAATGGCAAAATATATGTAACTCATTCTTTCTGCTCTACATCACAGTTCAGAATGCAAATATGCTTTCCAAGGGTAGCATGTAATTATCTTCCATCGCCCAAAATAGTGTTCATTCTGATCAAAAGTAAGGGGAAGGAATATACCAGTTATTTAATAACTTATGACATTATCACTTGAAAACCATCTGAATGGCTCTTCTAGTGATGTTTGTGTCTGGCCCTACTGCCTGCGCTAGGTTTAATGCAGCCTGTAGCAAACTGGTTAAAACAAGAGGAGAATAAAGCACTTGGAGGGTAGTGGCACTTGGAAAGGCAGGTGGAATGACGGGGAATTAAACTGCATCAACACACAGACTTCCTGTGACTAGAATAGGAAATCCATTATTGAAATTTATGATTTCTGTGAGAAAGACTGAACTCCCCATCTGTATCCTTAAAAACCTCTAGACTCCATTTTGCATATCAGTGCTGTCTTCGGTCTTGCTACTTCTCTCTGAAACACACATTTCTAAAGCTTAATGTGAGAGTGTCAGTAATTCATGCAAGTCTCTTTTTATGCATGCAACCTATAAACAACAGGCTGGATCACACCCCTCAAAAGTAATTTATCAGGGAGAGGTCATTTTTTATTACAAATCAGCTACATAGGTCTATGATTACATGGAGCAAATGATCCAGGAGCCATAGAATCATAGAATGGTTTGAGTTGGAAGGGACCTTTAAAGGTCATCTAGCTAAACCCCCCTTCAGTGAGCAGGGACATCTTCCACTGGATCAGGTTGCTCAGAGCCCTTTCAACTTGGCCTTGAATGTTTACAGGGAAGGGACATCTACCACCTCTCTGGGCGACCTGTGCCAGTATTTCACCACCCTCATTTAAAAAACTTATTTATATCTAGTCTAAATCTACCCTCTTCTAGTTTAAAAGCATTACTCCTTGTCCCGTCGCAACAGGCCTTGCTAAAAAGACTGTCACCTTTCTTATATGCCCCTTTTAAGTACTGGAAGGCCACAATAAGGTCTCCCTTAGGCCCTTAGGCCTTCTCTTCTCCAGGCTGAACAATCCAAGTCTCTCAGCCTTTCTTCAGCGGAGAAGTGTTCCAGACTTCTGAACATTTTTGTGGCCCTCCTCTGGACCCTCTCCAACAGGTCCATGTCATTCTGATGCTGAGGACTCCAGAGCTGGACACAGTACTCCTGTGAAGTCTCACCAGAGCAGAGTAGAGCAACAGAATCACATTCCTCGACCTGCTTGTCACACTGCTTTTGATGTAGCCCAGGACACAGTTGGCCTTCTAGGCTTTGAGCACATGTTGCCAGCTCATGTCCAGCTTTTCATCCACCAGAATTTCTAAGTCCTTCTCTGCAGGACTGGAGTCACTGCCTGGAGGCCAGGAACCACCATGTTTCATGGAGTTGTCTTTAGAAGCTAGGCTGAGTGTGGGTGCCCGCAACAAGAAAATTAGCTTGATGAAGCAGGAATAACCCTGCCCTCCTGGAGTCAGACAGCACCTGGAGTCCAACAAGAGTGAAGGTCATGCAGTTACATTGTTGTTTGTTAAACAAGTCCTCTTCTGTTTTGTTTCGTAGGTAGTCTTCTGCTCCCACCTAATGTCTCTGACTGCATGTAGCTGTTGCATATGCCTGACTTGTGAAGCTGTTAAACTGCAGGTTGCTTTTGGGAAGCAGGTGTTTTAAGTGACAGAAGAGTGTGAAGAAATCAGTATGGCTCCTGTGAACTCCAGACCAGCAGGGTACACATAGGCATCAAACAGGTCCAGACCCCAAAGCAATGCCTGAATGTAGTGTTGGAGGATGTTATCCATTTTGCTGGTTCAATGGCTAAATCCCTTGCCTCTGTGGTCACTTGAGAGGGCAAACAGATCATAATTCAAAACCTTGACTTGCAAGATTACAAAAAGGCCATCTTTTTGTCCTGTGGGATCCTACTTCATAGAATAAAAAAAGATTTTTTTCTTCCCTTCCTTATAAGCCATGGTACTGAGATACAGCAATTGAAAATAAAGAGAGTCTTCAAAAGGGAGAAAAGTAGTTCCTCCAGGTTTCTCTGCTTTAATACAGAACAGCAGCTTCAGAGGCACAAGGAGCCAATTATGTAATTTGGAAACACCTTTGTTTGTAAGCATGTCTGCAAGGAGCCAAGTATTAGGAAAACCAAGAATAAATTTGAGTGCTGTATTTCACAGAGAAATCATCTGAGCCTCCCAAATTCTCTTCTTGCTTCTATTTAGAGGGGTGCACAGCCAAAGCTTCTATCGATCACCCCTGTGCAGAATTCTAACAGCAAATAAAATGAAAAACCCTTCTGGATAATTGTTATAGAACATGTAGGCGATCTGGGGGAAAAAATCAGAACCAGAGATGTGCCAGGGGAAAAAAAATGATTATATTTAAAATGCCAGCCTCCTGTGAGCCCCTCTGCTTCCTATCACTTTTTTTGCCACACACAGCTCCCTCCATGGACTGCTGCTGCCATCTACTGCCATCTGCTCTGCCAGGAGCTGAGCTCCCCTCCTGGATCCCAGCAATGGGACTGGGGGCCAGAAGGGGTGTCAGGACATAAAATATTTTTGGACAATAAAGGAAAAACTGTTTCCAGGGAGAGAAAGGCATAGGAGAAAGCCTCAAAGCCAAGATTAAAAATGCAAGTATAGCTTTGTCATTAAAGGTACAATGTAAAAAGTGTCCATGCTCTGAGAAGGGAGTCCTAAATGCTTTCAAAGCAGAGGGGAAACCCACATCTGGATACACCTCTCTGTCATGCAGTGACCTAAACCTACTCCCAAGGCCTCAAAGGTTATTAGTTTAAATGACATGGCTGACAGCTTACACTCAGTCTCTATTAGACGCTGAAATGACCGGCACAGCAGGAAAGCTGGATGCGGTTCTAGGCAACCTGCTCAACATGAACCTGCTTTAGCAGAGGGATTGGTCTAGATAATCTCCAGAGGTCCCTTCCAACCCCTGTGAAAGCTAAGGAAGAATAAAAAGCCTGGGGGTAAGTCCAGGTTTCCTAATTCAGTCACCTGTGCAAAAAATGTTCTAGGAACAGAGAGCTTCTGATGCTGGCCATGGAAATCCTGCACCTGACACAGCTTTAAATTCCCAGAAACAAAGACTCAGAGAACAGATGAGCCTTCAATTACTGAAGATATTTCTAACTGAAATGTGGAGGAAAACATATTTTAACAATGTTTATTGAAAGACACACTACAAAAAGAAGGCAAAAAAACCTGGCAATAGAACTATATCATATCTGCTACAACCCAGCAAGAGAGACGCTGGATTTCATAACCTCTGAACTTCACTCTACTCCATTGTAGGTGGCAGCAAAGATCAGACTCAGACCTTCCTGATCTCAGTTCATATTTCTTCTCTGTTAATGTTATATAGCAGTATTCATTAGCAATACCAATCTACACAATGGTTACAGAGGGCTAAGAAGAAAAATAAATTAGCCTTCCCCTTCTCTGTGCAGCTCTTGTTAGACTGTTCTCAGTGTCTAAGTCAGCTGAGTTTAGTAGTGTCTAACTCGAATTTATTACGTGACCTGCAATACACAGTTGAATAATTTTTAGTTGCTTTAGCTATGCACAGCAATAAAGTCAGGTTTTTGTTCCTTATACCATTTATCTCTGATAGCTACACTGCACCATGTGGGCATTTTCTACATGGATTAAAATGCAATCCAATCTATATGACTAACATGCCTTTCTGGTATTATCACTTCATAAGAATGTCATATCTAAGCATGCCATCTTAATTCTACACAAAAATCTGTGATAAATAAAGAAGTACTAAAATATAATAGCACCAATACTATGCCCTAGTAGTGTGACTGAAGCCAAAAAGCTATCCACACTGACACAGCATTGAAGTATTCCAAGGATGTCACTCTCTCTTCCACCATCTCCTCCAGGAGCTGAGCTACCAAAACTACGCCTGAGAAAAAAGGCCTTATAGACCTGCCTTGCTCTACACTTCAACAGTCAGATTCCCCATAGACCCAACTCTGCAATAAAACAGGAACTAAAAGTTTACGGAAACTTGTTGGACAAAAAAAACATGCTGGAAAGCCCTGAGATTTGTGGTGGTATTTTTCTTTCAGGTTCTCCTTCAGGACAGGAGTGTTTCCTTCCAAATCAATTGCCTGAATATTTCACTCTTGTTATGGAAGCTGACCTGAGTAGATGGCCTTCCCTGAGACACTGTCAAAGGCTGTTCAAATAGAAACAATTCATTTGACTGGTTATCTGAGGCCCAGAGTCATTTTTTTGACAGTTTCTTCTTTTTTTCTTGTCTTTGTCTCTAACTCAGGCTTTGCTTCTCATTAGGTTCCTGATTCAGTGTGCCTCTCCCTTGCTTCACAGTAGGCTAGAAGACAGTCTCCTCCATCTAAAGCTGCTGGAGGACTACAGGCCATTACATCTCTTTTGCTCACAGTATTTTACAGTGTTTCTGGGAGCTGTTTACAACAGCTCATGCGAGTGATAAGAGCCATGTTTTACGCTGGGTAACAACAGCAAGTTTGGGCCTTTACCTGAAATGAATCATTACTCTAAAGGGAAGAGTTCCTAACCCAGCACTCCACAGACAGTCCTCCCCTCACAAAGCCCACAGAAGGGGAGGGTTGGTGTGGCTCCCACACTGCATTCCATTCCTCTGGCAATTTGCTTCTTGGCCATACTACTGATCCATGCAGACTCTGAAGCCAGAGCCAATGCTTCCTTGCAGGCAGCAGGATAAATCCAGTAAGAGAGACCATGTCCCAAAAGCTATGCTATTTAAATTGTTAAAGCGGGCAAAGTACTATTAGCTCCATTTACAGGTAAGAAAGGAACAGAACTTGGTCCTCTACCTTTCCTTAATAACTTTTCCATATGTCAGAAGCTATCTATGTGCAATCCCAGAGGACTAATGCAGATGCTTAATAATGAACAAAAATATTATGTGGTAATGAGCCAGTAAATAAAGATGAATCATCTGCCCAATTAAAACTGCCAATAGAATTATGCAGCTACTGTAAGTTACCCCAAATTGTATTGATGAGTATTCACTGTATATATCTGCATAACATGTCACAGAAAGCCTTTTGAACATTTTACTAGATGCATTTTCTGCACAGTTTGAGTTTTTGTCTTTGCTTGCATCTGAGAGATGAAATAAGTGCTCATCACTGCACATGAAAAAAAAAAATCAACTTTTTTCTTTCCTTTTAAAATCTGTCAGGTACAGTTGCAGGAAAAAAGTGTGATTTGTGATTACATGCTGTACATTGTTACCCCATGTAAAGCCACTAGACCATCACAGCTGTCAAGAGAAATATGAACAAATCAAGGGCCATTGAACACTGTGAATTGTAAGAGCAAATCAGCAGAGAGGGATTCTCACAGGTATTTCTGGAACCATGACACATGGGACAAGTCAGGGGGATCAAAACCCTTGGCTTCCCACTTCAATCCATGGTGAAAGAGAAGGTTGCTATGCTGAAGTATAATCACAACATTCTGGGCATCAACAGTCAGAATTTTCAAATGATATTTCTTTGCTCTGTGTCTGCCATTTTATTTATCAGGTGATGTTTTTTTCCACTGCATTTACATCCCACTAGATGTGCTTACTAAAGATTAGGGGAAAAGGGGAAGACTAATGTGGTATAGCACAGATCTACTTCTGCCTGTCTCCCGGTATCCACTTTTGACTTTTTCAAAGCCATCTCTAATACAAATTGGTTTTGGGAACAATGAATTTATGAATTCATAAACTCCATAAAGGTCACACTCTTCCAAGTTACTAGCGGTTTGATTATAAGGTGCACTCTGCTGCTATATCCTGATCATTTATAATGTTTCACAATAATGCCTTTCTTAGAAATAAAGGGCTATCCCCAATATATTAATTTGTACTTAGTACCATTTTTTCTGTTGCTCTTCTACTACATGACAGGCTCTTCATCTTACCTCATGCTATTGCTTAGAATTGCCGCATTCGGTGAAGAACCTGCTGTGTTTCTCTCCAGAAATGGATGCAACTCATCCATGACTACAATGGTACTTTTACACATACTATAAACAAATGTTGCTGCCTTTCAGACAGTCAATGAAGCCTACCAAAACTTTGAATGCTTTCAATGAAAGATGCATAATATGTTCAAAACAAATGTCAAAAATTTACACAAAAATGAAATAATCCACATCCCCCACAAAGGATTTTTGCTTCCGCAGGGTTGAAAATGTCTATTAGCCCAGTGTGACTACTTTGCTTTGCCGCAGAAGTGATGGGGCCATAACTTGTTCACCTCTCAACACCTACCTGAACTTCATTTTACTCTAAGTACCATTCCAGAGTTCTCCGGTTCTAAGAGGTATTGGCAGCCTTGCTCCTAAAGTTTCCTATTCATAAAAACTACTTATATTGTGTAAGACAAAGGTTTCCTCTAATCTGCCACAGACACAAGAGAGAATGGGAGGAGGGAGTGGAAAGAAAATGAAGACAAGTGCATTGCAAGAGCCCATCCAACAACTCTGCATCCTAGAGAAGAACAAGACTAAGTCTTTAAAAGGTCCAACTTTTCACCCTGCTCTCAGGACTCCCAGCAAGTGAGGTGCACTCTAGATAGAACAACTGTCTCAAAGTAAGAGACACAAAAGCTCGAAACGATTAAAACCTATTCCCTAGCTCTAACCTAACTATGGATTCAGAGGAAAAAGTACCCATTGTTTCAAATACGATAAAGATTTCCAGGAGTATTCTCAGACTTGCAATTTCACTACTGATCATTCATCCTGGGAGCTGGATCTGTGCATAAATACTTGTACTGCAAAAACCAGCCTGCTATTCCATGAGCTGAAATAGGAGTCTCACAGATTCTGGAGAATGTATTTGCTTAGGTTTACAACTGCTTCTGGTTCATTGACTTTAACTGGAATCTCTCACTGGTGGAGATAAACACATATCAGGAGTTTGCAGTTTCAGACCCATATCATTCATCTTTCCTTTCTGTTGGCAATTAACATCACTCAGACCTCTTGTCACATTAGGTTAAAAAGCAGGCCACAAGCTCTAAAACTAAACATATAAAACAGTCAGTTTCCAAAACCCAACCATGAAACATGTAGGTGACCTCTTTCTTTGGCAGAGCTTTCCCTCACCTTCAGATACTTCCCAAGAGTTGGATGCAACTTAGTTAACAATTTCTCTAAGCCATGTTTGTGAAGGTATTTTGTGTGTTGGTCTCTAGTATCTTGTTATGACTCTGTGCAGCAGACTTTGGGAGGTTACCCTATTTGGCCAATACTGCAGAGTCAATAACAATTCTGATGATACTATACTAGTTCAACACAGCTGTCTAATTTAATTTGTATTTCATGCAACCATTCTTAAAATACAGTGCAGTGCTAGACTTGAAAGAATGAATGCTGAGAAAATCCCACTGTGTCATATTATTTAGACTGGCTAAGCAATCTTACTCTGCTATCATCTTGAAAAGCCTTGTAGAAGTCATAAGATTTGCCCATAATTACTACAGAGTGATGAGGAGAAGAATGCCTTGTTGTAAAGACTGTAAATGCACCTTTTTACACTGAGGTAACTGATGATAGATGCTGTATCTCATTTTCCAACACATCATCCCTCACAAAAGCCACCAAACAAATGGAAATGGGATATGATAACATAAATAATATTCCATCCCCACTTGTCAACTTCTTCCTGCTGTCAAATCAATAAAAATATTTAAATTATTTCTAAAACAGTAACATTGTCATGTTGAAGCCTTACAAATGTTTGCTGTGTATATCAAGCTGCATGTTTATTTTAGGAGAGATGAGGAATATTGTTAAGGTTAATATAAGGAAAGAAGATAGTGTGTCTCACTGTGCAGTGGCCTCCAACACTTCTCTTCCAATAAGGCCAATAAAGGCTTCAGTTCTGACCACTGTTTTATATACGATCATATTTAGTAACTCAAATAGCAATATAACCTACTTGAGCAAGATGTAGGGAAGCAGAAGGGGACAGCCTCTGCCAACTCAGCATCAAATCCAGACATCCTTCTCATGAACAAAATAGCCACTACAGTCAAAGGAAGGTCTAAGTAAACTGGAAAACCTTCTTTATGTAGCCATCTGAAGTGCTGGGGCCTGAGGAATGGGCCCTGAATTAAAGTTGACATATGGATGATTCTTACAATCAGACGGTGTGTTTTTGTCACAGAAAACCATCAGAGGATTTTTCTCTGCTGGGAAACTAGCTGATTAGCTGTGAGAACAGACACTCAGCTATCCTGGGAAATGTGTGATTAAACGAAAACAGAAAGAGGTACACCCCTTTTGAGTTCCTTCTTAGGCTTGGCCAACCTTGGACAGAACCCAATAAAGAGGAAAGATGCCAAGTGTCCCACTTTTGAAGTTATTTTTAAGGTTGCTTATGCAACCAGAGTTGTTTATTCAATGGTATAAAAGCTGGTCCCGCTTGCACCAAACTTCGGTAGCTTCACCTACAAGTGGATACACTGCGTAGGGCTTCCCAATTGCCCAGGAAAAGGTTCTCCAAACCTTGGCTGCAACTGAGGCACCCCAGCAACTGTGGGTCTGGATGACGGTAATGCATAAATAGGGCAATTAGTGATATGTCTCTCTTGATCACTACAGTTATTTCTATGTAGTAATGATTAAGTGCACTACCCTGCTTACTCCTGCTGCTACTTAAAGCTAAAGTATAAGTTGTTTGTCTTTTCTGATTAACCAGACAATTTTATTTCTGTTTCATCTGAAGTGAATAGTAAAATAAGCCTGAGCCTTTTGGTGCTGTCTGTGTTCTTTCTGCTGGTCCTGGCAAACAGCAAAACACCGTATCTTTCAAAACTCTCAAAAAACAGATCAAAAGCCTTATGATTTAGCTTGAGATCACCCATTCTTTAAATGAAGTGATTAAATAGCTATACTGCACTAAACACATACTGACAGGGGAAACTCTCATTTCCATCTAAATGTTGTGTTATAGCCTACGGAGTTGGATGTGATATTCATGAAGTAGAGTGGCTAAAAAACATTAAAACTAGTTTTATCACAAACCTTTTCAAAAGATTTTCCTGTTCTCTAGAGCATGTCACTGCTCTCCCTCAAACTCTCCTGATGGCAATGGGAAAAAAAATACATCAGGGATGAAGTGCTTTAAGTTAGCTTGCAGCTTGATAGGATTGTAGCACAGAAAAGGAATATACTATTCAGAATCATTCATCACACACTGAGTACATGTATTATAAAAGGGGAAGGGATAGAGAAGGAAGATAGTCTGGTAGCACCAAATTCCCAGTCTTTCCTCATTTTCTCAAGGGAAAAATTGTCTGAGTGGCAAAGACCAACTGAACCTTGTTGGCTTCAGCAACCATTGGGTGGTGGGGATAAAGCTGATGTTCTGAAGAACATGCAAGACATCCACCCTTCTGCAGTACATCTAACACCTATTCTTTCAGCATCATGCAGTGCTAATTCAAACATTTTTATTTCATTAAAATTCAGCACTTTTCCTTACATGTTACAGTACATAAAATAGAGCTGATATTTTTAATACTTGCCCTCCTCCATAATACAGCTTCTAATTAGGCAGCTGCAATTATATGGGGGTGTAAAAAGCAGACTACACATTATGAAAACAGCAACTTTACAGTAAGATCTTCTCTACAGGGCACAGAAAGATATCAGAGAGGTACAGAAAGCAAAACTCACATAAATATCTTCTTTATGGAATGTAAATACAACAGGAGTTTAAGCTGACTGGCAGAAAAACATGAAAATTGTCCAAACCCTATCCAACTACTTGAGAGTCCTGTTTCTGACACTGAGCAGCACCAGATGCTCTGAAGGAAGGCTGCACCCAAGACACTCGCCTCAAGCCATACGGTCCTGGTGAAAGGCTGAAATCTAGAATTGTCCCAGGCTCCAAGAAGGCTTGCAGAGCATGTCACAGCAGAACAGTAACAGGTTGGGCAGTAATGTGCTTCTTTACTCATCCTCACCCACCTCAGCCTCCATTTCAAACTTTGTTTATTGGATTTAGGCCCTGGAAAATGCTTCAAGAACCTTTCCCAAAAAACCCAGTGAGAACAGTGGTACTTTTAAAATCTTCTGGTCATTTTGTTCCTTAGATGAGTATTTTCTCATATATCAAGAAGCTATTGACTTCAATGATGACCTTCCACTATCATTTTCAGGGTGTAATTGGTTGTGTAAAATAGAATTATCTCTGCTTTAAATTTCTCAGCATATTTCCCTATAAACCTTCAGATACATTTTTCTATAGAAACGTGCTAATATTAGTAAAATCAGCCTTTTAGACAAGAAGAAAAATGTGCACTAGAGTGCTAAAGAGGAATGCTTTTGCTAGGTATGTGCTTTTCCCAGAGAGATTGTTCAACAGCCTTGTATTCTACCCAGAAGCTACCAAGATTTCTGCAGCAGCTCTTCACCTGCTCATCTCTCGTTTCATAATTGACCTATTTTGATCTCTTTCCGTTGGTGCAAGCAGTAAGACAGTCTTTATTTTTTTAAGATATATTTAGGTGGGTCTCATCCTGATTTTTCTCCAGTGAAAAGGCAGGCAATTCCAATTGTGCGGGAGACCTATACCTGTGGTCTCTCACTGCAGAGCTAAAAACCCAGAAAAGCATCTCTTTTTTCTTATTTTTTAAGCGGCTGAAAGTTTATTTAGTTTGAGGTCAAATTTGTGATTTCCCCTTTCGCTAATGCTTCATAGAAGCACTCCACAATCCAGTTGGTGATGAGGTGAGAAAAACCAAATACCATAATAAGCATTCGGCAATGGAGCTTGATCTTCAAACTGATCTCTGTGAGGCAGTGAGGATTCAGCTCTTCCTGCTGTAGCTGTGTTTAGGATACAAGAAGAGTATAAACTTCATTTTAATCAGCAGCTATGTCTTGAAGAAACTCAAAGGTAGATAAGTCATAGAGAAAGTTGCCGCTTTATAGTCACTTTTATGATTATTATGGTACTTGAACTCCATCTATAGTGTTTTGTTCTTTAAAGCTAAAAATTACCATAAGAAATCTGTTTCACTGCAAGTTAAGGGACAGTGACATTTACATCAAAAGTGAAAAGGTAAATTGTAGCAGGTAAAATGGGCCTGACAGATGATCAGAATGCATTTAAACTGATAAATTAGAGCATTAAAATTTGCTGCATAGCTGAAGTTTAGTTTCTTAATGTGTACACACACGTGCATGTGCATGCGCAGAGATGTATATATTATACTCACAGAAACAAGGTTGCAACTAGTTTTCCAAGATGTGAGACAAATGCACGGACAGAACTGCCTCTGCCTCTAAACAGAGAGGGCCACTTTTATTCTCATGTAAATTCACTGAAGACAGGGGAATTGCACCAGGGAGAGGTTTGACCCAGAATGTCAACAGTTTTGAGAAAGAAGAGCTTTTATTTATTATGCAATTATTCACACAGAGGGACTTGCTTTCTCTTTTAAGAGGATGTGTCACACAGTTTGACATCCGCTGCTTCTTTTTGCAGAAGCTGCTTTTCCAGTTCAGGTGATGGCAGAACAAGCAGTGTCAGGGACATACATATTTGATTAGTCTGTGTTACCAGTAGGAAAATAAAGTTTGCAAGTAAGCCATACCAAGGTATGTTGCATGGCCTAGGACAATGGAGAAGATGGAATTCCTCCTGCCTGGTTGAAGAAAGATTAAGATGAATTATGTTGCATCTCCCCTGCATCTGTTTCCTGCTCTTTTTAGATCTTGTCCCTCCCTTTTTCTTTCTTTGATAGTATTTCAGTTCGTTTGGCTACCAGCAACACATCTTCCTCATATGTGGAGGAAATGCATGTCTAAAACTCAGTAAAATGGGGCCAAAGAGTCCTTTCTGGCACTAAAGCAAGTAGTTCAAGATGACTTGTATACCTTTGCTTTAGAATTGCCTTCCCTCAAAACATACTGGCCATATTCATGCTCCATAGCACTTTCCTCAGAGTCTACTTTCAGGTGTATACCATTTCTCTATTGTCCCAAAACATAATTACAATTGTTTTGTGTATTCCTTCCAGTAAAGAGCCAAAGATCAAACGCATGCTTACACAGTGGGGATGGCTGAGTAAAAGAAATGCTTTAGCTTCTTCTTTGGCTCATTTATTTAACACAACGCACGTATTGGTTCTGACTGTCACCATTCCTACAGTCTTAGGTAGCTTTCTGGAGCAGATTTACTGCTGTCTCTGCACCCTCTTGAGTCCCAGCTGGCAGCATAGCTGCCTCTAGCCAGTAGTTACCGGAACCCTTCTACCGCATTTCCTTTCCTCAATTACAGAAGTCATTTCACAGAGAATTATTACCAGTGCCTCTCTTTCTTCCATCAAACCAAGTGCATTACCTTGCGTAAACACCTAAGTCCAAGCTTGTCCCACCTAATCCTAGACATTTAATCAAATACACAAGTCATCCTCAGCTCCCCCTGTGCTCAAAGGCAAGAGCAGGGGGAAGATTCCTCCAAGCCAAATAATCTCAGAACTGCATTATTTACTGTAGGTATTTGCATTTTCCTTCTAACTATATGGATGCCAAAAGCAATCTTATTTGACCATACTACTTGATAGGCAAAACTAGGGGAGGAGGCAGCCCCTAGCAGAAATAAACAGACTCCCACCATGTCTCTCAGTGCAGGCCTTAAGGGCAGGCATTCAATGATGCTGGATCTCTCCATCAGCAAATCCTTCCCCCAGGACCAAAATCCAGGTCCCATATAAAGTTCCAAAGCAAACTCTTCCTACATGACTTGGCAGCTAGTTTTTACAAGAACGACCTCAGGTTCCTGTCATCACTCAACATATTTACTACTCACCTTATAAATCAGACATTTAGAGGTAAGTATTAACTCCAAAACCTCAAGAAGCTGCCAACAAATACGAATTCAGAGATCAAACACTCAGCATGAGCAAATCCTCATATAAACATTCTGCTTCTTGACAGGCATCATCCCTCCTTTGCTCTCTTTCAAACAATGTAGTTATTTAACAATCAGCAAAATGCAGGACAAACACAGGCTACAGACACAGCAAGACAAGATTAACTGTCTGTGTTCTTAGGACTGTAACTGTGCCTCTTGTGCAGAGACACTAAGCAAGGCACATACTCTTTAGACTGCAGTGGTTTCCAGCCTGAAGAGTTGGTATGGGGACAACCCAAAAACGAAATTATGAACAGAGTCACTGAAATCCTGGGGACAGCATTGCTGGGTTCCTTATCTGGAAGGCAGCACAGGATAGTCTCTAGGAAAATCTTATCCAACCTTCAGAATAAAATTAAGTTTGCTTGGAGTTTGATCAGTATTTTAGAAATCGCATGCAAACTGACTGATCACGAAATTCATAGCTAGCGTAAGTGTTACGAAACTGTTTTCACATTTCAAACTGAGAAACCACAAAAAGATGACTTAGAAATTGGACAGTCAGTATATCAGCATACATAAATAAGAGAGATCCTTGGGTTTGTGTATATGTGCTTCCTCTTACAAGGTGGGATATTTCTGATTGTGTCTGCCTATGTGCCAAAAATGGGCTTTTATCTTTATGTGATAAGAATCTTAACAAGCAGTAACTCCCAGTCCTCAAACTCAGGGACAGTGTGGTGCCAAAGGCCAGAAGAGATTAGGAAGAAATTGCTTATGGAAGTGTTGTGATGAACTGATTTATTCTCCTGTAGTGTCTATAGAATATATACCACACAAATTATTGGTCCATATTGTCAGTTCCAAACTTTCAACACAATATTTTCTATAGTCCTTTAAACTGTCTTGGACACAGATCAATCTGATCACAGTGACACATACCAATCACTGTGGTCACCAATAAAACAAAGACAAAGAAAACAACCAAATTAAAAAGCCTATGTTATCACTGTGTAGTGACTGGATCCATACAATAGCAACACCGTAAATAAACTGTCCATATGCAGTATTTTGTGCATGATACTAGAGCATTTCCATGTGCAAATCCTATAAAAGGAGACCAAAAAAGTCCCCTGGAACGCATAGATATCCACCATGATCAAACTCATTCAAAATGTATCCCATAATTAAGGATTTTAAAAGAAAAAGAGATAGATTTTGTCCAATGTATTACTAAAGCATAATGGGGTCCCCTAGGTCCCAATTAGGAAACCGATTAAAGCATGTTTGAGTTTAAAAAGCTGCAGGTAGGGAGTTCTGTTCTCAACTGCCTCAAATTAGCATATTGATGGCACCACAGCTCTAGCTGGGAGGAAAGGCAGAGACCCAGCACACATTTGGCCAGGCCAGTGTGGTGCTTTCTGAACACTCCTGCCTCAATACCAGCAAAGAATTACTTACACAGCCAGGCCTGACCAGCAACAACAACAAAAAGCTACAGTACAGACATGTGCTGGGCAAAGTATTTGCTGGCAGTAGGAGAAGGTACTGTGATTGGAGCAACATGAAGAAGAACAAATGCTAAAACAAAACAAAACCCAGGAGGCTTCTGTGGCTTGGATGTGGTAGGACATTAATCTATGGCCTTAATCCATAACAGAGCTATGGCCTCAGTTTCAGCATATGGTGAGGCTCTGGCACAAACCCAGAAAGCGGTATTAGAATAGCCCTTGATGATGATCTGGGTTAACTTCTGTCCTCTTGAAAATTTAGGATTAAAACTAAGGAAACATAGGAAACATTTAGAAAATTTAGGAAAAATTAGGAAAACCGGTCACATCACTTGGATATCTAGTCTAGAGCACAAGTGTTAATAAGGAATAGCTGACGGAACCGGGGTCATTTCTCCTCCTGGAAAAAAAAGAGGCATCTCTCTTGACAACTACCTGAAAGGAGGCTGTAGTGAAGTTGGAGTTAGTCTGTTCTTCCAAGTAACAAGAGAAAATGGCCTCAAGTTGCATCAGGTGAGGCATAGATTGGATATTGGATTTCACTGAAAGGGCTGTAAAGCACTGGAACAGGCTGCCCAGGGAAGTGGTGGAGTCACCATCCCTGGGGGGTATTTAAAAGACATGTAGATGCGGTGCTGAGGGACATGGTTTAGTGATGTCCTGGTAGTGCTGGGTTAACAGTTGGACTCGATAATCTTAAAGGTCTCTTCAAACCAGAACAGTTCTATGATTCAGTACTACTTTAATTAAGTTGATGCTAGTATAATGCCTCACCCCACTTTCATCTTTGAATTAAATTACGAGATCACTCAGGCACTTACTGAACCTTACAAGGCTTTGTCAGCACTGGGGACCTTGTCAATAGATGCAGTGGGAATTTCCCACCACACCTGCCCAGCCTGCCTTTCTACTTGTCCCTTTGTTGTGCTGGTTCAGACATCATCATTTTATGCTGCCATCTGTTGCTTGATCACACAGGCCAACACTGAACTCAGCAACAGCCCCTCAGAAGTCATCTTTCAAACAGTCCTGCCATATATTCCTGTGGGCCCAGCTCCTCCGCTGCCCACTGTGGTGCCAGCATCACCTGCTGGACACAGTGGACAGAGATGGCTCCCTCAGTGGCCCCTCACACAGAAGGACACCACTAAGAGCTCAGCAAGATGCAACCACCCCCAACAGAAGCCACAACCAACAGGAAGTGATTGGCTCCTGGTTGATATAATCCTGGCCTTGCCCACCACCCCAACCACAACCACCTGGGTGAGGGCAGAGACACAAAGACACAGGTGGGCCAGGTTCTGCCTCTGGAACATGAAGCCAACAGGAAAAACAAAACATTCTGCTAGGTTGTGACTCATCCACAGGTCAACTCCAACTTACGGCCCACAACTTGGGCCCCAGCACTTCACCCTTCCTGATCTAACCCAGCGTCCTTCAGCCAGAAGCAAAGGAGAAACTTGTAAGGCATCTTTGCAGCAGCTATTAAAGAAATTGCTTACATAAGATGCTCAGGAGACAGTGTACAAAGTTCAGTCTTGGTGAGTTAAGGGAAAACACTGGGAGGAACAGTTCCGATGGGCTGTAAGAAGAACACGGAATTGATAAATGGTGAAACATAAGGAAACTTGCACACTAATGACTATTACACAAGAAGAGGATAAAAGTGACTCGTGTTTTGGCAGAAATTGGTTATTTTTATGTAAAGAATATCACTTTTGCTTCAGGTAGATCATTTAGAAGGAGATATTGGAGAGTTTGCACATCATCAAGGATTACTCTGGTGGATAAGGTTTAAGCAATCACACAGTTGTGCCAAAATATCTGATGATAGAGATAAGGGGGAAACAACTGGTTTTTATGGCTTTTTAGTATCTTTCTCTATTGCCAATAAAAACAATAGCACTGAAGTACCACCTTAGCATTTCCTTTATCTTGGATAACTATGCAGCCTTTAGGCTCATGATGGCAGCCCACTACAGAAACACACACTGAGGGAATCTTCCTCATTTTCCAGTTCAAGGACTCCCTGGTCTCTGTAGCTTCTCAGGTTACAACAGCTCACTCTCACCTGTATGGTTTTCTTGCAAAAAGTTTTTTTACAGGTTTTGAAATGGCTCTTCTCCCAGATAGGATGCATGAAGAAAAAGAACGAAAAATGCAGACAAAGCCAGGAAAGTCATGGTAATAGCTCCCTCCCACAGCACCCGTAATTCAGCTCTCCCCAGCACATGTGGTACACTGTAATATTGAGTTTGCTGCTAAACTTATGCCTTGAGTGCACTGTATGAACAGTATGTCACGGTGGTTTTGACCAGTCAGCTTGTAGTCTGTTAAATAGGGAACAGTTTTACATCTGCTGCTTTGTTAGACTCCTGGCCCCATTCCAGCCCTTCTCCATCACAACCTCTGTCATAGGTCCCGGACTACATTCTTACAGAAAAGAAGATTTTGATGGTGCAAGTTTGGAAGAATAGCCTAATGCTTCCCACCTGCAAAGCCCTGTATGGAACTGTGCCATGGAATGGCTGTTGGAGACAGGATACATGCTCAGGAAAGAAGATGTAGTAAGTTACTCAGCTCTGAATACACTGAGCTCACGCTGTGCAGCTGGTACTGCTGTTTTGGTGCAGCACGATCATAGGAATAGCAGCCCCTGATATTTCTCTGCCTCTTCAATCCCAATCCTCAGTGAAGGCTTTTGAACCACCTTCTTCCAACCAACAACACAGCTCTCACCTGCTGTTTCTTTGAGAGATGTTCTTCCCATTTCCTAGAGCAGGGTATGCCTGTGAAACGCCTAGAAATGACACTGTCTTTGTGAAACACTTTGCTAAGCCTGTATAACTACTAAATACCACACAGTACATGGCTGAAACAAAGCTGTTTTCTGGAGAACGATGCTTATGAAATCTCAGGTTTGTAGATGTATGCCCAACAAGTATTCAGAAACTACCTAAAGCTAGTACACATAAACACTTTCTCTGGAAATGCCACCTGAAACAGCCAACAACTTAAATCCTGACTCTGAAGGACTCCGTGTATCTGAGTTGCCCTTCATGCACGTAAGAGAAATGAGTGCACAAGTTCTTTTTTCACACCTTATCCCCCAAGGGCACCTGAAGACCTCATGCCTTGTATCTCTGAGTGTAGATGACAAAAAAAAAAAAAATGGACATAGTGTTGCCTGGTATGCTGCAGACAGCAAAAGTAACGCAAGAGACCTTCACGCAGCAGTGAACGTTCAGGAAGAGTCCCCATGAAGAAAAACAATTCTCTGGAAATCCTGGGAGTATTGCTAACTTCTAAAATTGGATATATATTCTGATGAAGATACACAGAAACAAAACAGTCATCGTGGTAAGACAAAAGGTTAGTCTAACTCAATATTATGTCTCTGGGGATACTGTAAATGCATAGGGAAAAGAATAAAACTAGGGCAAGCACATAGCAGTACTTTCCTAAACACTCTCTCATGCTCCAGATATTTGTAGCTTTAAAACTGTGCCTTTAAAATAGGCAATCCTTCCCTCAAGAACTCAGGTCATGAAAGGAGAATGAGAAGAAAGCAATTGCTAATAGTGGATGCACATATTGCCACAGCGACATCAGCTGAGCTCTTGAATCTATGCACAGGGGAGTGGCCATTTCAAGGCAGGAGAGGACATGCTCTCATGCTAACCTTGCAGAGACCCTCATGGTTAGACAGGCCAACAGCAGCCCTTAACTGCTTCCTTTAGACCTATGAACTCACCTAAATTCATAAACAACTTCTTTTATAGATCAACCACTAGATTGAGGCAAAGAATTGTTTTCTTCTCAAACGCCCTATAGTCACCTATAGCTTTTTATTTTCAATAAAATGCATTCATTTCTTAAGTGTAGTTATCTTTTTTGCATTGAAAACTAAGATTCTGCTGACTTTAAATCCCTAGTGTCACTGTAGTTGGTAAAAAAAAAACATTCTCTCAGAAAACTGTATTACAATAGTTTTACATCTATGATGCAAATCAAGTAGTCATACTCTCAAAACTTTTAGTGAAAATATGTATCTTTGAGGAATGGCAAACCAAAATGATGATTCGACAGTCTTTGCTCTCAGTTCTTCTGATGTTCATAAATTTAAAGAATTCAGTTAAAGTAATGGGGTTTCCATGAAGTCTGTTATATTGAAAGCAGAGGAATATAAGCAGTTATGCAATTAAATAAGCACACAGATCAATACCCATTTATTTTAGCAATATTGTGTAAGATCCAAAAGGGAAAATAAATATAGGTCAAGGGAAAGAAGAAATCAGAGATTTTATTCAATTAGCTCTTTATAGTTGCTTAACAACAGTTCTAGAAAAAAATCCTGGGGAGGAAAGGCTGACATTTTCCTGTGTTACATTACTCAAATTTATACATCATTTCTCCTAAATGGACTGGAATATCTGGAGTGTAGCATGGCCTGTCTAGTAGCAGCTGGCTAATCAAAGAATTAGGGTTAGTGATGTTTCTAGACCCCAGGACAAGTGGCTTGCACAAATCTTACCTACCCTGACAGTAAACAGAGGAGGTTTGCACAAATCTTACCTACTCTAGCGGTAAACAGAGTTAGCACCAAGTTGACATTATTACTAATTTATCACCCTAAAGCTGATAGAACTTCTAAAATCAATTGAGAGGGCCTACAGAAATCCATGGCCCCCACAGCACTGGGCCAAAGTGTTGCTACAATACTGACTCAAAGGGAGAATGCCCCACATCCTGCTAAACTCCTGTGCTAATCCACCTGGCACCCTACAGGCAAGCCTGCAGACCTAACAGAAAGTAAAATTAGCGTGCATCTCCCCCAGTTGCTCTATGCAAGGTAAAACGCCTGAGATTTTTGGAAGCTGAAGTACTACATTAACAGAAACAATTTCCCTGGGCTGATTTCTAACCAGCCTATGGTGAGCCCTATGAAACTGAGGAGAGCTCCAGAAAAGGCAATCACTCTACCTGAAAGAGGACACAGAGAAAGAATACGCAAAAGCTTTGGATATCTACCTTGTGCAAGGTTGGATGGGACTGCTAAAGCCCTTTCTTGGAGAAGGTGTACGTGTAAGGAAATACTTCTTTACTGGGAGGGTGACAGAGCACTGGAAAAGGCTGCCCAGAGAGGTTGTGGAGTCTCCTCTGGAGATACTCAAAACCCAACTGGATGTGGTCCTGGGCAAAATACTCTAGGTGAGCCTGCTTTGGCAGGGTTGGAATAGATGATGTCAAGAGGTTGCTTCCAACCCCTACCATTCTGTGATTCTGTATTGATTTACTATTGCAGTTTATTTCCTTTGCATAAGCTGTGTTTATCTTGCAAGACTACCCTGGGGAAGAGCAAACAGCTCTGGCCACAGACCTGTATTTTAAATGGGTTTATTAAGACTAAGGCCAGCGACACAGGGTCAGGCAATTAATGGGACTCAGCTAGACAGCCCTAGTCTCCTTATCTCAGCACAGACATGCCCCCAGTACATGGAAACACGGAAAGAAAAGCCAGAGAATCAGCATCTAGCCTGCCCTGTATGTTTCTCCCTCAGAACTTATATCAGATCTACTATGCACCATGTTATACGTTACTATCCAGAAAACTATAAAGCCCTTAACACTGGGGGGTAGGAATCACATTTTGGTTTGGTATTTGCATCTAATACAATGGAGTAATTAGTACTCTCCACTTTACAATAGTCTACTTGTTTCTCAGGCCACTGCTTCAAGCAGCCCTAACTTTATTTTTGCCAGCCAGTTCTGTTGCCCTCTGTAGTCCGCTCAAGATGCGTGTTTGCTCTGAGCCAAATCACCTGACATGGGAAGAATCTGGTATCTGCCCAGATGCAATGAATTGGCTGCTACTGTCAAGTTATTCAAAATTTTGCAACAGCAGCACTGCTCCTAGCAGCTTGTTTTATTAGTTCCCAATGTATATTAAGTCCATATGCTGCAGTGTATTAATATCTCTCTTGCCTTTAGAAATAAAAAATGTGATTTATCAGCAGCCTCTTTTTACTGCCGGCATATAATTGCACATGGGTTAATTGTTAAAGTTCTGAGGGAGCTATACTAAGGGATCAATCCTTTTATTGCTGTAGTAATGAGCTTCTAATGGTTGGCTGGCTAGACCCCCAGCCTTCCCAGGGAGGCAAGCTTTAGCCATCCTCTTTCTGTCTGCCCATTAATCACAGGTCTCCCATAACGGCACATCAAGGGCAACAGAACTGCACTATTGAAAACAGGGAGCAAAACCTGAGACTCATTGCATCTCATTATCTCCACTAATACATATTAACAGTGCAGATAATTTCCTTACATATTTTGAAAAGAAGCCCTAGATGGCTTGTGGCCATGGTAAAGACACATCAAGCTTGTCTTCTCTAGGTCACTGATTCACATTCTGGCCAGAGTAACAGTGACCTATAATCATTACCAAGTGACAGCATATTTAAAACCTCATACTCTGGGGAAGTAGCCTGGCATCGCTAGCACTTTTAACTCTCATAGCTGGTCGCTGGAGAGCAATAGCAGGTTCCTTCTGCAGGACAGAGAGCAAACCTGCCAATTCAACTGCACTCCCAAGCCTGGAAAAACCTGAATGAAATTTGGTGTTGAAAGGAATGTTTTATGTGTGAAGAAAAATGTCAAGAAAAGAGGGGAGGAGCTGAAACTATTCTGTTCCAGTAATGGAGCTTAATGTCCATTAACTGTGTTACTTGGGATAGAACAGGGATGGGCTTATTGTCCCATATGATCTGTCCAGTCCTACATTATGGAACTGGTGATCTGAAAGATCAGCTACAGATAGCTATTTAGCACTTCAGTTAGTATTACTAGTAACACTTGGGGTTACCTAAAATGATTTAGCACAGCTCTTTCAACTTCCTGCTTAAACAATAACATATATGATTCCACATATTTAAACAGGCATAAGTTGCTACAAACGTGGTTCCTCACCACAGTATAAAATCTTGTCTGTTTGGCACCAAGGAAGCCACTTATCCAGGTCAATCCCCAGTCCTAAGGCAGCTGAGGAGCCATCGTCTCTCCTTGCTATTAGCAGGAGAAAACAGATTCCAACCTGAGACATACAACTCCAGTGCCCTGTCGTATTTGGTGAAAACATCATCTTTTACAAGATCAGTAATCTTTTTCTTCCTGGAGATTTTAGACCTCATTTTCATGACAGTACCTTTTCTCAAGTTCCTGCCAGCAGGACAGCATAAGAAGCTTCACATACTGCCAAGCAATAGATTTGTGGGGTCCGTAAAATTGAGAGTGACTGAGTGAGCATCAAGCCTCTGGGTAGGGCAGGAAATAATGTCCCATTATTTCTACAAAAGTGCAAAGATTCAGATGACAATAACAGATTAGTGCAGTGTGTTTGAGGACCTGGTGTTGAGGGAAGGAAGCAGCAATCTGGCTGTTCAATAAGCAGAAGCAACATCTAATTTCCTACTGGTTACATTGTGATCCAATATCATAGCTGTTCTTTAAAGAGAAGGACCCCAAAAAGACTCTTGCAGTCTACTTTTTCAGAATGAAATCTCATCACTGAAAGCAAAGACTGTTCTAAATACTGCTGGGTAGAAAAGAATCTGGAAAAAACACAGTAATTAAAAAAAAAATCAAATGATTCCTTATTAAAAGAACTATATACAGAGAATCTATGTGCTCAGGTTGACTTGTTGTCACCTCCACACACTTACCCTTGTACCTGACATGCTTTCCCCATCTTCCTTCCCAATCCCCCAAATTCTAAACAGGTACAAACAGCCAAATAACTAACTTGGGAGAAGGCAGGTCACACTTGTGACAACTTTTTTTGAGCACTGCATACTACATATTCCTCACTCCCCACAGAGTCTTAGTCAGCTATTCTCATCCCAGTCCCTGGGATTCTTCAGACAGGGAGGGATGCAAAGACACCCTCCACCTGGAGCCACTTAAGAAATGTAAAGACAAGGTGTCATCAGGACAGCGATGCCACTGCAGTCCAATCTGCAGCTTTCAGTGGCACTACTTTGGATGCGGAAGTACAAAAGCAACTCTTAACATCCTAAGAAGACACAGGAACTTTGTGATCTGTCTCTCCATGAAACAAAGAGGGCAGAGGACAGTTCTGAGATTATACATTTACTTCTAGTTTCTTTATACAAAGTTTAAGTTTCTTTAGTAATAAATAAGGTGACAGATCTTGGTAACAAAACTATCTCTCTTACTTTTGGCATGTACAGAAAAGTAAACGATGCAGAAACGAAAACAGAAAAATGTGGTACTTCATTTTGCCGTCACTCACTTACCTGGGAGCAGCAGTATTCAAACACATCTGCCAGTGCTACTACTTTGAGCACTAGACTACTGCTTGTAGTGGTAATACGCTCCTTACCTATTGCAGCGATCTGTCTGGCTTGCCGGACAGATGGCCACGGTGCCGACACTAGACTCCAGACTCATTGCTCCTGTAAGGAAGAGTCAGACTATCCAGGCAATATACAGCCTGTCTGCCAGTGCATGGTTAGTCTGGGACATCTGGAGCATGTGAGTCAGAGAACACAGATAAGAGCCTCTACACACATGCTGCTCTCCCCAGTGGAAATACAGACAGCACTGAAGATACAGAATCTGAAGAATATACCTTCAACTTTCCCACAGATTATGTATTTGGGCTCTTATGCTTTCCCATGCACTTCTGGAAGAAGCCACACTCATCATCACCTCAACACTGAACCACTTGCACCCTGAGGTTTTTAAACAGACACCCAGCCATTCAGGGGCTACACTAATAGGGACATAGGATTGAATTCCTGGTAATTTTTCTTATCATCCAGTCACAAACATAAAAGCAAGAATATTTGTTTAAACAGGAATTTAAAACTTTGGCACTGTGGTAGATGAGATTAGTAAACAATTTTTTGCTTTAATCTTTTGATATCCTTTATCATTTAAATTAGAAGGAGAACTGGTAAAATGCAAATTTTTTCTTTTATACTTTGAATGATCAGTAGTGAGAAAAATATTTTTGCAAGGGCAAATCAATTTACCATTTTAAGATAAACAGAAAAAACATCTGAAAGATTGCTTCAGAAAAAGATTCTTCTGTTCTTATTTCTATGCTTTCTTAATTTGCATAGAGCTGAGCTCTTGGGTTCTCATCTTCTGTGGCAGGACAGGCACAGAATTCACCACCCTCAGTAATGGGATGCACACAGCTAATGAATGATATTTTGGAAACGGACACAAAGTTAACCTAGTTAGAATTATCCATGACCCAATTCTGTAACATATTCTACCCTTGTCCTTTACTCCAGTGCAAAAAGCATATAAAATGAAAACTACAGCAGATGGGAACCGAGGTACAACATTTTGGATTATTATTACTGGCAGCAGTATAACAGAGAATTGTGCTTTAATTTTCTAATTTGGTGGTATTTTATGGCCAGTTTGCCTAAATTTAAGCAACTACAGGAAAGGCAGCAGTGAGTCAAATCCCTGTCATCTAGAGGGCGATCTGTCTTTGGCTGTCAGCCCTATAAATGCATAGGATCTACTCAAATGTCTCTTGAAGGAGCCCGAGTGATAGACCATTACGGAATCCAGGTGCTATGCCTGAAATGGCAAGAAGAGAGATAGCTGTAAGCCCCTGCCAGCCCTGAGCTATGGAGAGCAGAGCCAGCCTAAAGGCAATGAGGTGCACTGTCAGTGGAAGTTGAGAGTTGAATAAACAAGTCCTGTTCCATCAGACTTTGCTTCTTAAGCCTGTTACTTACTGTCTAGTAAATTGGAAGCCATCAAGATTAACAAGCTTTCTGACTCAAGCCATGTGAACAGCTGGATACCAAGTGTAAAATGCCACAGTTCTGAGGCAACATCTAAACCCTTATTATATCTAGCAAATTAAAGACTCAAACTCGCTTTCACAACACTCACTACCCATCACTTTAGGGCAACCATCCCAACTTCAAATAGGTAGAAGCATATCATAAAACAATTAGCAATTAATACAGTTGGCATGCAGCGAAAGCACCAGAAAAATTAGTGTCATCAATCTTCTTGCAGTATCCACGGCAATATCAAATAGAAATCTCATCTCTGTATTATGATGCAGCTCAGAAACTGAACTAGTATTGCTACTGAGAGAAAACCCAATCTACAGGATTTCAACCCTCATTTGAAATTCAGTTTATTAAATACATTTCCCATTAAGTCAGTTTCATTATTTAAACAACACGATGCCATAAAAATACCTCAAGATTAAACGTACCATTGAAGTGATTTAGCTGTAAGTCACAAGGAAAATGGTCTCGCATATCTCTTCCAAGCACAGATTAAAGTATCGTTGTACAACTTGGCATGATTTGCAGTCTGCTTGAGAGGAGTCTGGTCCTCATATATTACGGATACACTTCAAACTAGGAGTAAGTATCTTTACACGGAAGATGTTCTATGTTAGTATTGACTCATCTTTCATATATAGGCAGCACAGCTCTGTTGAAGCTGCGCTCGCTGGAGAGGACAACATGGTGCAGGTAGTAGAGACCTCATGGAACAGAGAAGTTATAAGTCAGAAATAAGATAGATCTATTGACAATATTAGTCTGATGGGCCTGGAGATGATGCACATGGAAGCACTGTTCACTGTCTTTTCTAATACAAAACAAGGAGAAATCAAAGGAAAATAGTGGGCTTCTGGGACAAAAGGAACAGCAGGAGATTTTTCCTCACATAGTTAAGCTGTTGAGCTCACTGTCATCAGACATGGCAGCTGCTCCATGATTACAAGGACTCAAAGCAATTGAAACAAATCCTGGAATAAAATTCCATCATGATTTAATAAGTACAAAGATACTGCCACCAGCTAATGAAGTTCTTGAGTCACATTATCATTGGATGCTGGAACAGTATACTGAGGAGATTTTACTACAGGCTTAACCCAGTTCTTAAGTCATCCCTGGCCACCCACAGCTGGCCAGTATGGGCATTTTATGTTCTTACCCAAGTACCAAACAGATAGGCACCAAAAAAATCCTTTGAAAATAAATTTTAAAAGCAAGCCACAGAAATCACTGAGTTGAACAGGAATAAGGCAAATTAGCAGAGCTTTGTGCTAAGAACTCAAGCCTTTGGGGATTATGTACATATGGTTACATAATAAGACATATTCTGTCTGAATCTTAAGAGTCCCTTAATTTTCAGGAGCATCAAATTCATTCATCTATCCCAGAATATTAATTTTTAAACACGGGTCAAGTATGTACCAACTATTTCATTATTCTACAGAGAAGAAGCAGAAATTTTGTTACTGGCAATGGAAGAAACAATTGTCCAAGTATAATATTTCTTTGTCCAGGAAAACACTGAACGGACCTGTGGTTTTCTCACGCTCAGAATGACTCATCTTTCAACTTGGTAGCGCAGTGCCAAGATAATGTTATTACCAGGAACAACAGCAATCAAGTTGCTTCAAGGACATATACCCATTTGAGAATTTTTACTGTTTCCATTTTCCAAGGGTGGAGAAACAACTCTTGTCCAAATTAAAAAGACAGGCACAGGTCAGTTCAATAGGCAAATGAGTTTTCAAACACAGTTAATTGCTGTGTCAAGATTTCAAGACGATCATGCATTACAAAATATTTTAAAACAGCATGTTGCACTTGTGTGTGGTCTCCTTCAGGCATCTTCTAACCACAGATGAACAATATGCTGGCTGGGATATCTACCAAAATATGATGTAAGCAGTTATAAAGGAATAAGACCAACCAAGTGAAGTAATGACATTTTCCTTCCCTCAGTACTTAGACACTTAGGGATCTTTAACACTTCTGCAAAACAGAGAATACAAGAGGTGACATTACCATTCAGTAAATTTAAATAACAAAGGACAGTTCTGCAGTCTCCCTCAGGCTCTGTGTTTCACCTCACATTTTGGGTTGAATACAGGTCAGTAAGACCCGCACTGCGAGCCTGCATCCCCTCAGGGATCGCACCTTCCCTGGATACTCTAAGTGGTACTATTGCCAGATGCAACACAATCATCACTCCCCAGATCTGTAACCACATGCCCAAGTCTCAGTTAGCAGCAGTTCCCAGGCAGGGCTGGCCAGCCATACCTTGTCAACAGGTTCTTGGAGTTTGTGGGAAAACCCACACAAATGCTGAAAACGCAGGCACCCTGTCAAGGGAGCAGGAGTGGAAAACATTAAAGGGTCAACATAAAGGATCTCATACTGAGTCATGAGATCAAATATGTCTCTGTACTAATGCCACAGGACTGCGTCTCTCCTGGCACTGACGTGCAAAGGCTCACACACTGCTAACCACAGTCACAGCGCTGACCCCTTCCCTCACAGGAAGTGCTTGGATTTAGGGGACGGAGAAATCAGACATATACATCTTGCTAGAACAAGATTATTATAAACAGGCTAATATAACAGAAAGACACATATAGGGAAATGGGATTTTAATACTTGTCTCCCTGTTTAGCTGAAGGAAATAAAATATGCAAATGAACAGGATCTTAAGACTTTACTGATAGCCTTCCTGTGAGCAGCATATTTAATTGAATGCACGCTCCTCTAAACACTTGCTCCTTCCAAAAGGGAACACAGACCATTTTGGAGTGAGGAGGTGGGGACTAAGTTTCAGACAGATTTCATTTTTAAACTTAGATGTATGCAGCCACTCTCCAGTCTTGAAAGCATAGTCTCTGCTTGCTTCAGTGCTTTTTGTATTAGGAAAGAATAATATGCACAAAGAAAGATAACTGAAAAGGGAAGATAATCTGCAAAGACAGGGTGGTTCTCTGAAAAAAAGAAGAAACAACCCTGTGACTGCATGTAAAAGGAGAAGGGGTGAGTGTGAACATAACAAGAAGCCACTGAACCACTTACGCCAATATTTTGCTTTAATTCTCCCCTAGTTGATTCTAAATTACTGAAAGAAAATAAATTTTAATAGCCAGGGCAAGTCTGCTAGAATATCACAATATTTAGTGAGGCTGGAGAAGGGAACCAGCAGTAACTGATCTCCATTCTGTTTTGTTTTTTTATAAGAAGAAAAATACCCATATATATAATTTGTTCACCCAATACCAAGGGCTTTGAGTCCTTTTGCTGTCATCAGATATGACATTGCAGACTACCACTGAATGACACCCAGTTCCTAACCCCAGCTGGGGCATTTTTACTCACTAACACAATGGAAGACAAAGCTATGCTTACTGCAACTTTTAAATTGCACTGCCAAATTAATTTTGCTCTATGACTCAGCCACATGCCCACCTCATCTAGCAAAGACATCCACCTCCACTTACAAATTATTAACTGGTATACAATTTGTAGGTGTTTATCTTCAGCACTATGTCCAGCATTTGGGGCATTATGCCATGACTGATCAGTAGCTGAACTTCTAGTTCTGTCCTTTACACAGGACAGAACTGTGTAAAGCACTGTTCTGTGCTTTATACATATTTCTGCCCAGCTCTCAGCAGGCTATCCATTGATGCAGCACTGTACTGCACTTGGCTTCTTCTGGAAAAAGTGCGAGGTCAGAGTTCAGTGACAGGCAGAGTACTAAGGCAGAAATTAAAATATTGGATGTCAGAAGGAAGAAAATGGTTAGGTGCACTGCAAAAGCACTGAGCTCTGAGACATCTTGACAAAATGCCATGTTACGGTGGCAAAGCAATTAGAGTTCGCAGCCTTCCCTACTGAGAGAAATGGGTCAGTTCTCATTTCTCCAACCTGTTTTAGGCTTTCTGCAGAATCAAACAGGATTAAATTGATTTCCACTTCGCTCACTTGCAGATGTACAATTATCAAGTAATAGAAATATAAGTGCATTAAGAAAATCTAATACTGAAAAATATGAATGTGTGACAAAAATAAGTTATGTGGCTAGAGAACACCAGGCCATTAGGATAAATTAATTTACTCTTTAAGCAACCCTGTGACAGGTCCTGCTTTTTCAGATGAGAAACTGGATCACAGAGTGCTTAAAGAACAAAGTTCCACGTTTTTTTCCCTATGAGGCCTCCACTTTTCCTTTTAAAACTTTTGGTCCTGTTTTGCCCTCTCTAATAGAAGAGCTCATGCTGTAACCCTTCAGGGCAGTACATGCCAGGCTCAGGTCTGCTTCCAGTCACGGATTCTTTTAAAGATAAACAGACAGAGCTTAGCAGGTCAGCAGAGTAGGCTGGTGAGGAGTAGAAGGCACTGTTACCCACGTCAAAGAGCAATTTAAAACCATTCTTGGCTCAGTCTAGCAGAAATCTTCTACACTGGGGAAAAGCCTGCAGGACGGGGACTTGGAGTGCCACCGTGAGGGTTCCATTCTGCATTCATTCATTACTAAGGCACAGAGTCATGCACAGAGGGACTAGAACTGCACATGCAGCTTATCTTGCTTTCCTCACAAATACTGAATTTATGACAAAAGTAGGGAGGAGATAGAGAAATATATCTGTGAACAGTATCAAGGGAGTCTCCACAGGAAATACAAACTATGTCTGTATCTTTTTGAACATGGAACGTATCTTCCCTTTACACTTCATTCTGTAGAATACATCCCAGTCACTTCAGGTGAACAACTGCATTTTATATCTGGGCTCTAGAAGAGCTGCTTAACAAGGAGAGTCGTTAATCTATTTTCAAAGCAGTACTAACAATTAGCTCTTAATGAGTGTTTTTCATAAGAAAAACCAGAAATAACCTGGTTTAGCTAAGGTGGTTTCTGTGCCTGCTGCAGTAGGAAGCCCCTGTGCAAGACCAGCAACACATGTCAAGCGCTTGAGAAGAGGTTTGCTTGTGACCTGCAGCAGGGACACAAGATAAATAGCAGATTTCAGAGTTCAGCTACAGGGGGCATCACCTCCTATCCTTGCTTTGCCAGTGCACTTCATCAAAGGCCTGCAACGAGAAAGCACCTGCTAATAATCTAGAAAGGGAACTGTCATTTTTCAGCCAAAATCTAACAGCACTTGACAAACCTGAAGAGTTTGACTGTTTCAGTATGCTGTCAATGTGCTGACAGATGAAGGGCTTTCAGAAGCAAAGTGAGACTATGGCTTGCGTGCCTCGCTGGGGATGCCACGTGTGACCATACCCTGCATGGGCTAATTCTGGCAGAGGCACAGACATACCTTCTGTGTGGCACTTCTGGCACTGGCCACGAAGACAGACAGACAAGTGTTTGGCCTTAACACTTGTGCAGAGAAGTAGAGAAAGGAAACTGAGCCACTGGGTCAGACTGAAGTGAAGTCAAGACTCAGGAATTTTAATCACTATTCCATGCATACTCACTTTCACACCTCTGTGAACAGTCCCCTAAGCCCAAAGTTCACGGCTAGATCCAAGCCGTTCTGTGCTGCTTCAACATACGTAATTAGCACCAGGCAGCCTATTGCCACAGTGCTGCTTGATAATGAACTTCTTAATGGTTTGATTAACAACTTTTTAAAATTGCTCTTCTAATTTCCTCTTTTCACTGGTGTTTATTTGTTTTCTTCTACTCCTCCTTCCTCCTCTTGTCAGGCAAATATAAGTAGGAGAGATCTAATTAGCCAAGGATATTGCTTTGTAAAAACTTTGCTAATGACTTTTGCTTATAAACCCTGGGGAGTCAGCTTCTGATGTGTCAACAGCTTTCTGTGAAGCCTCATCATTCTGTATGTGAACCTTGATCCATACTAAAAAAATCAATGGCTAACTCATAGCTTAATGTATCAAAAGAAAGCAATGCTGAACTAGTTGAAAAGATCCGTTCATTTGTTTATTGATCTGCCTATGTATTTGTCAAGAACATACCACACAACTTTATCATGTGAAAAACTTCCCAGTGAAGTCTCTGACTTTGAATCGGCTGTTTTGCCAAGGTCGGCTGCTCTCAGCCCAGGTTGCCTTTATCTCTCTTAGCCTTAAAGCTGGCTTTTCCAAAAAGGTGTCAAGGAAATGTGACAAAACCCACTCTGCTAGTTCCTCAGTCATATGCATTACCAGCATGGTACTATGGATCACAGGACTTCATCTGGCTTGAATTAGGTCCTTCAGTTGCATTTGTCCCACCGTCTCCTCCTCATTCATAACTTAACTCTTGAGTCCTACAAAATATTTTGCTGTAACTGCCCCAAACGGTGCTATTACTGCTTTGCAAGTTTCATCAGAGCAAAATGAGCTTTTGTCAACAGGGACAGGACAGCGTGTTTCTGGCCAACAGCTTGGCCTTGGAAAATTTCTCTGAAGTCATATGAAAGACAATTGACCAAAAGCATCAAAGAATCTAAAATATTGGGAAACATTCTACTACATAGAAAGAAATAAACTATACTTCACAGAATAATTATAGACAATATGACATCCACACTCTGTGTGGTCTGGTTCGTAGAAGGTGGCAGGATTGACCAAGCATTCACAACCACAGAAAGGTGCCAGAACACAGATAAAAGTCATTACATAAGATAAGAGCCACATCAGAATGAAATTATTTGTATTTTCAGTCAGGTTGTGGCTTCCCCTTGTGTCAAAGCCAGAAGAGGGATTACTCTCCTGGGTGTACAGCTCCAGAAAACCATAAGAAAAGCTGTTGCTGCAAATGAAAGATCAGGCAAAGGCTCTTGTAAGCTTTCAGTGATTCCACAGTTACATGAAGTGCCTTGCTCTCCAGACCCTGCATATTATTTCACCTCAAAGACTACATGAAAGCTATGTCAGAATCAGACCAAACAATGCCTTTCACACTATCTTTGAGTAAAGGATGGTAAACAGAAAATATAATCCCATGTTCTCTTTCCAGGGTATATTATTTTCCCATTATATCAGTAACCTTCACACTTTTCCCTCTGTAATATACTCCCACCTCCCCAATAACCATATGCAAAAGAAAACTGTAAAACTACTTTCCTTCTTTGTGAGGGGCTGCAGCCTCACCAGTAACCAGTGTAAAGCCACTGCTCCATGACAAGGACTACAGGCAAAAAATCTGAAATGCAAATTTTGCCAGCATTTATGTTTCTAGAAACTGTATTGACAGCAGCAGATTGAGAAAATGGGAACAGTGTGCTCTAATTTAAAAAAAAAAATGCTTGCTATGGTTTCATTGTGTCAGACAGTAACTGCAAGTCAGCTGAGCTTTAGGGAAGGCACAAACGGGAACTTCTAAAGATATTTTGTACTGACATTTTAAAAGACAAACACCAAGTACAGAGCAAAGGGAACTAATTTAATAAAATAAAGGTTTGGCAATGGGCATTTATTTGTCTTAGAGGACTTTTTTCATGTTTTTAAAGAATACCATTCACATTGCTCATTTTCAGGCTTGGTTACATCCCTGATGGATAATTTTCCAATTACTACCCTTACTAAAAAATACTTTACTATTTCACAGCAGTAGTCCCAATCACTGTAGCAATGCAATGCTGTGTATTATGCTATTCATCTTCAAAATACTGCATAAATATTAAATACAAGACCATAACACTGCAATTTACCTTGAATAAAGGTAGCCTGTAGCTATTCCAGCCTAAGAACTTCATTCTCTGTACTTAAATGCTGCACCTTCCCACTTGCATCCTTCTTGCTCTAAGGGGTTCAATGTAAGTGGAAGTGTGGTTTTACTTGAGTTTTTATTCCTTATTTGTCATCTAAATGACAGCGGAGGCCTCTTTAAAAATCTAAGCATGACAGTGAACACTACACCCATGAAAACTGGCCTTTCACTAAGGTGTCCTCGATGCTCTATGAAGGACTAAGCAGCCAAGATAGAATTTCCTACTAGAAGCCCATATACTAAAACAGTTCCCCTGAATTTAGACAGCACTGCATTGGACTACACTAAAAACTTTAGCAGTAGCTCTATGCAAAACTCATGTCAATGCATAGCCCTTAAAAAGCTTTTTCAAATCATTCTCTAAGACGCTGAAGTCCACTTATTAGCTTCAGTGGAAACCAGAGAGGAAGCACATAGAAAGGATAACAGACCCAGATTTTCCAGTTTGAAGGTTCTTTCTAACACTACTCTCTCATGCCAACAACGCCACTAACAGATTATTTCTCATGAAGACCACATCCTATAGTCTTCAGTATGCTTCACCTTGGTTATCAGCAGCTGCTCATTCAAGACCTTGGGCAGAGGGTAGGTGTTCACAGGCACTGCTTGCTGCACCAGGGAGTGAGCACGTATGATTTCCAGGTGGAGAGAGAAACTTTGATGTTGTTCTAAAATTACATTGGATCAAAACAAATATATTTTGTACCAAAGATGAAGATGTCATGTTGCTAATTCATCTATCATCACAATAGATATATAACTTTTTATCATTTAGCTTCTCTACTGTATCTTCAAAAATAGGGGATAGAAGAAAGCCACAACTTCACTAATATAGTGTTTATTTTAATGCAGAAGCACCTACAATTATATAAATGTTAAGCAACCATAGCTGATTAACTCTGTTAAGGTTAATTGCAGTTGAGTGTAATTTAAAGATTCATTTGAAGTTAATTATATGTTCTTTTAATAATCAACATTTTCATATTGCATAAACCAGCTGGTAGGAAAATGCTTTTATAACTATCAAGTCCATGTTGAGGTCTAAGAGATACCAGGGAAATTTCTCTACGAAATGCATGCAACTGTTTTCCCTCTCAGCTTCAAACACTGGAATAGGGCCTTACAATCACAAAACACTGAGAAATTTTTTTCTGGGCCACCTTTGGTATCACAAGCTGGTACCTCAAAACTTGAGTAAGGTATCCAAAATTAGTCTGGAAAAATCTTGACTGCACAAGGCTTGTATCACAACGGAGCAACAATCATTTCTATCCTGGATATTCTTTCAATTCCTCAAAGATGCAATTGATCCTTTAACTTCTAAAAGGGATGATGGGAGAGTGAATAGTCTAGTCTCACAGAATGAAATGCTTTCAGAAGAGCAGCAGTTCACTCAACATTTGTGTACTGATACTGAGACATTCTGAGCATTCCACAGCAGAGCACAACCTCATTACTTTTCCCAGTCTAGATTACTGTCAGAAGCACTTGAACTTCCAGAGAGGCATGGCCTTGTCATCTCAATACACAGAAGTTCAAAAGTATCATCATGGCATGTTTTCCCACCATGTTGCTTTAAGGAAGCAGTTTCAATCACCTGCCCTTGTTTCTAGCACATATAAAAAGTTTCAACTTCATGTTTTAGAGGTGATACTTTGAAAAGTTCATACATTTCTTATATAATACCTGAAGGTATGATTCTAAAAGTATAGATTAAGTAAAAGTGGTATTTATATAAGTTCAATTTTTCAACTATTTTTTACTCATAGTTCTAACAATCTAATTGCGATATGTATCTATAAAAGTAACAAAAAAAATGTTAGCTAAATTCTGCTATGGGAAGCCAGGCTCTTACCTCCCAGTAATCTAGCAAATGCTATGTAAACAACTAGAAAAACCTCTGTAAGAAACAAAAAAGAAAAGGGATGCTGAAAGCAACATTTGTGAATTACACGCAGGGCATTCTAAAAGAACTGAGACTGGAAGTGAAAAGTCCCCCTTCATTCTACAAGCTGTAAAAAACCAGCTGTGCTATTAACCCACTTTTCATTGACTTAGCTTAGGAATTGTGGGTTAGACGAGTGGACAGTGAGATAGATTGACAACTGGGTGAATGTCAGAGCTCAGAGGGTTGTGATCAGTGGTGCAGAGTCCAGTTGGAGGCCTGTAGCTAGCAGTGCTCCCCAGGGGTTGGTACTGGGTCCAGTCTTGTCCAACATATTAATCAATGCTCTGGATGAAGAGACAGAGCAAGTTTGCTGATGATACAAAACTGAGAGGAGCAGCTGACACACCAGACGGTTGTGCTACCATTTAGAAAGACCTGGACAGGCTGGAGGAGTTGCGTGGAGGGAAATCTAACTGAAGTTCATCAATGGCAAGTGTAGGGTCCTACCTGGGGAGGAATAAGCCCATGCACCAGTACAGGTTAGGGGTTGACCTGCTGGAAAGCAGCTCCACGGAGAAGGACCTGGGAGTCCTGGTGCACAAGTTCACCATGAGCCAGCAGTGTGCTCCTGTGGCCAGGAAGGCCAGTGGTATCCTGGGGTGCATTAAGAAGAGCGTGACCAACAGGTCCAGGGAAGTTCTCCTCCCCTTCTACTCTTCCCTAGTAAGACCACGTCTGAAGTACTTTAGTCAGTCCTAGGCTCCCTGGTTCATCCCTCTTATGAGGAAAAGCTGAGAGCTCTGGGGCAGTTTAGCCTGGAAACGAGAACACTGAGAGAGGATCTTACCAATGCTTACAAATATCTAAAGGGCAAGAGTCAAGAGGAAGGGGTCAGCCTCTTTTCAGTGGTGCCCAGCAACAGGACAATAGGCAGTGGGCACAAATTAGAACACAGAAAGCTCCACCTAAACATAAAGAGAAAATTCTTAGTGTGAGGGTGACAGAGCACTAGAACAAGCTGCCCAGAGAGGTTGTGGAGTCTTTCTCTGCGTGGACATGATACCTGTGCAATCTGCTCTAGGTGAACCTGCTTTGGCAGGGGGGTTGGACTAGAGGATCTTCAGAGGTCCCTTCCAACTCCTACCATTCTGTGATTCTGTGACACATTGGGTCTATGTTCAGTACAAACCTGAACACCTTGCTGCCATTAGAGTATAGAACTGTGCTTCTGGTTCACGCAGGTGTAAGAAACGAGGTGGCTTGTGCTCTGGCTGCTATCAGACATCTGGACCTTGTCACTGTAGCTGTGTTAAATTTAGAGAAATTCCACATCTGAAACAGTGTACTAATCCTATGGGAGGGAGCATTTCCATTATTTAACATAATGGTGTTGTGCACAGAAGAGATAGGCAAAACTCATTAGAAGGATGGCCAGAAAGAACTCTTGAAACATCTGAAATTTGTTCCTTCTCTGCATTTCTGTTTAGGCAGCTTAGAATTAAACGGTGCAAAATATGCTACCAGACTACATGCTGAACAGCCAACTGTATTAACACAGGTTTTGTTGATTTTTAAGGTTAAATTCAAAAGATAGAATGAAAACTACCTGGATTACTGGGGGTAGGGTCTCAACTAATGCCACATCTCTCACAGAACTACAGATTTCTTCCTTTTTAATGACACCTTCTACATTTGAGGAGTACAGCTGTTTATTT
This sequence comes from Eurystomus gularis, assembly GCA_013400335.1. Classification (NCBI taxonomy): domain Eukaryota; kingdom Metazoa; phylum Chordata; class Aves; order Coraciiformes; family Coraciidae; genus Eurystomus; species Eurystomus gularis. The sequence continues at coordinate 119,006 of VZZY01004441.1, forward strand.
AAATAATTCTGTAATATATATTTATTTTATAAACAGAAGATTGTTCCCAGTGGACTGGAGATGAAGCAGAACATTGGCAGTAGTTTCCTAAGATTCTAGTCCTAAACCTCAGACATTAGACCTGGTTTGTACCTCTCAAATAAATATTGAAATTTTATTCTGTACATCTTGAGCCATTAATAAAGCTGTACCATCTTAATAATAATATATGGATCCTAAATTTTCTCAATGACAGCATGGGGCTATCTTGCAAGAAATATTATTATGGATTTTTACAAAATCTATATAAAATACAGACTTATTTTGGACATAGTCCCATCCCTTTTCTAATAAGGGAATGATTAAAAATACTTTATCCAGAACACATCTATTTTTCAATGATTTTTCACCCATCTGTCTCCTTTCTGTAAGCCATAAACCTCTAATATGAAATATAGAGCTGTACTGGTATAAGAGTTTGATGGCTGGGGCTGTAACTCTTACATTCCATGTTGTCTCCCTTTGTCAAACTTAGGCATGTAATTCCTTCTTCAATACTTCTGGAAGAAACTGCTAAATGAACAAAGGTAGCGTACAAGGCCTTTGGTCAATTTATTCTGACTTCAATAATTACATGGAAGTACTGTCAATATCGGCCACTTGGTTGTATTCACATTGCTTTTTCCTCAGTGTCATCTTTGCAGTTCATGCAACTGTCATATTTCTTTACTTCCTTCACACAACATACCTTTCAAGTTATCATCCTTCATTGTGTCAATGGAATAGATATACCCATATGCTGTATCCCTTTTATCTTCAGTGAGTTTCAAAGGCAAAGGATAATGTCATATCACACATGATAAATCCATTTTTCACTAAATGCCTTACTGTTTTTCCACCAGTGTAAAATAGTTCTGATGACACCCCTCGTCTGGCCATCTCAACACCTGCAAGACTCAAATGGTCACAAGGAACAACTTTTAGTCATTCCATAACACTCTGGAAGACTTCCTCTAAGTTCATATTGTTCCCAGGTTAAACTCCCAGTTCTCTCCAGAAATAACACTAGTGTCATGTCTCCTTTTCTGAGGACTGACTGCCAAGAGCTTCTTCACAACATTATTTCACTTTATGGACAATCTCAACCTCAAGGCTTGTTGCCTTCTACTCTTCACAAGTCTTGTGCCACATTAAGGAACACAGGTGATGAACAGGCAGACACAAAACCAGGAGAAACATTCTCTAGGCTCCCAGTAAATCAGTAATTACTGCCAGATATAATGAATAAAGCAGCAAGATGACCCAGCTACCTGCCACTAGTAACTTTCAGAGAACTATTTGTGTGAGAGTAGTCAAGAGGACTTTATTGTTGGCTTGGGAAAGACAAACATTTTGTGTCAAGAAAAACAACTTGTAATACTATCTCATCTACCACAACATGTTATCAAGATGATCTCTCAGAAAAGTAAAGTTAGCCAGACAGCTATAATTACCTTCCTATATTGCAAAAGCTGTACATCCTCTCTGTGGAATAATATTTCATCTTCAAATTCATCACTTTTCTCACTTACTGGCTTTGCTTGTACGCAGAATTTTTGATTCCTCCTCTTGTCACTCCATCCACCCAGCCCAGAGAACTGGATAGCTTCTGTTGTCAACACTTCTGAGCATCATTTTGCTAGATGCTCTCCTATTTAATTGCTTCAATTGAGGCATAAAAGCAAGGAGAACTCTGTTAACCAGATTTCAACACCCAAGCCTTTAACAGAGCCTACCGAGGCATTTAGACTTCGAAAACAAAACTTTTAGTTTGGCTCTTCTAGGAAAAAGCACAATCAGAGAATTGTAGCTGTAGTAAAATCACTGCACAACATTAAATAATCTGTAATTTTGCTGCTTGAGTTCTGCAGCTCACAACTGTAAATGTGCATGAACATGTTTAAATTATGGGAACTACTGAGGGGACCCAGCAGAGAGCGAGTCCCAGTGCTCAGGATCGGGATACAGCCATAAGGCTGGGAGACAGGCCAATATCAACACTGTATAAAAGCAAGGTCAGGAACTGAGAATTTCATGTGGATACAAAGTTGAAAGGCAAAGTAATAACATTGTCAAAAGTTAGAAAAATCAGGAGTCAAATACAGCTACAAAGGCTGTTCTGGAGGAAGTACAGAATTACTGGTCAGGAAAAGAGAAGGGACAGAACAAGAGCAGAGAACACAAAACCAAATGGCTGCTCGAACAAAGCATCAAGGGTCAGAACTAGGAACCAGAAATGACTGCTCAGCTCACATATGCAAACAATAAGCTGGTTGGACTTGTCAGGCTCTCTGCTACCCAAGCTGGAACCTAGAGAGTGACAGAAGAGGAAGGTTGAACTTGATGATCCTGGTGGTCCTTTCCAACCATAATGATTATATGATTCTAAGAGTTTGGTTGTCTAGCTGTAATCTAACAGACTATTAACAGCTTCTAAATAAATCATGTGATTTTCAGAACTGCTCAGCAAACACCAGTTCTTGTGACTTCATCCTGACCCAAGCATACACTGAAAACTTCCTTCACCTCCCAACTGGAGGTTTTACAGAGTCAAGATAAAGACCAAAGCATTGGAAGTTGAAAAATAAGTTGCTGTGGGATATAGAATTCAGGTAACCATAACCAATGTTTGGGACCCCTCTGTAAGCAACATCTAAGTTGCCCACTTCACAGCACCCAACAGCTGCAGCTGGCAATCTATCAACAAATAAAATTATTTATAGCTTTAAAATTCTGATGTATGACACTTGTAGATTCAGTAGTTTCAGGGAAAAGAAAAAACAGATTAAAATTTGCAAAACAGAAATTTCCTAACTTTTACTGTAGTGGGTAAAAGGAGATTTTAGGATGCTGCAACTACCCTGGGTGTTTTACACACACAGTATGAAGTGCTGGGAAGCACAGTGTCTGACAGGGTAGGAAGAAATGCAATTCTGTTCTCTGGATCTGTTAACTGCTTGATCGGCCCCAAAACCTCTGAGAGGTAGTACTGTCACAGCTCGTAAGCTGCCTGCAGCCTGACTCTTTGTAAAAGCACAAACAAGTCCATCAGGACTGCTTCAACAAAACCATTCCATGTAAAGTCTCTTGTCCTCCCAGAAACAAATGCTGCAAGCATGAAATGCACATAGGTGTGGTTACACCAATGCAGATACTAAACATAGATTAAAAGAGATAGACGAAACATCAGAAGTCAGGACCTTCTACAAATACAGATATTTAATGAATACATAGACAACTGATAGAGTAATTGTCTGCTGATAATCTCTGTTAGCTTGATGTAAGAATATAAAGCTTTATTTTAGGCTCAAACCACATGAACAAGATAACCTTAGACGTACTTAGCCAACTTTTAGTGCAACCCAGAAAAAGGCAGGAATCTATTACCTGTCTGCTAGTTCATTACTACAACACATGCAACAGCAATCTCTGTATCATAGACTGACAAAGGATAACTTCGAGATAGAATAAGGAGGCTACAGCACCCTTTGAAAATACACCTGGGTTTGAGTAAAATAATTCCTTTCAGTGGTGTTTTAAGATTGCACCCCCGGCTTCAATCAAGTGCATCTTGATATAACAGGAATACAGTTCAGAGGAACTCGAGCGACAAAGTGCTAAAGAATGTTTTACATGAGAGACTCACAGCATGAGGAGACTTGCTAAGAACTCTGCTGGCAGGACTCAAGAAAGAGCTGAGCAACTTTAATAAGATCAGGGTAAATGAAAGCAAAATAAAAACAAAAAAGTCAGAAAAAGAAAAGAAAGGCCAATGTAATAGAAATCTTGTCTGACTACAAAGGCTGAAGAGATGAAAGGCAAACGGAACTTCATGTGTTTTCTACCTTCTTGTTTTTGGGCTCAGATGCACTGGTGCATCTCTGCAAATGTCAGTGAGTCAGAAAGCAAATCAAAAGAAACATCTCTGATCTTGGGAATGTGCTTTTGAAAGGAACACATCTACCAAGGCTGTAATGTGGCACATCAGGCCACCTGGATAATGAGGGGCAACAGATGAGAAGGAGGATGAATTAGGTCAGCTCCTAAATGAGAAGGCTGATGGCAGAGATGGGTCCGTTTTGCTGCAGCTTTCATTAAGAATCATTTATGTAGCAGCACTTTGGTCCTCAGCTTTGGCACTCACTTTGCTGTACAGAACAAGTGCTGTTGGACAGGAGATTTCAAGGAGCTAATCTCTGGCTTGGAGCCACAGATGACCAAGCTCTCTCTTCAAACCATTTCCAGAAAGCTTGCAAAAAACTGAGCTAGAGTTTTTATCTACATTTTCCTAAAGCTTCAGAAAATATAGTGTAGTTAAAAGAAATTCCCTATGTATCAAGACTTGTGAACTGCAACTAAAAATGTTGATTTATCTTTTAAGACTGTTAACTGGTTCAAGAATTTCTTTTGATAACCAAAGATTTTAGTCTTAAAACTGTAATAAGCAACTTATATTCATACATAAATATAAAGACAAATGTACATTTTCTTAGGTTAAGAAAACGGAAATGAGTACATAAATTTACAGAACCTTAAATAAGCTTTTAAGATTTTGTCAGAAAGATTTGACAGCAAGTTTCCAATGGAAGTTCAGGAGAACTGTGGATAAGTGCAATAATTCTGAGGAATAAACAAAGGGCTCAGCAAACCAAGTTGAAAAAGGCATAAAAAGGAATAGACATGGTCCTTCTCATTTACATTTTAGCAACTGGTTCATATGAAAATCCGATGGATGTGTACGCAAGAACAACTTAACTTGTGAGAAATAGAGAATTAATCCTGTAATGCTACTGCTCTTGTTTTTCTCATTCAATGTAGTGTTCTACTTCCAATATATTCATGTAACTACATTTACTGTGCAAAGTGAATTTAATCACTTGCTGCTGGTATTCAGAGAGGGAACTTTACATTTGCTCATGTGAATATTGAGACTATTCAAAGTGCTGAAATAATTGAAAAGCATCATCTGACTTAATTTACAGATATCCCATTAAACTGAAATAGCTAGATAATAAAAGCAGAAGAATATTAAATCTTTATGATAATAAATGTTTGGTGAACTAATTTAGAAACTGGGCGTTGCTATGTTTGTCATTAAAACAAGTTGACTAATCGTCACTTAGGAATACCATGACAACAGGACCAGAAAGAGGACAGGTTGAGTCAGGTAATGATTAAGCACTAGCATTACATTTTGACCAGTGCTTGGACTAGCTCTATTATTTGATTGTCTCTGGAAAAATCAGCTTCTTTTCTCAAGAAATGTTCTATTATTCTGCTACCCAGTTTGACTCAGAGCTACAAATGGAAATACTGGGGAAAAAAAAAAACATACTTGGAAACAAAACCATGAATGAGGCTATTTCTGTTCTGTTTCAAAGCCAGCCAGGGATGACAAAAAGCTCAAAGGAAAGTCTGTTCTAATGACATTTCTCTTCCAAAGATTTTTGGATGCACTTGGCTAAGCTTTTCAGCCCTTCAGGGTTTATCTGATCAGAAACGAATTGCTGGGCAATCCTCTTATGCTCTTGGGTCCAAGTCATGACCTGGAACATCTTGTTGTGCTAGAAGTGGTAAAGCAATGAAACTAATAGCTTTATTAGAATTAAAAGGTTGACACTGAAGCAGGAGAAACATAAGATAATTAATTGGGGTTCAGCAACTTTTTCAGGGTGCTTGGTATTGTATCTCAAATACTATTGCAAGACACTCCTTCCACAAAATTAAAAGATACATTTTTCACATTATAAATGAGTGTGTCTTTATCTGGACACATTCACGTCAACGGTGGCTTTCACTTGAGGATGCAAAATTGAGATGGCAACAGAATGACAGAGAGACCTTAATTTAAGTGGTCCAGGGCAGAGAAAATTGACAGAAATATACAGTTTTGCAGAAAGAAAAGGATTTGCTGGCTGACAGCTTTTAAGCAGAGCTGCTTTCTAGGCACTAGGGAATTGCACATTTTGCTGTCGCTTCAGTGTGCTCCCACTTTATACATTTAAATCTAAGACTGTAAACATTTGTGAATTAAGTATTTGAGGAATATATTGCACGAACCAATTTGTCCCCTCTCAGAAGAGGAATAAGCTACAATATGAGTACAACCTGTTAACCAAAGTCCCTCTAATATCCTGGAGGCATAAGTCTCACATACAGCTCAAGTCTGTCCTCAGTCTGACCCAAAAGCTCCAGCTGAAAAGAACTGTGGCAAACTCAGATAATTAGGAATGGTGATTTTGGGGGCTAACGCAAGTTGAGATGGAAAGAAAGTTTGAAGAAAATTGGAGATACAACTTCGGTTTTGCAGGGTTACCAACACTCAAGCACAAGTTTGTCCAATGAATAAAGGTTGCCAAGAGTCAGGGAGGTTTCCAAATCTTTTTTATTTTCTGTTCTGAGTAACAGCCTTCTTTTGTGAAAAGGTAACAAAGACCAAATCATTGCAATTCTGGTCCTTAAAATTCCAGATTCAGAAGTGGTTTAAGACTTAATTCCATCACTGCTGTCTCATTGAAATAAATGGGGTGTAATATAAAATGTAGAATTTGCTTCATTGTTTGCAAAGCCCAAGGACTTTCTACAGAGAAATGCAGGGTTATTCAAGATTTAAAAAAATGAAAGGGCCAGTAGTATTTGTCTCTTTTGTGTACTTGCAACATTCTTGCTACGTACACATAGTCCCTTTGCTGTCTGCGAGGACCCCTTTCCACTATTATCAACTTTACCTTCCTGAGCAGCATCCCGTGTTTTCTGAGGCAAAGACAGTGTGTTTTGTCAGCAATTCTGTATTTCTGGAGTAGATAGGGATTGGTAGTATTTGTGTAGATTTGTAGTATTTCTGTAGTATGGTGTGGATCACCACATGCTACTTCAAACATAGTAGTGTTCCTTTTTTTTCCCCATGCGTTACCTCCCACAAGTTTTTGAAGGTCTAGAGCATATGCGAAGAGAGGATTTTAGCTGATTCCCAGCACTGATCTCTTATATTCATTAATTAGAAGTAGGAAAAAAAATCCAGAAGAAAAATAATCTAGACATAGCATTTGGATTTTTACATACACATCTGTGATTGTGAATATACTTCAGAACAAGAATTGCTCACAGAAATGAGCCACAAAGCAATCAGAAAAACTGATCTACTTCAGAAATTTTTAAACATAAAAGGTAAGAGATTCTCTGAATAGTGTATTCATTTTAACTGGCCATGCAGAGGAGAAAGGCTTTGCAGAGGGATCAGTTGAAGGTCTAGGCCCTTAATTAGCTCAGTGGATTTTTGCAGAGATGAGCAAGGGCCAGAAGCATGGTAGGCAGGAGCAGCAGCCAGGCAGGTAGAACAATTAGTGTATAACAATACAAAACAGAACCAAATCAGAGACAAACAGCTTTTGTCTTTATAGCAAAGGCAATAAACGAAAGGAAGCACTGCAGGTTCTGATGTAGGACATGAAACCAAATGATAGTAAACATCAAGGAAAACAAAAGCACAGTACGAATGACTGGACATTGCACTGAATAAGGTGGGCTGGAGATGGAGATGGTACTAAAGCAACAGAAAGTGATATGGATAAACAACTTCATGTCAAATCAGAGGCAGAAACATGCAAGCTAGGAATCAGAAGTGTGATGGCTTTATTTAATAGAGGAGGAAAAGTGTTATTAGCAACTACAAGGCTTGATCTCCCTAAGGAAAAACATGAAGGAATGAACACCAGTAAACATAAAACACCATGAAGGGTAATGTGATATTATTTGTTATGGTAACTGGTTTTCTAGAAAAATTGAGTAAAATCTAATCCATCAGACTTAAGGAATCAGCATGGTCACAGATGAAAAATTACTATTTAGCATGAAGAAGATACGACACAGTTCTGAACTGTTAGATGAGTAAATAGCTAGCTAGCTAGCATGAGGAAAGAATTGGTGTGATTACAGGTCTATAGGAGTCTAATGTAATATTACAGGACATGAGGAGGAAATGCCGATGGTATTTACTGGTGACAAAAAATGCATAAGCATTGTCAATATAAATGAAAGCTTTTTTTTTAAATAGGAAGACATTGCTGCTGGTAAGTTCCAAAAAAACAGTGTTTCATAGCACAGAGCTGTGCTTCTAGGCTCTGAACCAGAACAACAATTCTGCTGTTAAATGGAGAATCATCACTTGGAAACAAACAAAAAAAGCACAACAGTCTGGGAGTATTAGCTCATCATTGTAAATATCAAGAAATGTGAGCATTGACAAACTCAATTTCAATATATGTACAAGGTAAGGCAGTTCCAGTGAAACAGAATGGTATTGTACACATCACACAATCACATTGTACAAAGCAGTAGCAGAATAATGTGATTCTACTCATTGTTGTTCAAGAAAAAATAATTTCAGTTGAAACAAAGAGTGTTCCTGAAGGGAAAAGAGCAATTATTTTCAGAAATACCAACTGTTCGTCCAAGCAAAGTGTGAGTTGATGAAGGTTATGACTGCTCTCTGTAAATATAGAAAGGAGGAAAATAATTTAAGCTAAAAAAAAAAACCAACCTAACAAAAATATTACAAACCACCAACAAATAAGAGGCATTCTAATCTTTAAAGTAGAGCAGAGAAACAATCAGGAATTGGTAGGAGTACCAGACAAACTGCCTGGGCTTACAGTGCTGCTAATATACAACAAACATTTTGTGACAGGACTTCAAAGACTAAGCACCTGCTCTCTGCCTTTATTTGGCTGTGCCACACCTCTCCATCATTGCTCCATCCTAACTTCCCCACAGCTCACCAATTTACATACCATCAACAAGGGTGTGCTCTCTCACACCTAGCCTGGGCCTGGTGCAGTGACTACTCAGTTCTGTGATCAGGATATAATTAAAATGTATACAAATATATATTAAAAAATACAAAGAGTAACTAGCTGTTGTATAGAAATCAGTTGATAAAGAAAGAGTTAGTTGCTGGAGATCTAGTGCTTCTCTTTCTAAAATATAATATTGAGTGTAAGCAGGAAAAGGACTAAACTGGAATCAATGCTACATTTGCTATGTTCGTTAGAGCCACCAGAACCCAAGGTGGGACAGATGTCTCTATCAGACACCACAGAAACATGAAATTTCAATGTTTGACAGAACATGAATTCATCCATTCTCAAAGAGCAGGCTCTGACATATAACTGAAAGGGTATTTCTGCAGCTGAGGGTCTATGGGGTGCAGCAGAGCAGGCTGGGTCCCTCCCGCTGAAAGACTTTACGCACTGCTCAGAGTACAGCTGATGATTGCTAACTCCAACAATTTGGTGGCAGTGCACTTGAAATTTCTATTTGTTTTCTGGCACATTAACTAGACTGATTTACATCCCAAACTGCCATAGCAGAGAAGTCCCTCTCATGGCCATTATAAACAGTTGTACTGAACTCTTGCTCATTATTCTTTGTGAAAGAAAACCATATGTGTGGATTACTACAAATCTTTTTCTGTTAAAGCAGCTCTGTGTGAGTCACTGTCTGTGGCATGCGAAATACTGCAGCTCTCTGAAAAAAAAAATCTCCTTGGAAATAAGGCTCCTAAGTACTGGGAGAACGTGACCTGCAGAGCTCTGTCCTGTGTATCCTTCCTGCAAAGCACACAGGATAAATAACCTTTGCCACACTGTGGGAGCTCCTTTTCTTTTCAGTGAGTGGTATTAAGCACATTCACCTTGGCAGTGAGATCTATAGGAACTCAGTGTGTTCAGGAGATTATATAATCTGCAGAGAAGAAATGGAGACTGCAAACCTCAAGAGTCAAAAAAAAAAAAAAAAGATTAAATGCAGAAAGCATGAAAGCTCAGTCAGTATTGCAAGTGTCTCCAACAGTTTCCTTACCGAGGCTTAGTTTCTCAGGAGCTGCCCTGTATGACACTATCTTGTGTGTACACTACTTTTCCACTGGATTGTGTACCGACTTCAAGAGGTGAGGTGATGTCAACATAGTTTTTCTATAAGCTGTGGCCCAGTGTTTGATCCCTGATGCCCTGGCCAGATAAAATGGCAGCGTCACTTCTTCCTTTCCTCCCCATTCAAATGTGGGGATCTCAGCTACACTAACAGATCCAATTTAGTGAATGCATGCATTGAGTTATACTGAGTCTCATCCAGAAGCGATCAAAGTGTGCTGTGTGTCAACATTTTCTCTGATTAGGATATGACACTGGAAAGGATTCCCTGCTGGTTTAAAGTCAAAAGTTCCAGAAAGTAGAAAAATAAAAACTTCATCTCTTCTAAACCATAATATAAATGCACATAATTTTTTTTCAATGAGGTAAGAGATTCCATGTAATGATAACTAGCTCATTAGATAACATGGCGTTCAGCTAATAAAAAGACCACAGGATCAACAGGCACATTAGGTGACGTTCCTCCTGACAGAAAACCACCCACAACTTCCTTGCATTGAGGGTGCTTAGAACTGTGTATAGGTGGCAGAATATTCCAAGTTCAGAAATGTCCAAAATCAAAGCCCCAGAGTCCCTGAAAGTTCTTTCAAAAGTTAAATTATTCTCCGTTATCATCTTCTAAGCAACTTCACCCAGCACCAGTTGCAGCTGTGACTCAAGACCTGAAAGAGTGCCCACGTGTTTTCATATTCCACACCTACCATGTACAGCAGAAACACTGCTTAATAACATCATTAAACTCTGTAAAATGCTTACCTAGTTGAACAATTAATTTAATTAGACTGAAAGGTAATACAAATACTCTTTACTGGGAAATAAGCTGTGCTGAGTTATTTGGTGGTTCCGAATTACACAATTCCCATCACACACCAATTTTTCCTGATCAAGATCATTTCAATGTAATTAGAGAGTGAAGACTGCCTTTAAAAATCATATTAATTAAAAGGCATTTTTAAAGGCAGTCGATACTAATTAGTCCAACAAGAAAAACTATAGCCAGTTATAAAAGTAAAATAGCAGAACACTTACCCTGTGCTTAGGATGGTAATTAGCTTAGTACCAATGCAGTAGCATTTTTATTTCATTGAGATTAAGTTTAACAAGGCAATTGGTGTAGGCTAGGGAGGAACAGTTGCTAAGTATCACACAGAGTAACATGACAAGGCAGATGCAAAAAATTCAACTCAAGAAATATTAAGGAAAAGACCATTAGCTGTGGAAACCTATGGCATGGAGATACCTCCGGGGGTTTTAAAGACATTTGAATGAGTAAGCAGGCCAAATCCCTGAACTTGTTATCTGAAGTCACTTGGGCACTCTTAAAACTCGCAGCCTAAAACCTGTTCTCTGCCAGAAGCACATAAATATGCAATGCGGAGGTGAAATATGGGGAGTCCTGCCCTTCATCTAGTGCACCCAACAGACCAAAAGTCTGCCATAGCATTCAAGCAATTCACATTGCACAGTGCAGTCTGACAGAGGACATCACACGCTACTGCCCTCAGTCTTACAATGGCTGTTCAGCATCTTCATCTACACAATAATTTTATATAAATCAGAATGTAACTTTCCAAACTATCTGCAGAATATCTTGACTCTTTGACAGAGTAAAAAAAAGAAATCCTCTAGAAAGAAGGGAAATATTAAAAGGAACCCTTACAGATCATCTCCATCTACTATTACTGTTGCTCACTTCCGCAACTAGATGGGAATGGATTTGAATTTTCCTTCCAGAGTGCTGAGAAGGTAATATACACCCTGCTCACAATCTGCAAAAGCAACTGTGTTGCTTTTGCTGGCTTTAAGTTTTAACGTTTACACCCTGTGCCACACTCAGGAGTCCCTATTCCTATTGCATCATGAAGTGTCGAGCTTGACTTTTCCTACCAAGCATATTTGTGGCTAGGTGGTGGGATAGCACCATGGAAAAGCACAGACTTCATTCTTTACTCCCTCTCTAAAAGCTTCTCCTTATTCCTCCACATGGGCATGGGCTCATATGTACATGGGTGCATGCAGAGCAGGATGCATCTGGCATGAGGCTCTCACCAGGTATGCAAGCACGCACCAGTGACAGCAGTGTTTAAAGCAAATATGTCTTTTTGTCAGGGATTCTTCTCACCACACTTTGTCCACTGCTTCAGTATTCAGCAGAGCTTTGCATTCTCTTGGCTCAGTATCCTTGTTCTCTACACCATAAAGCACACACCAGGCCCTCAGAGACACTGTCCTTCCTGTCAAGCTTTCAGGAAAAATGATGAAAAAAAATTCAGTTCATTTAGACATACCACAATAGGTTCTGGGGTATTGGGTGATATTTGGCCAAGTGGTTCTAGCCTGTCACCTTTAGTACTTGATTCTCTTCAGTGAGCACTGTACCTTGTCAGTTGCCAAGGTACCTTCATTTTCAAATACTTAATATTTAAGTATCAAGTGGGATAGTAAATATAACCTCTGGTCTCCAAATCTCATCTATACTGAGATAATGCTTCTCATACTAGATCTTGAGAAGAACTGAGTATCTGTAATCATCAGGAAACAGACATCACTTCCTAGAGCTCTTGGACCAACCTTTTCCATCAGCCCAAAAGCAACACACTTTTCTCCAGCATTTTCAGGTGGTTACAATACTCCAGAAGGCCTTATAAGCAGCAGACAACTTTGAATAAAGAATGATGCCATACACATGTCTATCACAAGTACTGTCTGATACTTCTCACAACCAGGTCTCTGAAAATCCTCCCCATTTTTTCAGTCCAGAAAATTGCACATATCATTACACAAAGTCATTACTGAAAACAATAAATTTTGAGAAATTGGTTATCTTCAGCAGTTAACAGAGATGACTCTATTAATGTTCTAATAAATTAACCGATTGTGAGAAAATATGCTGTATTTAATGAATAATGTCAAGATGGCACTGCCATTCATTTTCTTGCTACCTGTGGTAGTGGATATGGGTAAGTGGTTGCTTCTACTACAACAACAGAACTGGGCTCTGTGATAAGCTAAATAAAAACAGGAGCTGAAAGTAAACACAGAAGTTTTCTCTATAACAACCTGTCGCTACCCATGGGTTAAAACTTCATATATGATCTCCCCTGCCCATGAAATTCATTAGTTTAACTGAAGAGCTAGCTTTTCCATAAAGCCCAGCAATTCCTATGCATTAAGCAAGAGCAGAAGTGAGGCCTTTGGGGCTCTGTCCTCTCTTTTGCTGAGCCTCTGAAAGGGCTGAAACACTACGTGGACTCCCAAATAAGGGGAGAGAGGAAGAGACAAGTATTTATGTTAAAAATTCCCCAATCATTCTCATATCCCAAAAGATAAAATTTCATACCCAGTTTGGCCCCTGAAAACCAACAAAATGCACTCAATTTCATTATTTTTACTCTTTGTCCTCTTGCCACATTTTTCTCACACTCCTATTTGCAATTGATGCAACAGATTAAATAGCATTCAGACTTTTTTGTTGCTTTCTTACTACTTTCCTATACTCCTTTTTGACAGTACAGCATCTCAGAGGTTGCAGTCTTGAAATACCACTGAGAAAGAAAAAAGTATAAACAAAAGGGTTGTTCATTCAATTGTTCGCTTCCACTAGCAAAAAGTAGGAAAAAGGGACAACAGGAAGGAAGATAAAGGAATTGTATGGCACTAATTCTACATCTCTAGTTTTAAAAACCAAACGGAAAGCACAGATTGGAGAAGAAAGACAAGTGTTTGAGAAAAGGTTTGCAAATATACTTTAAAGACTTGTGTCAACCTTTGGTATTACAAAGGCAGGAGCAGCTCTGGACACAGTCAGTAACAATGTAGGGCTCCAAAAAGGTGTAACAAGGCAGCACTCACACAGTGGCAAATCTAGCTAAGGACTCTCAACTTCTCAGTTTTACAATATTTACATAAGAACAAATTCCTCTTTTCAGATATTCCCCACAAAACAAGATTGTTGTAATTTCAATCACTACAGCAAGAATTAATTTCACTATGGCATAGAATGAATCCTCATTATTCCATATTTTTACTGAAATCTGATTATAAAAATCAACTTGAGCTCTCATTTACCCTCGTTTGCAACAGTTCTGGAAACAATTTATCTTTCACAGGCATTCACTGGATTCCAAGAAAGAACATAGGATTTCTTTTGCAGTATTGTCCTGGTTTGAGCTAGAACAGAACTAATTCTGTTCAGTCACTTCTTACTTTTCAGCTCAGTCTCTAACTAACTGCACTTCCTGAAGTTAGCCGCATATTTTTGCTGACAGTGTCTGCTTCTAGCAGTGATAATGCTCAATGTTTATAGTGACTACCAAGGATGGTATGCAGACCAAGGTCACTGCTGAATCTTGTGTACCACATTGTGGGGCACAGAAAGTAAGAGATTGCAGCTGTGGGGAGAATCAGCCAGGACAGGTGACCCTAAACTGACCAGTGAGGTATTCCACGCCCTATACGTCATATTCAGTAAAAAGCTGAGGGATCACAAGCCTCTTCTTCAATGGCCAGCATCCAAGGAGGACTCTCTCCCTTCTTCCTTCGATCCTGATCCATATGTTCCTGAAACCAGTTCCTGAATCCAGCTCCTGAATCTGGTTCCCATCTGCCACTGACTCCAATCTGGAACTTCCCCAGTGACTGCCCATGGCATCAGTGATGATGTTGACATAACTGCCATCAGGGGGACTGGGTTTGATACTGGTATTGTATATTTTGTATATTTTTCATTTTTTAATTATTCTTTTCATTAAAGCTGGTATTGTTGTCTTTTCCAATCCGTAAGTCTCTCTCCCTTATTGCCTTTCTCTTTCCCTTTGGGAAGAGAGAAGGCTTAACAGAGAGCATGTTACAGGTCTAGTGGACAGCCCTGACCCTAAACCTTGGCAAGTACGCTCATCAATAAATGTGCAATGGTATATAATGGAAATATGGTTCTTAAGACAGTTGAGACAGTTTAATTCAAATTAAAAATGTACTCCACATAATTACACCCTAAAAATAAACAAACCAATGTTTCCCAGTTTAATTCTGAAAAGTAACAGTTTTAAACTAATTAATTTTGGAGACATTGCTAATAAATATTAATATTTCCTAAGGAATAATGAATTGCTTGTAATTTAATTTTTATTAGGCTATTGCCAAGTCATATGTTAATTCAATCCAGGCATCAATAGCAATTCCTTCGAAGTAAGATCTGAAAATGTAAATAATATATCAAAAACAAGTAAATACCGTTGTATTGCCCTGGAACAAGACAAGCCAAGAGCAGAGAAGCAAGCAACTGAGAACTAGAGGGAATTTGTGTATGCCTGTCTCTCTCACGTAGGTTTGTTCAATATTTTATAATGCCTGCTGCATTTTGCATGTATTTCACACCAACAAATCCCGTCTCAGTGTTAAGGGTTGGCAACTGAGGTGCCTTCTTTGAGCAGAGGGCTTGTGAGAAAACCTTTCCCCTGGGGCTGAGATAAAATAAAAGATAGGGAGGGACCAGAGACAATCACCAGACAGAAGAACTGCCTCTAATAGTTTACAAGAACAGACTCATTCCTGGTATAGGATAGAGGCTCTGGTGCCACAGGCTCCTCTTGCCACACCAACAGACCTTGCTCCTGCTGTGCCAGGAGTGACAGAACCCTGACTGACTGCACTGGGAAAGCAGCAGCAGACGCAGCAGGAGCAGGATCTTAGGTGAGTGCAGGTTGGATTTTAGGTGCATGCGACGTAAGGTTTAATAGATGGATCACATCATAAACATGGAGAAAAAGAATTCTGAATCTTCCTCTGGCTTCCTTTACAATATGTTAATATGTCTTGTTACCTATATTAGAACAATCTCCAGGGATCTCAGTCAAGCTGGAGATCCACTATATTAAGTATTTATATGG
Source organism: Eurystomus gularis (assembly GCA_013400335.1). Lineage (NCBI taxonomy): Eukaryota > Metazoa > Chordata > Aves > Coraciiformes > Coraciidae > Eurystomus > Eurystomus gularis. The sequence goes on from VZZY01004441.1 coordinate 134,841, forward strand.
TAAGAGAGAATCCTGGAAGACCTTAGAATTTAAAAATACAAGGTAGGAAAAAAGCAAGGAAAAACTGTTTAGCATCATATTTGGGAGCTCAGTTAATGACAGAATATTCCCAGCAGCACCAATGGTATTTGCTCATCCACCTCCTAGCAGATAAATTAGCTATGCTAATTTTACAAATGTAACGTGAAGGGCAAAAAAGCTGAAGAAATCATCCAAGCTCATATAAGAAGTTGCAGAGGTAGCACTAAAGAAATCCCACCATAATAAGAACAGTTCTTTAGGTGTTTGAGAAATACTTCTCTCTCTCAGGAACTGTTGTTTCTACATGGGTGTGCCAGTGAGACCCAAATACTGAATCTGAATATCAGGTCAGGTATACTATGATTAGGCATCCCAATGAGAGATGATGCTGTATATTCAAGTAACAGAAGATGTTAAAACATTCTGCCCTGAGGCAACAAACACAACAAAAACAAAATAAAAACACACACCCCCAAACCAAAAACACACACCCCCAAACCAAAATGTTGCTGTTTACTTCTCTATAGCAGAAGAATGTTGAAAATTCTGTGCATGAGCTGACAGCCATAGAGAAGTTTTCCATTTGTTTATATAACCAAAACCAGCCTGTGCACTCAGCCATCGAAGCTCTTCTGAAGAGAGATGGCAGTCTTAATGCATTGCTTAGTAGTCATTGCTAACCTCCTTCCAGACACAAATAATCCATGCTGAAGAATCATTTCTTATCTGAACCGTATCTAATCCCTAACAGAACTAGTTCCAGTCCTCCCTCAGATCACTCTGAAGTCTGTCTCTTCCCCAGTTCTCTTGATAATTGGAGCTCACAGAGCTGGGCATGAGGGAAAGAGGGGAAAAAAAAAAACCTAACCAGGAATGACCAGAGAGGAGTAAAAAAATAGAAAAGAAACTGGGCTTTACTTCAGATTCATGCTACTGTATGCTGTTCACATTGATCTCTTATGATAACTCACCAACAAGACAGATGCCCAGGGACATCAACAACATTGCTAAGGTCCAGCCCAATTTCAAAATGTGAAGTGCAACATCCTTCAGTGAGACCAAATGAAGTACAGCACAGGGAACTGGCTAAGATAAGAGATTTTATTTGCGTGCATGCAAGTGCCTCCAAATAACTAATCACATGAAAGCAATATTCTTTCTTAATACTCCACTGAAACAGTTTTTAAGAGACACAAATAAGGCCAGGACTTCTGGCCAGCATCTACCTGTAGCAGCCCATTAATGCCTATGATCTGGATGTCAAAGCCGAGAACAAGGACAGGGACACCACCCCAAGCTGCGTGTCCATTCTCTGAAACAGAAGAATGCTCTGTCCCTGCCCCGTGTCTGCAGCTAACTAGTTCCCAAGTGGGAGTCAGCAGATTACCCTGAAGACCAAACAGCCTAGCCCTGCACTGTCTCATTACTAATTCTCATGTATTTCTGTCATTTAAAGCCAGTAATGATTTTGGGTTTAAGCTCTTCTCACACTGCTACTCATCTTAAAAATTCCCATGCTACTCAGCTGTTTTCTAATCAGTCAGTGGAAGTGGCAGAGGCCTCTTTGCATAGTATGGAACAGGTCGCAATGGAAAAGCATAAGTTCCAATAAATTAATGCCACACTTGGAATAGGTGCAGAGTTTCAGCAGAAAACATTCCCTCTCACACATGCTACAAGCCAATTTTATACTCTTGCAGACATCCTGTGGGCTTCACGATTACATGTCCTGGTGTCTTGGAGAGGAAAAATACTGGTGATCATCTGATTTGCTGTCTCATGCCCTTGTAAAAGGCAGCTCCTCTGCAGTCCTCCCAGTGCCACACCAGGCAGACACTGGGAGCCTGATGGAAGCCAGTATCCCTGTACAGAAGAAGGTGCTACTGACACACATCTCATTTACATGAAAGACAGCAGTTCCCAGGGACTGCCAGGATCACAACCCCTGCTCCTAACTCTTGAACAGGCTTCCAAGAACAAAGAATCATAGAACAGTTTGAGTTGGAAGGGAACTTAAAGATTATCTAGTTCCCCCTGCCATAATTTGAATATCTGCTGTACATCCAGTCTGTAAGAGGCACATGAGTCCACAGTTTGTAGGAATATTCTTCTCTAACTACCAGCCATTCTTAGCACACAAAAAGCCAAAAATAATGGTGGCAGTGCACGAACACATGGGAATGAAGAGGAGAGTCCCCACTCACTGTTCAATGTGTCACTGCTCTGTGCATACAAAGAAAATACAGATTCTCTGATTAATACCCTTCGTGTCTAATGTTAGCATAGGACTGGAGTGCTCTTCTTCAGAAACACCTAGTGGCTTTAGCCTGCTTTTTACCTTTTCTATATATATTTCTTGGCTTTGTATTTTTAAGGTAAGTTCCAAGAGCTTCAGCAATATTCTATGGTTGAATTGTATTTTGCCAGTGCATTATTAATCTTGCCTGTTTATTCTATGCACATGGTTGTTCATTCAGTTGGCTTGGTATGTAATTAGGTTGTTGGCAGTTGGGGATTTTTTTATTTAGCATCATTAGGTTTTATGATTTCTACAAGTTCCACATAGCCAAACACTCACCCTGGTATTAAAATGCACAAAACAATATCCACCAATTAATACTGGCTCCAGAAGTGACCATGCAGGCATCACGAAATAAGTCCAATGAAAGGAACATATTCCTACAGTGCTGACCTTTCTATCACATTGTCTTCTAACAGAACAAAAATGTTTCTGGCCCCTTCCAGTGCCATGTCCTCTGGTGAAATATAGGATGAATACACACATGTGCCACATTCACACATGCTCACAAGCCCTTTAAAAACAAGTAAACATTAAAAAAAGTTAATCTGTGTCTAAACACCAAGTACTCCCTTGAGAAATAAGAATCAACCCAAGATGACAATAAATGAAAAAAGCGGTTATGAAAGCAACACTTGTTCACAAAAGGCATTCCTGTGACCCAGCTTTCCGGTTTGTACACCTTTGCAGGCATGTAAGACACCTCCTTCAGCAGTTGCAGGGTAAGGATTCAAAGTCATAGCCACCCCAAATGTGCTGGTTCATGTGGCTCTGTAGATGCTGAGACCTACTTTGCTCCTGGCATGTTCCTTCACACCATGGGTGATATATTTGGAATTAATCTGTATATGGAACCATGCTGTGGCAGGGAGGACAAAGCACTGTGTAGAAGAAGAGAGCGCACTTTCCTGAGGGATGCCAAGGAGACAATGTTCAGCCATAACTTCACATATGCAACATCACAGCTCTCTTCCTTTACCACGACCACACATGCCAGACGTAGCTGGACAGCAGAGCACAGAACCAATCATCTGGTACAGAGTATCAAAGACAAGGAGTAAGAGAGGCTCATGGGAGCTGTGCAGCAACTATTTGAGGTACAGATGCAACATCTCAGAAAATGCAGAATGAATGAAATGTAAAGCTCACTTTGAGTGCATGAGACTTGCTAAGATAGACCTAAGTAGTGTGAAAAAGGTCAGCTGAAAGGTATTCTAACCCCTACAGACAAGAGTGTAGGCAACATGTTGCAGACAACTCACCCCAAGAACATTGTCATAGAAGCAAAAAACTCATTAAAAACATTTTAAAGTATTTTAAAGGGTATTTAGGAAGAAATTTTAACATACTTAATAGTTCTTGTAAAAATATCAGTCAGCCTTCTTCTAAATTATGATGAAGGAACAGGAGCCACAGGTGGTATCATTCATACTTCTCTGACACTGCAGAATACTCCGGTATGGTGAACACATGAGGGTTACAGCTTTTGTTCCCCTTGATGTACAGCTTACGTAGACTGCTCTGAATTGTCTGGGCTTGAGGCGGGGTTGCTCCCTAGACCTTTATAGATGAAGGGTCTATTACAGGGTTGTACAGGACTAGGCTCACTGACCCTGGTGGTACATTTCTATTCCATGCATTTGTTTCCTCGTGCAGTGTTTATGAAGAACAAATTGAACATTTACAATGATTGCATAGAGGATAATTTTGAAGAAGGTAGAACAAGATTTGTCCTGTCCGGGCTATGCTTCTGTTAATCTACCTGTATATCACCGGTGCAACATCTTTTGTATTTCTGAGTATTTTGAGTTTCAGAATCAAGGTCAGGGTTCATACAAAGCAAATATGTAACATATATAATTCTTGAGGTTTCTTTGTTTGGGTTTTGGGGTATTTTTCTAATGTTAGAATGCTCTATTTATCATACCCCAGTATATCATAAATAATTGATATACTGCACTGTAAACCCTAAAGGGAAATTCAGCTCTTATTAAGAAGCTATGAAAAAAAACTCATGTTCAGAAAATCAACCCATCCATATAAACTTCTTTCCTCATAAAAGTCTCCCAGCCACTCTCGAATTTGTTTTAATTACAAACTTCTACTCAGAGAACAAATGGTTCATATATTTCACAATATAAATAAAAATAGCCACACACAGAAATCTCTTTTCCCTCTAGACTGACTGAGCTTTTCAAATGTTTGCCAGCAAGTTAAAAAAATGTCTCTTACAGAAGCAATTAAACATAACGCTACGAATAGTCATTCGAGTCCAGCCTCCTATACCACAAGCATTTTTTGCTTGGACAACTCTGCTTAAAATAAATGTTCCTGTGTACTCTCTCTGTTTTGCACTCTCACTCTTGCAATATTTTACCCTCAATACTCTTAATGTGTTCAGCTTTTCCAAACGAAAAGGTGCATTTCCATGGAGAGCCTATATGTCAGATGATGTTTTTTGCTTCTCTGCAGTAATTCTTACTGCCATCATCCTTTGAGAAGGCACTTGGAAAATTACCGAAGTCCAAAGTCCCTGAAAGGTGCTGCTATTAAACTGCAACAGAAAGTCATGCACAGAAGCAAGTCCCAGGTCTCCACTGAGGCAAGCTCTGGGGCTGCCCTGACCCGCATTTCTCCCCAGCCCTGCTCCGAGTTTGCCCACCCAGGGCTGCTCACACAACCTGCCCACAGGACATGGCTGTACAACTGGGTGCCACATGCTCAACCCAGCAACTGGTTGGGATTTTTCTGCTTTTTCCTTTTTTAAAAAAATTAATTCAAGTTCCAAAGAGAGAGACGACTTCTAGGTATAATACAGTAATGCAAATAACTGTAAAGCAGTCTTAAGAAGCCGTCCCACTGACATGACCATCCCAGTCCATCTAGCATGCTCTTTACTGTTTTCCTGCTACAGAACAGCACAGGTTCTACTAAGGAGCTACATTTAACCTTAATGTACTACTTTTATGAGCCAAGCTTTATACCATTATGTCAGGCTGCTAAACACAGCTAGAGCAATTTTGTAGCTGGAGAAACCGAAGCACTGAAAAGCAATGCAGTCCATTCACAAAGCGGAATCCTGCTGGAAAGACTGGAATCTTCCTTGCTTTTTCACCCTACCCTCCTGCACTTCTATATGTAACAAAGGAGAAGAAAACTACTGCCAGTATAAGAACAGGAAGAATTTAATCTTAATCTTATTTCAGCCATGTCTCAAGAACATGAAATGGAAATGGAAAAGTCGTATATACTGCAGAGTGGAAGCCTGCATCTAACAAAATTAATTTCAGTTATCAGGCACCACAAATCAAAATGCTGCCATACACCTAACTCTTCTATTCAAACTCATTTATATATAGCTTTATAACAGTAAATAATTAATTCACCTTGTAGTTGTGCTGCCAACTCCAGAAGGTCTAAATCAGGATTCAGAACTGGAGAAAAGCAAAATTTTTCAGTCATGTTTTTCTGCCTGTCATGGGTTTTGGATGCCTCCTACTTTCCACAATCCTTGAGACCCACAGGTTTAAAAGTGAACTTCCTATGCATGTACAAGTGAGGGAAAAAGAAGATCCTGCGATCACCCATCTCCCTGCATCCCACTTCCACATAGGACAGATAGGAAAATTACTGAGCTCATTGCCTTACTGTAAGATCACTGGGATCCTTTTCCTTTGAAAAACTATTTACTAAGTACTCCTGTTCCTAAAGTTGTTTCACTGCCTTCCTTGCAAAATTTAAAGTGTACACAAATAGCACAGAGCTAAAAGTATTTTCTTCATTACTGGTTAAACACTCATACTTCATATGAATTTAGTATTTATTAATTATGTGTAACTGCTTTGTAATTTAGAGACTGTGAAGTCTGCCTTACCAGGTGACACGGCATCCAGGGAGCTTCCAGCAGAACTGACATTCAGCCAAGACACTAACAGTGACAAAAACCTGCCAGTTGTAACCATGATAGTGTCAGCTCCCACAGGGGCAGGGGGATTGACCACATGTCATACAGAGCTTTATTCCAACTCTGCTGTACTATGAATTCTATGGTTGACCAAAAAATTAATTTTAAAGCAGGCTGGTGAAACACAACCCATGTGCCTAGTGGTGTGTAGTCTAGCAATTGCTATTTGCTTACATATACCTTCCAGGTCTTAAGATGCAGCCTATTGGCTTTGATGCCGAGTGTGGTGTAGAAGCCAGAACGAGGCACAAATAGATGGGTGGTTCCCTACAGTTAGGGTAGTATTCATTTATCCGGTCTTTATAGACTACATTGCAAATGCAAAGCAGAGGGGGAAACAATTATATTGGGAGATTCACAAATGTTTTGGATAAGAAGAGCTAGTGCAGTAAACCCTTCCTTTATTGCATGGTACAGCTGCATCTGTCCAAACACAGTCAAATCAGAGCTGTATATACCCCAGAGGACTACAGTATACATTATCAGAGGAACTCTGGACAGCACTAGTCTATAAAGAGGATAATTTGGTGCAGACTACCACCACCACCATTTACTCCCTGAAGGCAGAGGAGAGAGACTGTGTTTTTAAAACCAACAGAATATAGCTATAATGGCCAAGCCACACACTGGATTCTTAGTGGTAAGAGCAGATTTTTAAACATGTCATATGAAAGAGGCATTTATGATCACTCATTAAGGAAAAAATGTAGCACCCCAGGAATACATGTGAATGTATTCTCCAGCTCACCCTCAGCCAACAGTTCCCATTCTGTTAAGGAATAAAGCCCTTCTAAGACTGTTAGTAAACAACTAACTTCTTTGATCTGTTATTTTCATTCAGGAACAAAGAGTTTGAGCAGCATAACAAATTAGTTCACCCATATTACAGTATGTCTGACATACTGTTACCTTAAGAATTTTTCATCTCCCAGCTCTGTTTAATACACACAGTACCATCTACATCTTTTCTGAGCAACCACACACAGACCCTGACACCTCTGCACGGTCCACAACGGACGTTGAGAAACCACAAGTTCCAATTCATGCAATGAGCCCTACATTTTCCATTTTTTATTTTCAGACATAGCTAAGTCCATTATATTTCCTTAAATTCATACAGAAGTATTTTGTTCAGTTCTAATCTATACTTGAACACAGTCGAAACCTCTTCTGTCTTCTCCAAGATGCTCTAGTATTAGTAGGCATGATACCTTCATCCATACACCAGAAACCAACAGGTAATGCACTAAATACTGAGCTCATAATGCACACAGCTCAGGAGTACTGACATTAAGCACTGGCAGAGACTGCAGGAGCTGTGAGTGTGTGGATTCCTGTGGCAATGATTTCTAGCAGTAGAAACATTTTTAGCATCGTACCTCATTACTTCATTACTTTGCATGGAGTGTTATATCCATTATAGAGGATGACCTCCTTCATTAATAGTCTCCAGACAAAAAGCCCTTAAGTTCCCATGACTCTGAACAGAGTTGTATCCCATCACTAAAACTTAAGAGCCACTTACAAAGCGTTCAGCACCTTGTATTTCTCTTCAATTTAGTCCTCACTTCTGCTTACAGCAAGGATGACACATTAGACACTTTCACTGTTATAAACTGTCATGGCAGAAGAGTCATTAATTTACTGGGGAATAAGAATATTTTACTTCCCCTCCTCCTTCCTCCCCATTCCTTTGCCTCATTTTCGCTCCTCAAACAGACTTACAGAAGTCTGTAAAGTCTTCAGTTCAAGCTTTTGTTTTTTGAATGAAAGATGTCCTCATATTCCAAATAGAAATGTTTCAAGAAAAGATACTAGTATTTCATAAGGAAGTGAAAAAAAAAAATCAAACTTTTGGAGGGTTTTGCTTCCTTTATGCCAAGCTACATTCCAAACCAAATGACCAGACAAATTCATGTTTCCTCGTGCCACTGGGTAGCTATTTTAAAGCTGGAGACAGTTTGAGAAAAAGTAAGCACTGAAAGAAAAACTAAAACAAAAACTGAACAAACTTGGGACTTCAATACAATTTACCACATTTACTGGCAAGAAGAAAAGACTTGGCAGATTAGAAGCATGAGAATTCCTTTTCCACTCTACAAACCATTATGCTTTAAAACTCGTGTGCACCAGGTTTTTCGTTTTATAATCATGTTCTAAATCCATTTTCCTGAAGAGTTGATTCCTGCACTCTTCATTTGCATTGTGAAATGTTTTACTTTGATTACTTCCAATCATTTGCAAATTATTTGCAAAGTGATCACTAGCCTGATTACAGCTGACAAAACCCAGACTGTATCTCACCAAGATCACTAGGCAGAAAAAAGTGATTTGGGCAAATCCGTTTTTTTTTTTAAACCTCTGAAAAGCACAGAATCAAAAAGGGAAAGAAAGCATAAATATCCAAGCCCTCATTGCAAGCTAAAAAGATCAAGATGACAGACCTGCATCCTGACTGCAGATGTCCTCAGGCACTTTTACTAACCCAGAAGCTCTAAAGACCATCTATTCCTCTTTTCGACTCCATCACGTGGCTATGGGTTGCGTAAAGGGCTCAGATGACCCCGTTTGCACATACAGACACAGACACTCTGTGGGGCTGGGACTGACACAGTTGGGACCGTAGACTCAGTGCAATACAGACACTCTTTTTCCTAACTTTTTGTCCCTTGCACCAAATGCTCCTCCTCCTATCACAATCCATACTACCTAAAGCACCTTCTGCAGGACATTTCAACATGCTCATCAGTATCTGTTCACATAGCATAAAAAAGCTTCAGTAAAAGAGAAAACTGAAATTTTAAGTCCTGATAAAAGTTTATTTTGTTATCAGTAGCAATAACTACTATATTTTTAGCTTCCCAGTAAGTTACAGACTTCCTTTCTCATTAACTCATAAAATAGACCAACTCTTTTGTGTTCCAGTACAGTAAGTCATAAACTATAGAGCTCCTCATCACTGCCACGCTGTTACTTGAATTCTGCTCTCTTCATTCAAAGCAGTTTCCTCATTACCTGTTTCTAACACTTTTTTGCCTCAATTCTTATCCGCTTTGTTCCTTACCCATCAATTCAAGCCAGCACTCCTTTTCTAAACTACCACCTACTCTTCTAGACACCACATTCACTGTGCAGGTATGCTCTGATGACAGGGCTGAAAACATGTTTTGTACTGGTATCATCAAAAATACTCTGCATTTGCTGAAGCCTTCCTTCTCAAGCTAAGCATGACCTGAAATCAGAAAATATGGGCTTCTAATATTTCAGTCCTTCTTGACAGATAAAAAAAAGCCTTGAAGGACAGTCCAAGGGAGGAGAAGGAAAGAGAAGCAGGCTTGGGGTTGACAGGAGAGCAATTCAAGTCTCTATTGGATGGACTGTTCTTCCAGAAGTTATGCATGAATGACTGAAAAATGTCAAGAAGGAATATAACACCATAGGTTACAAACAGCAACACTGGATTAGTTGAGAAAGGAAGTTTTCTTTATTATTGTATCTATTTAAATTATTGTATAAACATTAAAGGAAAGGGATGTAATCAGAAGGCAGGAGGGAAGTAACAACTGGCTAACAAGCAACAGAAGAGAGCTCTTAAGTGTAATATTCAGTTACCCTCACCAGCATGTTGAAGGGATATGAAAGCTCCCAATCTATTTCATTCCATTGCTATCCGTCTATTTTTACGACCCTGCCAAAGTCAAAGAATCACTCCAATCTTTTAAAATTACAGCTATTGATTTCTCTTTTTCCTGCCCTTGGAGGAGAAATATGACTTACAAAGTGTTTCTCTGGTTGGGTTGGGCTTTGTTATTTTTGAAAGAAGACTCCTCATTCTTCCCTCACTCCTTCCTCTCTGTATACCAGAGAAACTGGCACCAAAACCAAGAAAGAGAGACTGACAGCCCTGGTCTTTCTAAGGTCAAACACCATAGTCAAGAACACCCTCTGTGGTTTCCTTACTCTACTGGAAAAAAGGTACACACAAAGCTCCCAGGCTCTTTGCAGAGACAGTCCACACAACTGAATCTCCACAGCCACATCAGACAATTTATTTGAACAGCAGGAATCACATTATGAGCCTAAGGAAATAGGGATCATTTGGGAATTAAATGCAAACCTCTGTATCACAGCAAACAAACGAGATCACCCTGTATTACCAACCTTACCACCTAAATACAGCTCTTGCATATTCTCTAATTATTGATGAGAACTCCTGCTCCCATGGAAGAAGCTATTCAGCCTTCTCAGGGCTCATCCAAGGGACACAGCATATACAAATACTAATGCACTTTCCCTGATTAGTGAAAATGTAGTTCCCAGACAAAGAAAGGCTGGTTTCTGTGCATAATCAGAATTCATTTTGGTAGGATTTATCTTTTCCACTTTCCCAGTTTAATTAATATACCCTGATTTCAAACTATTTTTAACAAGCCACTTTTCTTCAAAGGACAAATGTTTTTTCAAGAATGTCACTCATCTAAATTATCCACATTTTACAGTTTCCTGTCTCTATCACAGAAATAAAATCTACAGCTGAATTAACTTTGACTGTCTTATAGGGGCCTGTTATAGCAGCAGTGCACAGAATCGCGAAGACCAGCAAAGGCTGTGGTCCTTAGCACTAGCTTTAGTTCTTACAAGAACTGCCCATAGTACAAAAGGATATGGGGACCAGATCTTAACTTTTGTTGAATCTACATAAAGTTGGAAGGACTCTAATACTATCAGTGAAATTATTTTGCATTTACAATGGTACAATTGAAATAAAAACTTAGCCCATTAAAAAGAAAAAAAAAGAGGATTTCCTTAGCTTTGCTAAGTGGAGGAATCTGAGAAGATGTAGATGGCCAATCCTGTGTTTTTGTTGAGTTGTTCTGAACATTAAATAGCAAGAATGTCTAATTTCTCAAACCCAGGCTCTCCTATAAGTGCAAAACCACCACCAGCAACCCAGGTTTCTTTCTTGCTTGGCTGATGACTACTGATGTTGACACTTCCTGGTACTCTGTGTTGTGAATAATTCAGGGATGCTGAGTTGTTCAGTGGCAAACTCTGGAGGGTAAAATAAGATCTGACATGTCATCCTCCCTGTTTATGCTTCAAAGCAGAATTAATAAGTAGGATCTCTCTGTTAAGCCTTAGGATTACTGAGAAGAGGTCTGAATCAAAGCGCTCTCACAAACACTCCGAAGTGTTTGCCCCACTCCAGCTGAAAGGAACACAGCAAAGAGGGTCTTTGCCCAGCACTGTTCAGGAACTTAAAAGTTATTACCTGATTGCTGTAAATTAAGCATTTGACTGAAGTCTTGAACAGTGCTGTTTGCTTCCAAGCCACACAATTAGGAAGAAAATAATTTTCTTCTCTGGAAAAGAAAAAACTGAAGGTCACAGCCTCTTTCTGGTGGATCCGGATATGCCACTGTAGAAGGGAATGGTTACCGTGTTCTGCTCCACCCTTTGCTGGAGACAAAAACATCTACAGATCTGTCAGCTGAGCCCTTTAACACTTCCTAAGTTTTCCAGACAAAATAAATTATGCTATCTTACGCCACAAGTTGACCCACAAGATTTTACCTGAATTAGCAAACTAGAGAACTTTCAGCGCCTACTGTAGAGTGAGTTGATAGAGGGAGTTTGAGCTCCAAAATGAAACCTGTCTCCTCAGGCTGAGAGCAGTTGGAAAGAAGGAATCTTGGGTTCCACCTGATGTGGCTGTTGGGAATCAGTTGTGTGTACCTACATTGGGCTCTTTTTCCACTAGGGTTAAGAAAGCCCTAAACTGCTTTCTTTACAGTGTTACTTGACCTTAAAAATACCAGCAGAGATACTAGGAAAAATGGAGCACAGCTGATGTCAGCAACTTCTTCCACAGACATAGCTGGATCTAGAACACAATGTCTATGAAGGGCCTGGAGCCAAATGCCAAGAGCCTGAGGGAATCCCATCAGGCCACAGGTAGAGTTTTTTTCTGGGGCAGAACTCTGGACTTTTGTAACATGAAGAGCTTTTGCAAAGAAAAGATTGGCATGAACTGAACCATAGTCAAATAAAGTCTGTACAGCTACCGACTGATACACTGATGACCCAGGCGAAGAGCATGGCCTGAGTCTCCAGCACTAAGGGGTTTTCCTTATCTCAGTAATATTTATGTTGATTTCTCATTTTTGAGGAGAGGGATTTGGGGACTGTAGTCATCAAAACACAGTTCAATGAAAATATGAAAATCCCTGTAGTGCCCTGGGTTTTGACAACACAGAACAATTGTTGCTCCCCATGATTTGCATAACAAAGACACCAAGTCCCTCTTTCCTCTAAGCCCAGTGGGAAGGTTTCCAATGCACTTGAGGCACAGCACATTCATCCAGGCAGACTGAGGGAGAGGGAAGAAGGCATTTATACTCCTAAACTTTCTATAGCACAAGAGAGGATAGAAAGTGCAGTAGTAAGCACTTAGTTTCTTTAATCAAAAAGGGATGCTAGTAAAAAGCATATGCTTTACAAAATCGAAACAAGGTTCTCTAAACCTTAAAGTGCACCTGTGATTAGCAAGCACCAGTAACAGCTCACTGTTAAAGACCACGGAAACTTTCACTGAAGGCTGTCAATTTATCCGCATCAAACATTTCTCTCCAACATTAGAAACTCGGTATCATGTGTAAGACCAAGAAATCTTAAGCAAATCAGGTACCAGCCATAAGTTGGCAATTCTCATTTTACTGCCTCAGAGGCAAATGGAGTACACAAAAACAATAATCCAGCAGCAATAATGAAAAATAAATGGGATGTATAACCTGCATCCAGGTTTATTTCCCTGGCTGTAAAGTTGTAGCCTATTATATCTAGGGACACCATGTGGAGTCTCCAAAACATGCTAGACCACATGAGCTTGACAGTTACTGGACTAATTTTGTCACTTGATATGAAAGACATTTTGATTAGATCATAATTACTTTTTAAAATTGTCTTTATATAGTCCTTGCATTAATTTTCCTTTTTTTCCTAGCTTTTTATTCCTTGGTTTATTTGATTATACTCACATATACTGGATGCCATATGCTGTCTTGTTAATACGTTACTCAGGAGCCCTCAACTGCACAGCAAATAACCTGCTGCTGTAGAAGTGCTTCTAACTGCAAGATGACATGATATTTTCTCATTTTATTTCTCTGTGAACCCTGGGTTGGACAAAGATGGGTTTTAGTGTTGCTAGAGAGTCTAAGGCAGACTAAGCTGGCTTACCAAGTACATTAAACTTTTTGAGTTAGCTCAATTGCTAGATAATTGTAGAAGGAGAAAAAAACTTTTCTTGGAAACTTGTAGTGAAAAGCAACCACAACTGTATTCTAACCTTTTTCTCACATGCACACACATAGTCCCCATTTATGTGTTTACTACCATCTATGACAAAGCTGCAAAACCTCCAGGAAATGCCCAGTACCGTCATGCTGCCAGGTAAGGCTGAAAGCCTGAAGCCAATCATTAGTCTGAGCAAACCTCAAGAGAGCTCTAATGACAGATCAGCACTGCCAGCCTGGGCAATGGGGCTGATGCTCTGCAGGCTTGCTTATGCCTACTAAGGACTCCCATTCTTTTCTAAATTATCCATGCAAATTTGAAATACACAAGGGAAAAAAAAAGAAAGTAAATTAGCTGAAAAAGTGACCTTGTCCAATCCCTTAACCCTTGAGGTGATTCAGTGTTAATTTTCCATGTCCCCTAGGGAGCCAGCACACTGTTGCACAGGTGGAACAGTTTTTCAGTTTGAAAAAAATGAATTTGGGTTGTTCTGACCACTAAATATTTCATGACAAACAACATATGCAGAAAAGCCCACAGACTTAGCCAAATGGATTTTGAATTTTCCATGTTAAAACTGAAAATAATATTTCCTGTTATATTTTCGGTTCTGACACAGTAAAGCTGGTGACCTGAAAGTCAACTCACATGGTTTCTTTCCACCTCAGTTCTGACCTGTTCTGTGCTCCTGATACACTCACAAGTATATCACTGGGACCAAAGGCTCACAAGAAGCGAGGAGACCAAGGAGGAGGAATCAAGTATCATTCCTGTAGCTGCAGGAGTACTGAGCTGACAAAAATCACTTCCAAGGCCTTTCTTGACCCAGATTCATCCCTGGCTCTGTCTGCTTCTGACAGCCTGGATTTGGGGAAGGACTCTGTCTGTGATGGCAAAAAGACTCTCAGAGGCTTGTTTGGGACAGTGGAACAGTCAAGCGGCCCTTCCGACACAGCAATGATACATGAAATATTTAAATTTCTAAAATAAATGACAATTTGCTGCTTCCTGGTATGAGTCAGATCTCACATCAGAAACAAGCCAAGGCAATGTAGAGGCAGAGACAGGCAGGAGCTTCAGCACACCCTTCTGCAGAAGGGCAAAAGGATAGAGCAAGATGCTACCTACCACCAGGCCTGAACACCACTCCACATGTCCACCACTAAGCCCCATTAAACCTCATCTGACATGAAGGATTTGTACTTAACGTATAATAAACTGCCTGAAGGCAGTCTCTTCCTGAGACTGTACCTGAAATGCAGAACTAACAAACATTTAGCGGTAATGTGCAGTCTTAACTGCTTCTCTCCAACCATTTCAAAACCATAAAATTTCAGCTTTGAGGCAAGCTGGTGTACAGCTAGATTTCTTACTACATGCCATGCTAACACCTCACAGTGCTGTTGCTTCCACCTGGATAATAGTCAAATTAGTAACATAATTAAATTGGTGACAGTTAGAGCCAATGGCAACTGAACTTTCTTTCTCCACTTCATGGTGTTGCTTTTGCCTACTAAAGGCATCCTGAAAAATGACATGGGTTTTTGAAATGTATGTGAATAGTTCTCACTTGTGATTCTCAGAAATAGCATTAGCACATGTTCTCCTCTTAAGTTCACAGCTTATGATAATATGAAAAATAAAATCATACGAGCATATGAGAGATCCTGAAAAATAAAGCAAAACCAGAAATATCAGTTTCCCATTGGTTGAAAATAAATAATGAAGAAAAAAAGACAAACTTGTAAAAGCCACTGCCTACATACTTCTGATATACCACCTGCTCTGACAATAACCATTATATGTCTCTATCTTCTATAGGGTCTTGCTCTCCAGCCTAGCTTCTTCTCCTCTTTGCTTGAACTATACATTCTCTGAGACACCAAATACTTATCTGTAATGCAGTGCACTAATGTCATATTAAATGGTACCTACACAAAGCGCAAGACAATCTCCAGAGACTTAACTAATCTTATTTTAAATTGACAACAACTACACAAAACGGTGAAGAATATAAAACAGTGTATTTTGGAGTCTTTTCTATTGTGTGGTAGCATTATGTTCTCCACTATGTGGGGTTTTTTTCCCCTATAACACCATACCTACTTCCCATCTCACCAACTTCAACTGAAATTGCAAGAAAACAAATCTCCCATAATGTAAAGATTTCACAGGAAACACAGCTCAATCAAAAAGCAAACAACTTGTACTTTGAATGTTTATTATATGAACTTGCTTAAAACCCCTCAGTATTTCAAGGCACTACCCTTAGAATAGGATTTTAAGATAATCTCAGTTTGTCTTGAGTTCCAGAAAACAGCAAGGGCTATTTTCCTCTACTGCTCTTTAGTGTATGGCTTCTGTATTGAATATAGAAAAATGTTTTTGAATCTCAAGTGCTCTTATGAATTTGTACTGTAAAGATGCATAGCAAGGACAAAGGAAGGCTGAGTGTAAGGAGCCTGAGTAACCCCAGCATCCTGTTAGCCTGAAGAAGATTCTTCTCAGATCTCTCTGCCTGCTCTAACAACCATGTCAACAGGAACAATATGAAACTCCTGTTTTTTGAGATTGTCCTACCTCACAGAAGAGGTTCATATGCTCATGTTCCCTGAGAAGCTCATCATGCACGACTGCATGAGTAGAATTATGGCAGACCTAGATTCTGTCAAAATTTCCCATGGCAGAGCTGTGAGACATAATACCTGCCCTGCAGACTGGGGAGTGTGGGAAATTAAGGTATATTAGGTCAACTTTCTAAATTTTATTTCTAGGTAATTTTCACAGATAAACTACTCTTCTGCCTTCTCCCTCCAATGTCAGTCTTTTTATAATCTCTTTTAATGCTGACTATCAATGGTTGTAGTGTGAGTAGAACATAAAACTAGTCAAGTTGGCAGCCTGTAAATCCTTGTGTGCATATCAGGTTCAATGACTGCTGTATTATTTACTTCACTTACACATGCTAACAGTCTTAAAAGCACTATACAAACTGATCAATGAACCAAACAAAAGGTTGTCTTTAGCCAGCTGCTGCAGTGCTGTATAATAGCAACTGGGTGCAATACCTTCAGAGAGAAGCGACTAACAGGCTGTCCAAATGACGGCACACGGAAATTTTACTTCACTGACCTATGGCAGTCACATTCAGCCTAGCTGCAAAGTGTTCCCCTGCTTCTCACATGGCCTTACCTGGGAACATTTACAAGGCTAAGGTTGTATCATCAGCTGTACAGTGTCCCACCAGCACAGCTGTAGTCCTGGTACTCTACTCTCCCTGACAAAACCTAAGTCCTTCCTAATGTACCAGCAATTCAAGCTTTAAGTGCAGCATGGCAGCAACCCATTCAAAAGTAAACTAAGCATAAACTCTGTATAGACTGGAAAAACTACTAGTTTTGGCTATGATTGCCTCTCACAATCACAGAATGGTAGGAGATGGAAAGGAACTCTGGAGATCGTCTAGTCCAACCCCTCTGCCAAAGCAGGTTCACCTAGGGCAGGTTGCACAGGATAATGTCCAGGTGGGTTTTGAACCTCCCCAGGAGACTTCACAAACTCTCTGGGCAGCCTGTTTCTGTGCTCCATCACCCTCACGTTCAGATGAAACCTCCTGCGTTCCAGTTGTTGTCCTTTGCCCCTTGTCCTGTTGCTGGGCACCACTGCAGAGACTGGCCCCATCCTCTTGACATCTGCCCTTTAGATATTTATAAGCATGTCTCTCCAGGACACACCCTAGCCATGGGAAGTGGCAGCAGCAGAGGAAGTGGGCACAGCAAATGGAAGAGTATCCATTGCTCAGGCTAGTACAGTTGATGCCATATCCAACATAGGCAAAACAGATCATCAACTATGCCTGACAGACCCATTTCCTTTGGTTAGCACTTGCTTTACCCTACAGTCCTAAACTGGCTCCAAGAAGGGTTTTACGTACCAAGAATAAATGCTTTACACAGAGTACATCCAATTTCCTAGCAATTGTGATACTTTGCTATACTGTATATGCAGCCTGGAACTTGTGTCAACCAAGCAGACAGATGACCTTTCTGCTGATAATTGCCTTCAAATAAAATTAACATCTCAGTCAGCTATAAATTAGTTTAAGTTTTTAAAAGTCACTTTCATGCCTGCTTGACAGTTCTAGCTAGGGAATAAACACTTCCATCCATTGGTTAAGTAAAATATAGCCAGTCGCAATGCTGTCTCTCCAGTGAAGTGAGACCAGCTGATTCTGTCTCTCCCGTGAGATGTGACCAACTCTGTAGATGAGAGGAGTTCAGACCCTTTGGTTTATTCTTTGTCTTGTCTCTCTGGTGACAGTGTCAGCCAGGGGACCAGCAGTGATATCTTCTCCTGCCTTCTAGTAGCTCAGAAAAAAAAAAACCTAAACAACAAGTACTCGTGACCTGGACTGCATTTGAACTAGAATTCTATGTTGTACAAAGAGCCTCCATAGCTGCAAGCAGTTCCCTGCCCTACTTCTAGTGAAAAACACCCAACTCTCCTATACACAAACTTGAAAGTTTACCTGAGTTGTACATTGTCCTGACTTCTCCTCGCATGTCCGTTACAAAAACGGATGAATGGAAACTTCACTATCTACAGCAACAAAGGTTCAAAGCACTCTATACGGGTAGAAGTACAGAATTAAAACATTAACCACCTATAGCACTTTCCTCACACTAACAAATACTCTGTCCCTTGTAAGGAAAAAGAAGGAAAATAAACAAGCATGGGCATATTACAGACACATTTCATCACCTAGAACTCTTCTTGTCAAGCAGCTTTATATGAGAAATTACTTTAGCACCTCAGCTGCCTTCAAATCGGATGTGTGAGAGGATTTCAATTCAGAAAGGTGCTGACCAGTCTCACTGTGCTCATAAAAAGTTTTGCTATTTCATTCGCCATGCTATAGTTCAAAGGAAGTGATTGAAAACAAAATGACAAAGAAAGTCAAAGGGTAAAGTGAGGAACAGCTCTGATTTTGAAAGTCCATCCAAGGTCAGAACAGGCATAACCTAAGCTTTACCCAGAGGACACAGCACTTCAGTCCAAGAAGATGCCAAAGATGCTTTTGCAATTTTACCTCATGGTTGCTTGGGTTGCTGCTGAAACAGGAGAGAATACCTAATAAAATATGTGCTTTTATGGACTATTTGTTCTAGGCGTGGCTAAAAAAAAAAACAACCAGGTATGTTATTTTGAACAGTTACTATTAGGTGTCTTCAACAGCAGCACTTTTGCTCTTAAAACTTTTGAATGATGGATTACTGATGTGATCTCCATTGCAGAGAGAAGCATTTAATCCATCTGCTGTGCTGCAAAGTGCCCCAGTGTACCAGGCAGCACCATGCTGCTGAACGTCCTGCAGGCATCAACTGAGAGAGCATATGCAGCCCTGCCAGGCGTTCTCCCTGCTCAAGGTACTCCAACAATAACTACCCGTGTAGCAATGGCTGGATTCAACGCCAACAGGATTTCTTTATTAATCACTCATATATGTTGAAACAGCACCCACCCATAACACATTTTACCCTAAGAAGCAAGGATTCCAGAGAAATAAATTACCATTAAAAAAAACAGCACACACTAAGAGAGAGATCCCTCTGGTGCAATTAAGAGTTGTTCTCTTAACATAAAAGAGCAGTAGGAGGTAAGGATCTGGCCCATCCAATCTTATTTCTTTAATATATGCATTCTTTAAAAATAAATAATTGAACTGTCAGCTCCATCTAACTGCCTCATTACTGTTCATTCGTTTCCTGTCAGCACCACAAAAATAATTAGGAGAAGGGTTTTGCATAAGGAGAGAGCTCACAAGGGAAAGGGGAGGGTACTATATGTAAATGGGAAATAGTACAAAGATGATTGTAGGGGAAGCAGATCAGGGGGCCAGTCAGTACTGAGGTATGGGAACAAACACCAGAAAAGTAAACTATACCTGGGGCAATGAGGCTTGGAAGGTGTTAAGAGCGTAGGTAGCTATTTAGGTAGCTTAAGTTAAAGGGGACATTACATACCAAGGAAAGACAAATTTCATATTCCCTGCATCTTCTGAGCATAAAAAAAAACACCTTAAGAAGCCAATTCTCAACAACAGAAGGATATTATACTAATGCATACCCTCCAACCCAGTATTACCACTTCTAGAGACCTCCTCTGCACCACAAGCAGAAGCAAGCTCCACAGGCAGTATTTTTCATCAAAAATAGCACTGAAAACTACCCAGTTGGCATCTAATGCTCATGCCCGTATTTTACTGCCTCTCTCATGCTACGGGCTGTGAGATTGACTGATCATCTGAATTTCAGAGAGCATTCTGCATGTGGGAAGTAGTTAACACAGTCTAAAGCTGGAACACCTGCCTGCACCTAGTAGCAGCAGTAACTCCTTATAGGCCCCCCAACTCTGCTGAGGGGGAAGGTCAGTGTTGCCACCTTTCTCTTTTCAGAGATGAACAAGTTAGCACCAAGAGGTGTCAGTGCAAGAGAATATTCAAGTTCAACATTGAGCTCCTGCTGACCTCCACTACTGCTGCATGTTCAGAGAATAGCTGGGGAGTGACAAAATTGGTGAATGATAAACTAAATGGGAACCACTCATCCTAATCAACTCTTGGCCTCTGCCTTCTAGTACAAAGACATTTAACTCTGTACTTTGTTCTACATAAGCATTGTATTCAAATACTTTTAATAATGGAAAATAGCTTTAGAATTATTTTGCAGTTCTTAAGACCCCATCATTACTATAGAGTGAACTGCAATCCCTTTAGGCATTAAGCAGCACAGCAACAGCTTTGCCTTGTACTCAACACTAAGGGAATTGCCATCAGGTTCATGAATTAAATTCTGTATGTAGCACAGGGTAATTGTATACCTTCAAACCACCATTCAGCTGCAAACTTTGGTCATCTTGTGTGGGTATCTACAACATTTACATATACATGCAAATCAAACTTCCGTAAGACTACATGTCAAAACAAACAGTTGAAATACAACTAGTCATCCAACTATAGTATATCTTTGTTTCTCTCCTCCTCAATGCTGACTACAACAGTAACTGTTAAATATAAACCATCAGGCCTTGGTTCAGTAAGAGCACTTCTCTGCATCACGATGGTTTAAAAAATGGTGTACTTATTCAATTGTGTCTGATTATGAGACTAATAATTGATTCTCTGACTAATAAGCATACTAGTGGGAATTTTCTTGGTCCAGAGAATTCAGCAACTAATGACAGAAAGCCATGTTTTGGCAGGAGCATCATACAGATGTTTTACATAGAAGTCCATAGTCTAGCCATCCTGAGAAATCCCAGTTGAAATCCAAATATATCAAGTTGATAACTGCTCCAGTGCCACATGATAACACATGGTTATTGCATATTATCACACAACGTTATCATATGTGGCTTGTTTCTGGCTACATTGGCAAGAATCAAATTGTAGTAAGTGACTACCATGTTACTAGGGCAAATAAAAACATTGTTTTCTAGGGCTGGGTTTCTGAAAATGATAACTGCAAATCAGGGTCTAATGTTCACTGCCATCCTGCTCTTCTCAAATTGTCACTATGTGCCTGCACAGGCAAGGGCCTCCAAGGGCTTTCATGGTGCAGCAGATGCGCTAAAAGCTCAGAACCGTTCCTCAGCACGGCTTTGTGAGGAGGCTTCTTGGGAAAAATCTATTCAAATAATCAGGAAAAAAAAATGATCGGAGGCAATGGGAAGTCTCAAACTTAGAACACTGTACCTAACACATAGGTACTGTCATTGTAGCATTTTGGACCTTCTCTGCTCCCCACCTTAGCTGCCCGTTGAAAATGCATTTTCAACTTTCAGCAGAGCTGTGTGAAGAAACATTTGTGTGTCTCATACGGTCCCTCCCCCTTCTCCACAAATTACCATTTCCACACAATAACACAAGGAACTTGCTTTCTGTTAATTGCTCAGTAAAAGAGAGTGCCTCAGGGCTTTATTAAGAAAGATTTCTGAGAGACTGAACCATGTGTGACCTAAATTGGTTTCATAAGTGGTTTCTAGAGGGCTTAGAGCACTATGCAACAAGCATAATCGCCTTTCACCTTGACGTTAATTATATACTTTACCATTCAAAATAAGTCATAGCCATGAGCTGAAGCATTTGTAAAGTAAACATGTCAGGAGAGCAAGATACTGTAAAATGAATGAAAACAGTCAATTCAGCACTATTAAAAATTCCTTTTCTTGTTACCCCCAATCTCTAGTGTGGCCTTAGCAGAAAACAACCATTAGTCTCTAAAATGAAGGCAGGAAATTTTCACCTCTCTAGGTTGCTTTGTTTAAAAATAAAAATATAATGCACAGCTCTTTTCCTCTGAATACAAAAATAAAAGGCCCTTGCTGGTTAATAACAATTTGAAGAGCTGTAAGTGCCTCAGGGTGTCATAACATACATTTCCCCTAAAAAAAATTCCACAACCTATCATCTCTGCATTTGATTTTCTTTTTTTATCTTCCCTTTTCTAAAACGAGGATATTTATATTGAAAACAGGATCTTTATTTCTAGAATGTGCTTTACTCCAAAGTCAATATGACCCATTTTTGACAGTGGCTTTTCCTGCTGGGGTTTGTTTTACAGTGCATGAGGACTGCAAGAACCCAGCAAAAATCACCATGATCCAGAAAGCAAAGTATCTGACCCAAAGATATGGCATCTGCAACTTACTGACTGCCAATAACAAATAACAATGAGTTTGGAAAGGCAGGATCCAGAGATTGTCAACTTTAAAGCACTAGCTCAGCTGAGACAAAAGTACTAGATTTTACAAGCACGTTTTTGGGGCATTTAAGAAAGATCATAAAGAAGATGTATATCCAAAAGAAAAATATGGGTAGAGGGTGGTGGTGTTTGTTTTAAGTTGGCATGTCAGTCTGTCGCCAGTCCTTTGAAGATATGATAGAAAAAGTTCTTTTTTTTTTTTTCCATGTCCTTTCAAACTTTGAAACCACCCTGCTCACCTCCTACTGTGTAAGCCTGCCTCCATCGCTCAGCAGCCCTGCTGGGGCACTGCCTCTGCATCCTGGCTGTGCTCTCTTCTCCATACTTCCATACCGCCTCCTACTTCCAACTCCATAACTCAGTGTGAACAATTCCCTGTTTCTCATTTGATCTACATTTCACCCTCTTTTCTGTCCACCATTTTGTTTGCCTAATACCTAAATGCTAACCAAGCCCTCAATTCTCCTCTTTAGGCCCACAAAAAAAATACAAAAATAAATGCATGTAGTGTCAGAAAAGCCAATTTATGGAAGACAAATCCACTGAAAGGTTCAGTACCTGGGAGAGTATTTTGGTGAAGTTTAGAAAAAAGCATAAAGAAAATAAGCAACTGCTGATGGATCCTGTTAAAATAGACTGTTCAGACAGGTAATCCTTTGATCTGAGCCAGTAGTGTTGTTCTTATGCGCTGTCTGTGCAACACTTCCATTCTCTGTTCACTCTTATGTTTCTTTACAGACGTGAAGACTAAGCTTCTTGTAGAACAATTTTGTTGATATCTGACATACCCTACAAACTAAGTAATATTTCATAAGCCTGCAACATCACCCTGCTGGGTCATACTGGATATTAGTTACAACTACAATAGATTACATTAATACTAGACATAGTATACTGAAGCACTTTCTTTATGATTACAATAATATTTAGATAAAAGATGTCTCAACTCCTTCAGGATATTAACTGCAGACAAAAAAGAATGATGATGGCATTGACTAAGCACACAGTAAAATTAAAAATGGAAAATTAGTAAGACTCCTTAAGTCTTTATTTTAATAAAGTTTAATTTTTCCTTTACAGGCTACAGTTCAAGTCTTCAGTGATACCTCTAGAAAGGCATTCTCAACTCTGTCCTCATCTAAAATCCTCTGTGAGATTCTTAGAAATTTCAGTGCATTTCTGATCTCCTTTGTAGCACTTTCAAGTTACACATGCTGCTTGAAAACATATTTAGTAGTAAAATCTGTTAATACTAAGAATGTCCATGAACATTTCCAAGTGTTTTGAAGGAAGATGCAAAAATTCCCATTATGAATATTAGTAAACCCATTGCATCCCACTTCCTTTCAAATTTCGCTTATTTCTATTTCCTTTGTTAGGAAAGTGATTGCTTTCCTGACACTTTGGGTAACTGTCTTATTAAAATCCCTGTTGAAGTGTCCCTCTTTGTGAGTACTATATTCCTCTCTATTTTCAAATAGACAGCAGAGGAGTCTTACATGCAGCAGTTCATTCAGGTGCATTATTATGTTCAGGTGGCACTATTGTACCTTAAGGCTCTGGCAGTTAACTTTTTCCAGGTCTTGCCTTAAAACTGCTAGCTTACAGAAAATGGTAAACATTTCAGAGATTACTCTAAGTCACTCTCCTAATGTGATGTTTTAAATACATAAATCAACGACCACTACCAATAACAAAGATTCAAAGCACCAGGTTTCTACAACAGTGATGCAATTTATTAAACTGCTCACTGTAACTTGCAAAATAAGCAAAGTTGAGTTGAGATAAATAAGCTTAAAAATGTCATAATGAGGAGTAGTAGCTGATTTGCTCATGGTAATGAACTGAGACAAAATGATCAGACAGCATTAATAAGTCACCAGGAGACAGGCCTTCACCTCTCATTGTAGAGTTATACTATCATTAACTATTGGATATCACATTCTTAAGGTATCTTAAGAGATACCTTACCTTATACTGAAATGTATAAGTAATCTTTATTAGGGAAGTATTTTACAGAAAAAAAAAGCATATAATCAAGCATTAATGCAACAAATACATACTGACAGACCTGTAACTGAAAAAGAAGGAAGAAGGTAATAAATCACTTGGAAAATGCTTCAATATCTATGTGAGAGAGATCTGATCTAGGTGAGAATGTATGCGTGAAAGTAACAAAGAATAGGTGCAGCTGCCTCGGTCCCACAGTGACAAGGGGCTTTTACACAACCAAGGAAAAGATATTAGTCATTCCTCAGTATTTATTACTATTAGCTGCAGTAAATTATTTAACACATTACCAGTTAGCTACACCATACTCATTGCATACACAAGTTATGGCTGCAGTAAATTATTTCAGCAGTCATCCTTAAAAGTAACTTTACTCCAAAGAATAAGAAATCATAAACAAATCAATATTTTCACCACAGTTGGCTGAAGTACAGATAAAAACTGTATAATTATGTCCACCTCTTATCCAGTCATTGAACAGCATCTAGATTAATATGAGTATAACAAAAACCAAGACACGGAAAGCAGCAATAGAAACTGTTCTCAAGCTGGTACAAGAACACCCTTTTAATTTCTTTCCTTTGTTCTTTTCAAGCTTGAGGCTCCAAAAAGACTGTGTAGGTTACAACATTAATGAAATATACCAGCAAAATTCATTATTAATCATAAAGCAGTGTTTAGTTTCAGGGATTTACTACCACATCTAGTATTCTTCATAAATTATTATATGTCTTTTTCCATTTTTATGCCATTAAATTATCTGGGAGCCTTTCCATAGGCTGCCTCAGGCCTGAATGGGATGCACAGACTTTCCAATAAAGGAATTCAAGTAAAAGCAGTACAAGTAATGAAAGGGTTTATGCAGCGAACATATGAAATATATAAAAAGCTAAATGAGCTAACGTTAGGTACTGGTATAGCTTAGTATGCCAAGTTTGGCAAAATGAGAACTATCTCCAAGAACAAGGAGCGAGAATTCTCTCTGTTTTTCTGTTTTAAAACATCCAGCTCTGTGAGAAAATTTTAATTCCCACAAGACATTCAGTCCCTGTTCTCCTGCTAAGAACATTAGCTGGTCTGCAGATTACAGCACTTCCTGCTACAGGGGTGCACATCCCACTAAAGCTGCATTGACACTGGACAGTACAAACACCTTGGGGAAATTATCAAAGGCTACCAGGACAATCACATATTTGCTGGTATCCCTTATTTTTGCTCCTCGTTCAAAAGCCTTTTCGTATCACTAACTATACCAGAGCTTTCGATCTTATTGGAACTTAAAAGACAAACTACACTACTCATTTACAGTAATACAGGTAGTATTTCTAATGTTGCAAAATATTGTAAAAAATTAAATCAAATTACTCCTTTCACAAACTATTAAAAATGTTGGATGCTTTCACTTGCAGTAGCTACATAGCCGACTGGGATTGAGACCAGCCACCAGGTACTAAGAAACTGCCATCTCTTACCACCAATTCAGAAATGCTCTCGGAACTTTTGATGAGCATTTCTGTTCTTCCTGTATTTGCAAGAAGACAAACCTATACACATCTACTGATAACATCACAGATCCATCTTTATGAAAGACAATTAAAAGAAAATTCAGTAAGCATACCAGGAATTCACTGATTGTTCATCAACATTTGTGAGATAAGTAAGGACAGGGACAGAATTCAAATAAATGCTGCAGAGACAATAACTTCTCCATAATCCTTTTGATGACTCCATCCCCATTGAACTTTCACCACGTGTTCAGCTCAGTGAAACAGAAAGAATAGTATTCCTTTGTAGTTATTTACCAAGCGGTCAAATTAAAATTTAAAGAACCTCAGCTCTGATGAAAATGTTCACATGTTCTACTTAAAACTTCAGTTCAATCATACCTGAAGCTAACTACCAAGGCATGAGGAGTTAATCTTGCCAGGCCTTTAATTTAACAATCCAAAATCATAAATATCCACAAGCACTATTTCACAGTATCTCCATTAAGTCAGTCATTGTTTACAGGTGAGAAAAACTAAACTAAAACCAAAAGAAGTGAAACACTTTGTCTAGCACTTGCACATGAAGTTGGTGGCAGGCGTTTGGATGCAAAAGCCTGGTCTGCTGTTGAAAGAGGTCACCCTTGAGTACAACAGTGGGGAAGGCACTTGAGTTGCATTACTTCTATCACTGTGCTTATTTCATCTCTTCTCTAAGACACATGTCTGTCATGCCTTAGATAAGGAGACATGATAAATAGCACCAGAATGGAACGCAGAAGTCATTCACTTCTCAGAGGGCTTTTCCTCAAGGACACATACCAAGTCTCCTGAATACAGTCTTCAGAATCTTCCTTCAGGTCTTCCACAGCTTTTTTCCCCCCATCAATGATATCACACGCTTGAGCAGCAGCAATGTTGCAGCACTTATGTGTCTGAGAAGCAGCTGGTTATAAGCCATCATCGTATGATGCTTGAAGCATACCAGGTTGTTTTAGTTTAATGGAGCACTTTCCACTAGCAAACATTGCCAATGACTAGTTTGTAATTATTTATTGAGCATCTTTTAAGGTTTCTTAAGGTCCTGCTACCACCACAGCAACAGCTTCGTGTCTGAATAAGTGTGATTTAAAAGAATACAGTATGGCAGACTGAAAAAATTCTAGACTTGTATTTTTGGATCAGACTGCAATTTTAAGCAGAGTTGGTAAGTGCAACAGTGGGGTTGCCCAATCAGTATTCCATATATTTATTAACAGCTATGTGATTTAGAGTATCGATGATCGCCTCTTAAATCTGCTCAGATGTCAGTCCAGCAGTGGAATTCCACTTCATTAAGTGTAAAGTAGTTCATCAATGCAACTCATTCCATAGGTGCTATAGCTCATAAAAGTTTGCCTAGATTGAAAAAGCAGTTTAATAGAGGAAAAATCTGTCAAAAGGTTATTAAACAAAAACTTCCCTTCAGGCCCAGGAATACTTGGGGGTATCCTCTAGGGAAGTATCATTATAGGTTTCACTGGCTCACACAGCACTTTGGTATTCACCACTAGTGGCAATTCTTTTGTAATTATGTAAGAGAATCAGAAGAACAAAGCTAGGTCAAAGAGAAAGGAAATTCCATCTTTTGCTTGATAAAATGTCAGACACTCAGAAATACCCATCAGTGAGAGTCAAATCTCAGCATATAGAAGAAACATTTCTTTTTATTTCCTTTGTGTAGCAAAGGAATGTATCTTTATCAGCCTGCTCCATTAAATCAGCTCTGGTCTGACATGAACTGCAGCAGATGAAAAGTTACTGTGATGTTGATGGACATTTCCTCTCTGCACAGAAGCAACGGTTTTAGTTTCAAGTTTGGTGAGCTCAAAAGACTAACGAATCAACAAAGTACAGAAACTGGACTTGCTATTCAGTCCACTGGGCACCCGGAAGATGTGATACAAATTGCATTGCTGCAGGCTGTGCTGCACTGCTGCATAAATGGAAGCAAGGCTATCAGGCTGAAAAATGTTCACCAGCACAAAATACCCTTGCAGACTCAAGAAAAGAAAGAAATACAGAGGGTGGAAGGAGGGAACAATCCAACACCAAAGATAATTGCTAGGGATAAAGAATAGAGCTGTTTAGCATTTCAAAAGGGGCCTTTCTTCTTATACATGTTCACAGAGTTCCAAATCTGTCAATAAACCCAGAAATCCTCAAGCTAGAATAGCAGCTGGTCTGTTCCAAAGGATATCACCCTGATAGATTGTAATATATGGAGCTGGTATGTCAGTGTGGGCTAATCTGAAGCTACAGGGGCAATCTGTCAATTCTAACAAAGATAAATACAGCTGCTGCCTCACAGTGTTTCCTAACGCCAGGCACCAGCCATTGGTTTCACTAGAATGATGGATTTTATGGTCAGGTGTGGTGACATCTCATGACCTAAACAGCTTTCAAAGAATGGCTGGTCTGTTTTGAATGATGATGGATTGCACCTCAGAACTCCTTGTGAAAAATTATGTTTCAGGCTTACAAGTATTACACGGCTATGGATAACCCCCAGACAGCTCTTGGACTTCCACTTGATAAGCTTCCTCACTGTTTCATTGCAAGTGCCTGTCTGTACTTTTTCCAAACCTTGTAACTCCCTCCCTTCTTTCTCAATCATCTCACATAAATTGATAATTGCATCCTCCTCTGTACATCTTCGCAGGGTTACGTATGGAAATGAGGAAGAATTATTGCTAAATGAGGGTACTAAGCAACAACTGATTTCAGCTAGAAATCATGAATTTTAGCCATGGTGGCAACATAGACAAAGATACTAACAGTTGGGAATCTGCTCTGACATGTGGATTGATCTAATCTAGACTTTAATGAGGCACTAGCTACCCCTAAGCAGAAAGCATCTAACTGAATAAACTGGAGCTTTATTGGAAAAAAAAAAAAAAACACACCACAACCCAGGTCTAAAGGTAGCTCCTTAACCCAAGTTTAATCATTTGACTGAAGTTTAATCACTCAAACCCAAAAATTGTATTATATTTGTAAAAATATCCAATTCTGGTGTTCTGCAACATTTTATCATGTTAAAATAACCTTTAGTAATTTAAAGAAGGAAGATAATAATAAAATCCATCACCTATGACTGCAAATCCAGCTCTTCCTTACTTGTGTTGCCACTGTGGACCTACATTAGTGATGTCTCTGTCCTAGATAAGCATACTCAAGCCTGCAAATAAAGTAGCACCACTGTGCCTGGTTATGTGCTCCCACACTCCCCAGAGGAAAATCCCACAAGCAGCACTGCTGGGCAGAAAGAACACAAGGCAGGAAACCCTGAAGGTGACAGAGCCACCTCTGCACAGAACCAGACCAAATCCAACAGATTCCTCTGGTTACTCTGCATACGTGCTAAAGCTAAATTTAGCCCTCTATGCTTTACCACTTGTCTATCAAACTAATGGGAAAATTGACTACCACAGAGCATTAACACTGCAGTATAGAAGAGTGCCATGTCTGAATTATTTGGAACAACAGTCCTCAAGCTACATCTCTAAATAAATCTGAATTGCAGACTTTAATAAGGAGTTACGATTCAAGCTTTCTTGCACTATACGCTAATGCACACCAAAAATTTCTGGTTTGACTAGGCAGTGCTGCTGTTCTTCCTTTCCAGTATTTTCCACTCTTTTCTTCTTAAAGGACTTGATTGTTGTGCCTTTTTCTCTGTGTTAGGAATGAGCATTTTCAGTTTAAGGTTTTTTCTCTCTCTGAATGCTGCGTGTCAATTTTAAAATATCAGGGAGCATGCTGACAGCAGGGGAGAGCAGGGAAGCACCCATCAGAACTGTTTAATGGAGTAGACAAACACCAGCAATCACAGGAGAATAAATAAAATTCCAGAATATTCCTTCCATCTGTTTACTATACTGTTCCAAAGTCCCTTTTCAGTGTAATAGCCAAAGGGAGTTCAAACAGGCTTCAGTACTGAAGGAATGCATTTCCACTAAAGAAGTTACTATACCACAAGCAATGACCTCTTTCCTGTTTGAAATGCATTAATTACTGCAGTTCTTCAGAAACTGAGTGACTGCCTGTAGGCACAAGATCAATCCAGGCAAGTGTTATACAAGTGTTTCATGAACTGATTTTTGGAGTGACTGTCTCTGACCCGCAGCACCCAAGCTGCTCCAGTTCTTCCTCAGCCCCTCACATTAATCACGTCTGCATCCAGACCTTGTTGTTGTTTTAGTACTGGATGTCTATTCAACATAGCTGAGCTTGTGCCAGGTCCTTCTCCTGTAACGCATGTACACACCTAAAGTACTTTCTGCAGTCCATGCTAGTCAGGACATCTCAAGCCCCTAGCCTGAAATAGAACAGAAACCCAATTCTAACATTCTGATACAGGCAAAACTGCCACAGAATTCACTGAGAATATCACCTAAGCAATGGGTGCCTGACTAGATATTCTGGCTCCTATTTTCTGCTATTGGAGTGTAATCATTTTACAGGACTGGAAGTAAAGGCACAAGAAGATTAGCTGCTTTCTGTTGGATCAGTAACCCTGCAGGCTGGAATCTCCTCACTTGAATCAGAAAGAAGATAGGGAATGCTCCAAGTTAGTTTTTAAGCTCAGTCTGTCACTTTCCAACCCTCTCCTCTTGCCAGTAATTCATGCTGGGAATATCCAAATAAATATTCCCAGTATAGGTTATCTATTCATGGGAATATTCCCAGTACAGTTCATGATGGGAATACGCAAATTCAGCCATGGTCACACTTCAACTTCAGGCTAATCAACTGTATTCCAAATCAAGGAGACAACTCTGCTGCAATGTAGAAAGTATCAGATGCATCATCACCAGGGCCATTCTAGATGACATACAGACAACTAAAAAACAACTAACTCAATTCTTCACCCCAGAGGCAGCTCCTGTGGGACAGCTCCCATTAGTAATTTACTTGTACCAATACCAGACAGACTGCTTTCATCTTCATTTGTTTAAACAAATGCGGTGCTACCTATGAGTAAATGGTCTCACTGAGAGCTGAAGGCTACTCTCCTCCAACCTTAACAACCAAAGCCTTCCTTGAACGCCTGCTCCCTCTGTGCACATCAAACTGTGTTTAAAAGATTCACCGATCAGGCCGTTGGAGCATATATACACCTAGGGAATTTTTCACAGGAAACAAATACAGTCAATCAAGCCAGTAAATTTATGCCAGTAAATTTGTTTCCAAAACCTAAATAAGTAGTTCATTTATATTTCTTTCAGAACTTGACATTTTAAAAAGTTTCCAAAACTCTCCAGGATTTGTTTTTTTAAGGGACAGAGTATTTTACAGCCAAATTCCTTTTTACTAGTTCACTAAAACAGCAAGGAAAAAAAACAAAAACGCAAAGCCATTTGCTTTTGTTACAAGCAGAACTCTCACTATGGGAAGTTTAATATATATTGGAATCCTGACATATCCTCTTCTGTGCATAAAGAATGAGGGCAATTTTGCAAAGAGCTTCCTCTGACTTAACTAAAAAAATGGAGAAAGAAATAAAGTGAGAAAATACAAGTTCATTGCTTACCTTTCTTAGTTCTTAGACATTTAGAAAAAAAGGAGTAAAGCCAGAATTTCCCAGTTGCCAGTACACAAAATATTATAGACATTCCAACGTATTGATGACAGAAGGGGCAGAAATCCAACCCTGCCTGCTTCATGGGGTTATGGGTTACCAATTTGAGCCTAAGATAAATTTCTTCAAGCTACAACCACTGCAACACCCATGAGATTCAGCAAGTAGTTCTTATTTTATTGATAATGTTTGGCCCTGCCCGGAACTTAAGTGTACGGCTTTATTAATCTGAAATATTCAGTAAGTGGTTATCATGCTCTAAGGTTCCCTTAAACACACTGATATTAACAGAGCTTTCTAACGTTCAGTCTGTTCATTAACAGCATGGCAACTTCTGTCACTTTAGCAAAAGCTTTATTTGTACTTCATATATTCCATTGCATTAAAAAAAGCAGCGGACAGAAAGCTTAAAAGGATATTTGGAGAGTGTTCTGGTTCACTGCTGCTCAAATTCCCCAAATGCAATACTCATTCTGATTTCTGGACCACATGCAGAGACATGGGAAAATGGAAGATAAGCTGAAGAAAGCAAAAATTAGCTTCAGAACTGCAAGCAGATGTCTAATGGGAAATATGTCTTTCTGAAAGGGTAGTAGAAGTCCCATGGAAGTTAAAAGTAAATTTACTCAAAGATCTGCCTCAGGACTCAGCTTACTTAGTATCATTAGTAATTCAGGCCCATTAAGGAAGAAGAAGTACCTATGTCTAATCTCAACATAAGTATGAGTTACTGATGTCACATGAACACTGAAGATCCAAACATAATTCTGGGAGGTTTCAGGTAAATATTGACAACAAACAGGTTAGTACAAATATCACAATATCAGTCACATGATGCCATTACTGTGCAGACCCTCTGCTATTCCCATTTCAAAGAACGATATCAGAAAAGTAAAGGTTTAGGGAAGGGTGATAAAAATGGTCAGGAGCTTTGAAAAGATCACACAAAAAGACACCAAAATGGTTTCAACTGTTTGCCTTAGAGGCTTCAAAGGATGGAACATGATAAAAGTACATCAAATAAGGAACTGCCCTAGCAAAGGGAGATGAGGAGTTTCTGTTCTCCGTTACATAATACTGTAAAAAAGCTGGTGAAAGGGCTGGAAAGCATGCCCTATGAAGAGCGGCTGAGGGAACTGGGCTTGTTTAGTCTAGAGAAGAGGAGACTGAGAGGAGACCTCATTGCCCTCTACAACTACCTAAAAGGAGGTTGTAGTGAGGCTGGTGTTGGTCTCTTCTCTCAAATTAGTAATGATAGGATGAGGGGAAATGGCCTCAAGTTGCGTCAGGGGAGGTTTAGATTAGATATTAGGAAGAAATTCTTCACTGAGAGGGTAGTTAGGCACTGGAATAGACTGCCCAGAGAGGTGGTGGAGTCACCATCCCTGGAGGTGTTTAAAGAACGAATAGATGCGGCGCTTGAAGATATGGTGTATTGGTTAGAGTGATGCTAGGAGAAGGTTGGACTTGATGACCCTGGAGGTCCTTTCCAACCATAATGATTCTGTGATTCTGTAACTGGGAGATGTGCAATGAAACAGTGAAAGGTGGAAACAGAAAACTAGCAATGGGAAATTGTTTTTCATACAACATGTAGGCAGATGGCAAGATTTATTTCCACTGGAGAATAAAGATGCCATGAACTTAACAAAACTATGTAAGGAGCTGGGTGTTTACAGAGCATAGTCCTATATTCTGAAACCACCGGGATGCATACACTCAGAGAACATTTCTTCTTCACTAACATTCACATTAGCAACCCCATCATGTTATCCTTGGGTGTTACTTTGCATTTGAGAGCTTGACACTGCTACCTGTTCATGTAACCACAATAACTGTAAGACAGCCCTGAAACCAGACTTAACCCAAGACAAGATAAAAATAAATCCACTTGCAAAATATAAACATATTTTAAAAATACAAAAGTTACAAATATAAGTCTTCATTTTCCCACTGTACCTTCCCACTCCTATATAAGCTCCAAAGATTCAGTTTTTTTTTCATTATATACTGCCCAGCTGGCAAGTCAATCTGAACTCCTTGTTCTTTCTACTGAAATTACCAACCACCTCAGCAGTATTAACTACTACAAACAAATTATCCACTTTCTGTAAGGTAAATGTGCACTTTTATACCTGAACAAGGAAAGTTTATACCTAAGAACAAAGTTTTTTCACAAATTAAAGCACTTAAATATGACACTTCACTTTGATATTTAACTATGTCTTATGAAGTACTGCTTTTAGAAACCAGACTCTTCTGCCATTTGGGGAACAACAGAAATGTTTGAGAAGGATGTTTGCTGAAGAATTTCATCATTAAATCCTGCATTCACTGCAGCAGGATTGTGAGGGTAAATGTGAATGATCAACTGTGAGGTTAAACCAGGTTTTACTAGTGAGAGTTGTGGTACACACTGACATACCTCTTGATCAAAGCATAAAGTATCCAAATGCGGTTTTCATTTGAATGTTAAACTGACAAAAGATGGGTAAAAAAAAAATTAAGAGAGAAAAGAGGAGAAAAGGGTATGAAGGGAGCACTAACAAGTGATATTCTGTTCCTTCGTTTGAGGGCTGCAGTAGGCAGGTATGGCCTTAGAAGAGGATGCTTGACATGGTCCAAGGAGAGGAAGATTTGTTGGAGAGCCAGATTGTCCCAGCTGTTTACTGTCCACTTCAGATCTGCCCCCAGATCTGTTTCTCTAAGCTACACACACTCACATGGAAAGGATCCCTGGTGCTGTACTGCACCTTGCAGCATCTCCACCATTCAGACAAGAGTACTAGAACATCAGAGGATACCAGAATTAAACAGCAAAAATATTCTCTTGCCTAAACAATTTCCTTCTCGCTCAGAGAAGGATTTTCTGCTTTCCTACATAGAAACAACAATGTAGGCAAGAGAGCCACCTTAACGGTGTACACTTAACTGATAGGGCAGATATTTATCTGCCCTACCTATGGGGAAGGGAAAGACCTTGACCTCAAAGTCTGCTGACATTTCTCTTTGATAGTATTTCCTGACCTCCCATTACAGATCACATAAATTTTGCTTCCAAATTCCCTTCACAAACCACCTCCCTCTATTTCCCTTCCCTCTGTTGCCTTTCAAACCTAGTAAACACAAGCATCTCAGGCACAAAATACTTCAGCAGAGAGCATGACTCCATCAAAGCTTTAATAACTTTACTCCCAAGCAAGAATAATGGAAGGGGAGCTTCTTGGGCTGTATCCATCAAATTTTATTAAACATTTCCTTCAAAGCTGTCAGGCCACTCATTCCCCCATCTAGTGAAAACAAAGCTCTGATTTGGGGCAGTGATGAAAGGCTCTTGAAAAAGAAGATGAGAGTCAACAATGTGACCACAATCACCAAAACTTCAATCTCACCAAGGCTATTATAGGATACACTGCTGGTTGCTATGAGTCACACGGAAAGATAACCCCTCTGCAGACTTCAATACACCTTAAGAAAATTAGATTTTTTTCTAAGCTGTGGATTACTTTTTTTCTCCCTTTTCAGTTTGTTTTTTTTTTTTTTTCCCTTCTTATCTTACTCCATAAATCCCTCAGTCTTGCTTCTGTGTGGCACAGTCAGGGGACACTGCACTAAGCATATCAGAGGCCTGGCACCCAACAGACTTTGGTATAATTTCAACAGGGTTCTGGTGCACACCACAGCAACAGTTTCAGTATTTGATGAGGATGACTGCAAAGCCAGCAGCTAGAGATCAGTCAGTCTGAAGAAGAGGGATAGGATGAACAGATTAGCTCATATGTGCTTGCAACAGGGTACGGCAATGTCTCTCAAGCCACCTGGGAACTCTGAGATAGAAGGGAAGATAAACCAGACCTAAACTCCAACCTGATCTGCACTTCCCATGCCCTGAAGAGAACCCAACAGTAGAAACAAGTGACATGACCTGCTTTTCTAAGTCAAAGAACATCTGCCACAGACTTACTTTTCAGGAATGCAGAGCACTCACTAGAATAGACCCAAACTGAGACATTCTGAACTCTCCTGGGGCAATAGTGACAGACTTTTAAAGCCTGTAATTGCCCTCTGGTAGGCAGAGATTCTTTGTGGTTAAAGAAAGTACATTAGAAGCCAGAGCAGAGTGTTCCACCTGACCTACTGTGACAGTGACAAGTGACAGTCGTCTTAATCTACTCTTTCTGAGGATTATCTGGGTTACCAACTGTCTATGTCATAGATGCAGAGACAGTTCAGGTCCAGCTGGATAATAAAAAAAGGCACAGCACCACAAACATGTCCAGACTGTTTTTATCATCATCTTTGTCCAGTAATGGCACAGGCACTGAAGCATAGCCCAGAGCCAGAACTAATAAACCGTGCTAGGCTTAATCTGACACCATGTTAGGTTTAGGATTCACAATACAAGATGTCCCAATGCTTTCCTAAGTAGTCAGCCAAAGGCCTGTTGTACTTCCTTGCTTTAACCTGACCTGACTCCACAAAGACACTTCACCCACTCTCCACTCCTGATTTCCAGGAATTAGGTACTTGAGTCCAAACTGTCATATAGCAGCATCATGCTGTGTTGAGGCTGATGAGCCACTCTGGAAACCAAAGTACCGGGGAACATAATTGAAGAGACGTCCCAGCTCTGGATTCAGCAAACCCGGTCCATAACCAGCAGTGATTAGATCAGTGGGACCGAAGCTCTATTTCTGATGGCAAGCATCAAACTCCACATTACATACTATTAAACGTACACTATTTACATTTCTCGGTTTTCTTGGATAACCCAACCATCTAGTTCACTGTGTAATGAAATGCTTTAAAAATATGAAAAAGTATAACAGCAGTGACATTACATCTGTGGTTTCCAAGGTCTTATCTGCTAAATGTGAATGAATCATTAACAGTAGTCTTTGAGGTGAACAATATAGTAGTCAATTGATTAATGGGATAAACCTGTGCATGAGTTCAGTTCCCACTTAAGAGTCAAGGTAGGTCCTGTTTCAGAGCTCATAAAATCCTAGATAAAAGTCACTTAATCTCATTTTAATATATAGATCCTGCTTAGAAAGTAGAGAAAAGTTTGTGATCTGCGTACTGAAGTGATAGATTTGTTTAGCTGCAGGAATAGCTGTGTAAGTTACCTTTTCCCCAGTAACATCAGACAACTGGAAGATACTTCATGACTGATGGGAGTTGCATCCTTTCCCCTCCAAATCCTCAGCCATAGTACAAATTATATCCGGGAAGGAATCAATTTATCTGTGCAGCAATGTTTTAAAGAGAGTACTCAATTACAAGATGAGGTTCTGGCTCTACTACCAGTCATGACACAAGGTCTGACAAGATCACACTTGGATGACAGGCTTAGCAGAAGATGCTTTGGATGTTTTGAAAACACATCTTATCTGGTAAGAGGGTCAGACCAGGACTCATATGCAAACCCAAGCTTTGCCCAAAGTAATCAGTGTTGGATTCAGAAATTTGCGCCTTTCCGCTAGGGCGTCACGTAATTCCAAAAGTGTTAATTAGAAGTGCTTGTGCAGGAGGAAACTCTTCTCCAAGCTCTGCCATACAATGGTTGTGCGCACCTTGCCAGTTACTGCTCTCCTGATGCCTCAGTTGGTTCCCTTGCACAACAGGGCAGCATTTTTTAAAACTATGGAATAACTCTGAGACATTAGGTCTGAGATGTAAAAGAATACAGAGCAAATTTCCATAAGACACGAAGCAAAATTATTCCTTCAGTTGTCACCCATCTACCAAAATTGGAAATGAAAAAAATGTATAACTGGAAGCTCCATTAATACCCTGCAGTCCACGGGGTATCAAAGGAAATAAAAAGGTTTAGATCCTTGTAATTGCAGTGAGTCAGATGTGGAACTAACAAATGTGGAAAACTGGGGTCTAGAACAGAGACATGACTTGCTTAGGACCATACTACGTTAGCAGGACAGCCACTTCTTGTTTCACACCCACTTGCCTTAAGCTCTGAACTCTGTTGCATCACAAACCTTCTTGGACACTCAGCCCTTCAATTCAAGGACTGTACAGAAGATCTTCAATTCTTTGCAAACACTTCTGATATGCCTGTTTCTCTAAGTATTCTGCTCAGTTACTCATTCATTTCATGCTGTTCACTTGCAATCATAAAGATCCATTGCACTGTTTAGCCTCTCAGGTCCTCAGAATTCAAAGTCAGTCACCCTAAATTTCAAAAGCAAATGTGTGAAATTCAAGCTAGATAGTCGCAAGCTCCAGAAACCAGGAAGTATTTCATGTTTCAACTGGACAAGAAAAATGGATCTTAAGTATCTCACTACTCCTTTTTCCAAAAACCTTTAGGACAGCTTTTGACATTTCACCTCGTTAGTTCTCCAACTTTCTGGTTGCATTTGTCTTCCCTGACCTTCCTTCAGCATCTCTCTGGCAGAAGGTAGTCCAGCTGAGATGCTTACCAGCCTCAGTCCTTCAACTGGGTCCCAGTGATATCTCAGACTGCAGATCAGCTGGTACCAAGCATGCCATTCCCCCACCTCCATGATATCAGCCACAGATAGACCCTGACTAGTATGCATTCCATGCAAAGTCAATGGGCAAGCAACTGCACATGCTTTAACAGAAAATGCTATCCACCCACCTAGTAAATACATTTCAGATTTGATGTCACCAAGTTCTGTGGTGCTGTTCTTGTGGTTACTCCCCCTTAAATTTCACCATGAAAACCACAGCAAACTTTTGCTTCTCTGTAGCCATCTTATTACTGCTAATTCAGCCACAGTAGCATGGGCCTGAGCCGCATCTGGAATCTGGCCCATGACCCAGCGGGTCAGCAGAGACAGAGTCAACCTCGGCAAATTTATCCTTTTCTAGCTGCAAGTTACTTAAGTCTCAACCTTCGCACAAGGAGGTGAGTGAGGATGAATGGCTTTGTGTCCAGCATTCCTCGCCTGAGGGCAGATTCGTTTTGGTCACAGTTATTAGTTCCAAGATCTTGCAGATGAAGAAAGCTTTAATGAAAAGACACTGAACCGCATCTCAGGCTCCCAGCTGTTTTGTGATGCAGGTGATGAAACAGGCTTGCTAAAAATATCTCATCAGAAAAATGATCCAACCAAATATAGCTCTAGTTTATGTGGCTTTAAGAGAGGGCATATGGAGATGAGACATTTTAGCATACAAGTTCAAGGGCTGTACTATGATTTCCTTCCTTTAAAAAAGCCTTCTTGCAGCCACATCCTAAACAGAACAGCACCAAAATACCCCAAAGAAATGCATTTTTGACCCTGAACCTAATGGGCGAAAATAATTACACTTACAGTAAGCATCCTTAAAACTGTTAAAGTTTTTCTGGTGTGTTTTCATAAATCTTACAGTCTTCTTCCAGGACAGAAATTTCCTTCATTGAGCATTTGAGTGCAGCCATTTCATTAAAGACAATGTTAGCTGCTAAGCAGCACACAGCAACTGCATGTAGCTTGCCAAAGCAGGAGGTGACGGAGACTGCTCCATCCCTTGGAGCAAAAAGAGCTTTTCTAGTTTAAGAGACAGACAACTTGATATAACTCAGAAGACAATGTACCAGCTTTAGACTCTTGAAGTGTCTGAATTAGGGAATCCTCTGATCTGTAGTAGGAATTCCAGTAAGTTTGTCTCTAGGGACTCTGTACTCTTCTCACGTGCAACATTACTGAGGCTACTGAAGTGGGCAGTAAGAACCTTCCAGGTGTTTTGGTTGTGTTCCAATTCTGTCTAAAAACTGAGACACAACGTGGGATAACTAAGAGTTACTTATATCTTTCATTTTTTTATGGAGTCCTCTTATTCTCCAGGGAAATATGCTGAATAGGATAACGTCAGCTATATTCTGCTTCAAGGTCTCTACTCCGTTCTAATGCACCACCTCACTCCATTCTATATGCACAGCAATAAGGATGCTATGCAAAATCACTGCTTCTCTCCCAAAGACAAATGTCAAGTTCCCCACCCCTAGCAGGATGCCATCTGCTTCTGCCCCCAGCACATTTCTGCTAACCCTCAAAACACCTGCTTTTAACACACAGAAAAGGCAAAGCTGCCAAGGAGGAAGTAGCAGCAGTCAGGGAGCATGGAAAGCCTTCAGGCCCTCCCTCCCACCCTATCACCATTCATCCTGCTGGTCCAAACATTTGCATGGCATCTCTTCCCAACAGTGACAGGGTCAGGTGCTTCACCGAACCAAGCTGCAGGCAGCATGATTGTCATTTATTTCAGAGACTAACCAGTACATACTCATCCTTGTCACTTAGGACAAAGTAAAGGACAGTGCCTCTAGCTGCTTAGTTACCATCTCTGAGCCAGGGAAGATTAAACACAGATGTGGCCAATGCTTGGAAATTGAGTTTCCTTGCTTGCTTACCACTATGCTTTTACTGCCACTTGCTGTTGCCTCAATCAACTAGCTGTTCACTCACACTTAATACTGGTTCTGCTCAAGGATGTTTATATTCTACCTAGATCGCTAAAACCAAGTTGGATTCAAGGTAAATCAGCGTAAGATTCCTGTACTTGGCACTCGTATGACTGCACCTTGAGTAATGTGTCCAGTTTTGGTCACCACAGTACAAGAAGGACATTGAGGTGCTGGAGCGGGTACAAAGAAGGGCAACAAGGCTGGTGAAAGGGCTGGAAAGCATGCCCTATGAAGAGCGGCTGAGGGAACTGGGCTTGTTTAGTCTGGAGAAGAGAAGACTGAGAGGAGACCTCATTACCCTCTACAACTACCTAAAAGGAGGTTGTAGCGAGGCTGGTGTTGGTCTCTTCTCTCAAATTAGTAATGATAGGATTAGTAATGATAGGACGAGGGGAAATGGCCTCAAGTTGCGTCAGGGGAGGTTTAGATTAGATATTAGGAAGAAATTCTTCACTGAGAGAGTAGTTAGGCACTGGAATAGACTGCCCAGAGAGGTGGTGGAGTCACCATCCCTGGAGGTGTTTAAAGAACGAATAGATGCAGTGCTTGAGGATATGGTGTAGTGGTGTATTGGTTAGAGTGATGCTAGGAGAAGGTTGGACTTGATGACCCTGGAGGTCCTTTCCAACCATAACGATTCTGTGATTCTGTGAACACACAAGCGAGAGCTGTTACATACAAAATTTCTTTATGGTCAACTAAAAGGACATAACTTGTATGAAATTGCAATAAAAATACTTTATTAGTTTAACACTCTAGCAAATTAATGAAAAATTAAGAAACACTTCTTACAATTCAAATGACCCAGTTCCTGTTGTGGATCATCAGTAATGCAATAAATGCCTAGAAATAAGTATCTGCCCTTGGCTTTCAATGTCAAGTCCTCATCCTTTCAGTGCAGTGACTTGTCAGGTGGAAGAACAACAATGTTGATGGTGAGTTTGTGTTTTGTAGGACCATTCTAGGTTACTTCCGCATGTTTACACTCATCTTTGTAAACAGATTACATTTTTTCCTTTCCTAACGGTTCTCAAGGTTAGTCGAACTATCATTCCTTCTCTATACATGGTATGATAGAATAAAACGTGGTATGGTATGTTTTGGGAAAGAACCCCACAACTACACAAAGCTATGTAATAATAATATAGCTTAAAACAACAGAATAGGCAAGAGACACCTTAATACTGGAAAATCCTACTATTAAGAGTTGCGACAAGCCAGGCAGTACTCATCTGATTCCAGAACTAGTCAGAGGCAGTTTAAGTAAGTTACAGAAAAGTTTAAATAATTTTACACATACAGCTAAAGTTAAGTCATAAAAGATCTAAAAAACATATAAACCCAGATAAGGCCTGACAAGTTTTAAGGCCTGGTATGATTAATTATTATCAGAAAACATGGAATCTGTTAGCAGCACTTGGAAAACCAAGTTGTCCAGGGGACAGGACCACAGAGCCATAGACAGGGAAACAGACAAAGCCAGGAAGGCATCATTTCAAAATACTAGGAATACATGAACATTCAGTCCCAGTCTGGATTCCAGCTAATCTGCATGGATCAGTCCAAAAGGACAAAGCAAGAACACAGAGAACAGCCTGCAAAGCAGACAGGAGAGTGAAAGCCAAGATGAGTTTTGGGACAAAAATCATGAAAGATGAGTAGAAGCTAGACCAGCCACTCAAACTAAGAACTATCACGGAAAAGACTGAATCAGGCAGGGAAGTAGCCCGAGTACTTTACAGCTCTCATGAAGCTTTTGCGCAGACCCCCACTTCATGCCAGCCTAGTACTTACTGATAGTGAATCTGAGGAGTTCAACACCTTTCCCCCTGCTTGACTGTACATGCAGCGGCTGTCTCTCCACCCATTCACTCCATGTCAGGGAAACAAGAGCCAGACATTACAATGGGTCTCCTATAAACAAATGCGCTTCTGCATGATCTCTGATGCATTCTTATTTTTCTGGATATTGTTGGAAGCATAAGCTATCAATTTAAAAGATAAGGAAGGCACAGCAGTGAGCTAAGGACATTTAGTCGTAAATATAACTGAAGTAGGTAACATAACTCCAACTGGAAGAAGCAGCAAGGGCAGTATCTCTTACATATAGATCCCTTAATACAGCTGACATGGCACGCCAAGCACAAATCCAAGGCAGCAACAATGCTATCTCATAGTTCATCAGGAGGAACTTACTTGATTTAATTTGCTTTAGTCCTTCCTTATACCTTTGTAACAGCAGAAGCAAAGCCAGAAACCTCTCAAGGTAAAGTGGGAAAGAAACAACATATGACAGCACTTCTTTCTCTTAATTGGTAAACATATATATTATCTGGTCTCATTTCAATGCTAGGGAATGGCCACAAGTCAAATCCTTCAAGGCAACATCAGAAGATCTAGTTGTATTCCTGACAACTGAAATCATAGCCCCATACCAGCTACTATGAAAAAAATTAACTCCATCCCAGTCAAAATCAGCACATACTCCTAGTAAAGCTAATAGAAATGCCTATGTCTTATTTTGCAATAAATGACTGCGTGAATTGTAACCAGAACTATCTGCAGTCCTTGTGTCTAGTCCTTGCCCCCTCAAATCCTTTCCTTGAGGGAAAAGAGGGAGGGAAAGGGGCTTCAGTACTTCCTAGGTCTTTTTTTGCTTCCTCTGTAGTTATGTTTGTCAAGACAAGATAGCTCTACTTGTTAGGCATAGAATGGCTTCACCTCAAGGTTACAAGATCTTCGAAAACCTAAAAATGAAGCTGTCATCTGCAGAAGTATATGTCCAGTAACAGGAAAGCATTTGTGAAATTCAGGCAAAGATAACCAGTTAATGGTGACAGAAAGGGAAAAGTATTTCTATTCAGAGAAGTATGTTCATTTCCT
This sequence comes from Eurystomus gularis, assembly GCA_013400335.1. Taxonomy (NCBI): domain Eukaryota; kingdom Metazoa; phylum Chordata; class Aves; order Coraciiformes; family Coraciidae; genus Eurystomus; species Eurystomus gularis. Next base: position 177,620 of record VZZY01004441.1, read on the forward strand.
TGAAGTAGCAGTTATTAGTCTAAATGTTAAACTAAAATACTCTCTACTTGCTTTTGTAAAAGTCTAATTATTCGAAGTTGGAGTTAAATAACCCTATGTTACTCAAATACATTTCTTTTTCATTCTGTAGAGACTGAACAACTCAAATACGTTCACAGTCGCCACTCCTGACCATTTTCACAAGCACTAAAACCAAGTTTCTTGTCCTGATATTTCAAATGCTGCAGGAAGATGTTTATTTAATGTGGGACCAAACTGTAGATTTTCTAAAGCGTTATGGTTTTTCACTTCCCAAGACATTCACAAGCCTGCGGTGCACACACTAGCATCAAGAATAAGAATGAATCCCTAAATCCAAAGCAATGATTCAGGACTGAGGGAGCATTACCGTGTAAGAAGCTCAGACAATTCTGCACACAGAAAACAAGCTTTATTTCTACTCAGATTTCAGAAATAACTCTGAACTTGCTGTTATGAGACAAGTTATGAAGTGCATATTCCCCCCATCTACCTCTTGCAACATGATTTAATTCCCTTAGCCCTATCTCATTGCCTTCTGCTATTAGGTAAGTGTAGTACTGCTTGTACCATATATACATACCCACAGCTTAAAATGTGCCATTTTTAAACTACATTGCTTCCCCATTGCAGATGTGAGAAAATTAACTCATTCCTGTAAGCAGAGCAAGAGTCAGGCAAAATGGAAGGAATAAAGAAATGCTCATCAAAATTCCTGCTGAAATACAAAGAAATTTAAGCAGGCAAACACAGCTCTGACAGCAGGAGATGCTGCAGCACCCTGTGCTGCTGTGAAGCATTACTGGCAGCAGGGACAGCAGCTCTGGCAGTGCTCCCGTGCCAGGGATGCCCATAGGTATCTGGTGTATCCCTCGTGCCTGCTCAGGTGCTCATTTGAATCTAGGCAGCCGGTCCTTGAAATTAAATGCAAAGTCAAGAGACTAACTTCTAAGTGCTTTTCTGCATAATGAGGACATGATTGGACTTGTTTATCACTCCAGCAGTTAAGAAATACCTCTGGTAATACCCATTTCCCAGAACTCCCAATCCCATTCCCCTCCCCAGCCAAAAAAACTTCTATGGTTGCCACTGCTTAACCATCATCCTGAATACAAATTTTTCCCACTATGGACAGGAGTTACTACTATTTTAATACAGGCTGGAAGAAAAGTATGCTTAGCAAGAAGATTTTGCAGAGCAAGTTGTGAACACTGCTTCCTCAATACCATGCTGGGTGTGTATGAACAGTCACACCACCAGCTGAGACAGGATGTAGGTTGATGCACTAGTGGGTAGATCAAGGATGGGCTGACAAGAAAGACATGTAGTTCAACAAAGGGAAGCACAGCATCCTGCACCTGGGGAAGGAACAACCCTATGCACCAGTACCTGCTGGGATCCACCCATGTAAGGTTTTCCCACTGAGCATAAAAAGCTTTTGCTTTTCTGTTCCTTGTATTGTGAAACAGCTTCCCTGCCCCATTCTGTAAGTAGTAGGGGAAAGAGGATACAGTTTCCTTCTCTTGCTCAGGAAGTAGGATAATTTCCTTTTAGATGAGGTTGGGGGTTTTTTTTTTTATTTATTTTTGGCACAAGCTGCCAGCACACATTTGCTGAGCTTCTTGGCATTCTGATCTTGTCTCTGGCACCAGCACATGCTTAGAGCCTGTGGAAAGTGTTTTCCTACTCTTTAAATCTCATCCTCCTTCTTCTGTCCACCCTCAAATCTCAGCAGCTCTCACAAAAACTGGCTGCAATACAACTTCTCTTGCTGATATATGGTGAACTCTTAATCTCATTTTCCTCAGCAACACATTTGCTAATTCTTCCTTGGCATTCCTTAGAACCAGATGTTAGTAGGTTCTGGGAGAACCCAATAGCCAGTGATTTCAAACAGGCACAGAGGGAGGCCAGTGGAAAGGTGACTTTTTCAGTGGTTTGCCAGCTACCAATTTGGACCCATTATCAACTTGTTTCTTCCTCTCCTCCCTCTCATGCCTGGAGCAAGGAGCAAGCTGCTGCTTTACAAGCAATTTTCTGCTTAGATAGCTTTGGGTGAGGAAATATAAAGCAAAGGGATCATCAATAGAGGCGAGTGTTAGTTATAGAAAGATTCCCAGCCTTAAATTCGAGAACACATTACACATGCACACATTCACTCCCCTTTCCCCTCTATAGTTAAATGGATTAATAGTGGTCCTTTATTTTAGGAAACGGACCCTTAGTGAAGCCTCCCCCCTGAATGGGGACACTCTTCCCCATTCAGGTGTCCACTGTCAGCACCTAGAATATACCCAAGGCCAGCATTCAATCTGGCCCCTCTCAGGAAAGCAACAGGAAAGATACTTTGGGGCTTCTAAATACTCCAAGACCAATTTAAATAATGTTGACATCAAAAGTCACACAACTCTGTATCTCAACTCTGACCATTCAAAATGCTGTTCTCACCTCTTCTCACTAGTAATAAAGGCTTTTTCAGCAAAATAGTCAAGTACAACTTTTTGTATAAATGGCATTAAAACATCTATCTCTCTGTCCTGTGGTTGTATTAGGTCTACAGAACTAACAGGGTAATCACTGAATTAGTGTTTCATTGTTTTATTACAAGAAAGATGATACCCTAATATTTCTAGGGAGCTGTTGTTGAGACATAACTCTACTTACATCAAGATTTAAACTGGGGAAAATAAACATCAAAAGCAAAACATTCTGCTCTGATGATCACTACCATGATTTTTAACATTTTTAAGTGCTGATACAAAACTGGACACCAGAGTGTAATTAATCTCACTTCCTGGTGAATAGAAATGTGCAAACTTTCATGATGCCTTTTCAATAGTAGCCACAGTTTAAGAGGAGTTGTCTACTACAGCTTTGACATTTGGCAACATATAATTGGTACGCTCTGTTGTCAGGCAGCATTGTTTTACATGGTTATTAACTAATACAGACGATCAATTTCTTGCAAACATAGCAGAGCAATTACTTGACATTATGTCACCAACTGACTGTAGGTTAGCTTTATTTGAACTTTTTCGGAAAGTGACAATGAAAGAAGGGTGGCCTTTTCCTTATGGCTTTCAAGCACGCAGAAGGTTGGTTGTGTTTTGGCAGATACTGTTCATTGCTAGTGTAATAGTTTCTGTGAACTCTGTGCCTCCTTAAGTCATTCAGAAGCAAAACTATTCATTGATCACCTTGTAAAGAAGTGAGAGCTCCTTCAAAAAAAAAAATACTGGAGAAGGTTTAGATTCCCATCAAGCTGGGAATGTAGGATCACCTGTTACACAGTACAGCAGAAATGTTTGCCTGTTTTCCCATGACAGGAAATTTCCCTTTCATCTGCAGAATTTCCACTACTCTAGAAAATAAAGCTTTGAAGCAAAAGCTGGAATACAACCTAAAAAAAATATTCAACTTTTGGTTTTTTAAAGGGACAGAGTATAACTCTGCTTTTTCCATCACACAGGTTACTCAGCAGACAGGGAAGAGGCCCCTTCCATGAAACAGCTGGTCTCAAGATGCAGCTAGATCACAGCAGTCAGGAAGGGATTCCAGCACTGGCCTCCAACCCTTAGACCATGTACAGGTGGCAAAAAGTTTAGCTGAACGGAAAAGGTAGAAAGATTTCAGAGCTAAAGTCAAATTGCCAGTGAAAATGCAGCACTCGGGTGCGTTGCCATGGGTTGGATCATTTCAGACTCAAAAAGGCACGACTGGGCTGCAGCAGGTATCAGTACAATCCACTCTGTTGTGCCCCCCCAGCACATGGCTCTCATAAATACATCACTGTAGCTGTGTGCAGATTACATGTGCTTTATGTCACCTCCAAATTTAGCTCATGGTGCTTTTTCACTTTAACACAAATTGGCTTCTACATATGGCAATTAAAACTAACCTGGCAAGTGGGAAAACACCTGTATAAACCTCTCATTATCCTGGCATCCCACACTACTTGTACTACATTAAGATTTCAGTATTGCTTGAGGTGGACAATTTTTTTGTGATGTTCTACAGCTAATGAACCTCTACCAGATGAGCTGCCACTTTCCCTAATCCCAAAGTTTTAACATTATGAAATCCTGATTAGCTTTCTGGCTCAAGCAGGTTCCAGGCCTAACAGCCAAGATGTATTTTACCTAAAGCTCTATACACAGTTGACTGGGAAATACCTGTTACAATTTATAGTCACTGGCAGACCTACTTCAGACAGCTACTTGGAAGTAATTATCTGTTGTGCTTTATGGATGCCATATATAGTATATTCCAAACCCCTGAACTGCATAGAATTTACTGGTTTCATAAGTTTTTTATTCAAACTCAAAACCCTGATCACACTCATCAAGAGGATCACAGGCCTGGAATTAGTTTCCAAAGAACTGCATCTGTTTCTTGATGCAAAGGCAGTGCCTTCATTCTGCTTTGCTGAAATAAAAGCACGATTTGGAACACGTTTATGTTCGGCAATTTGACACTGTTTAATCCTGAAACTAAGAAAATTCACATCAACTAACTTATTTATCTGAGATTTGAAGAGAAAGTAAGCTTCACAAACCCTACTACCAAGGCAGTTTCCTCATCCTCTTCTATGTATAGGATGCAGGTATAAGGACTGAGAAATAAAATATTCTTACACAACTCCTACTCTGTTTAGTTCCACCTAAACATAAGGAGAAACTTCTTTAAGGGTAACAGAGCACTGGGACAGGCTGCCCAGAGAAGGTGTGGAGTCTCCTTCTCTGGAGATGTTCAAAACACCTGGATGTGTTACTGTGTAACCTGCCTTTAGCAGGGGCTTGGACTAGATCTCCAGAGGTCCCTTCTAACCCCTACCACTCTGTGATTAATGTTTCAAACTCTTCAGGTTTGCAAAAAGCCTTTAAAGCCTCATGAGAAAGCCCAAAGAATATCTCCAGAGACCAGGTTATGCTTTCTTCAGCCACTATATCTATAAATCAGGTAGATAATTTAATAATTATGCATACTTGTATTACAATATGCCAGAACTTCATGCTGCTTGCTCTTTTGAGTCTTGAGAGCACTTTCTGCCTGACCTTCACAGACCAGCAGTGATCCACATTGGGACTAGTGAGGGAAGCAAGTGATTGTGTGAGATAATCAAGTAGGAGAAAAGCTGTAGTCTCAGTTCTTGGAAAAAAATCCCATATCCAGGTCCACTATAGTTTGTTGTTTACTCTGTCTCACTTGTGACACCTTCTAAGCGATCCATACAAATGTCTGAAATCTATCTCCTGTGGGATCCTAAGATATCTGGCTCTTCAAGAACCGAAGACATTCAAAATAGTCCCTGTTAGAGAACAAATGGAAGTGCAGGGGGAGGGAAAATTGCAGTGCACAATGTTTTCATTTTTTAGTAGCCAAAAGGATGCATGAGCCACAAATTGGTGTGTTAATCTCACTACAGTTAGAAGAAAAACAATCATAAAGAACAATTGCATTTATTTGTGCTTTGGACAGTTTGTTCATTCTACTGAAACGTCAAGTGAAATTAGTAACACTACAAATTCAAACACTAGTGTATATACTTTAGGATAGAGTCTGTACTACTTTTCTGTTGTGCAGATTCCCCAGAACAAATCTCCTAGTGCCAATGCCCCCATTAACCCCAAAATGGTCAAGTACACAGCTGGGAACAGGTCAGTGTGTACAGGTTTCAGAAGAGCTTAATGTTTTCACACCAACTTTTATCCTCTTGCTTTACCATTTTACCTGCTTTCCTTTATTAATTTCTTATTTTGTAATGAAAACAGCAAGTAATGGATTCGTGGGGATATATAGACATTTCAAATGTCCTATTTCTAAAGACAGGTTTCTTGGCCTGGCAGTGAAGGAGAAGACTTCTGAAAGGTTACATTAGATATAAGAAGAAAAATAAAAACCTTGAATCTTTGTCATTTCTTGATCTTGGTACTTATTCAATTTAAGACAATTTGCATCCTTATTTTGAATTCCTGAAGAAACTAGTAATGGCCTTGAGTTCAATTTGGCCCAAAAATGTAATTCCATCATGTTTTACATAACAGAAACAATAAATGAGCTTCTATAATCTAATTTGACTTGTCTCTTTCAAGACAAATTCTGTTCTGGGAAGTGATAACAGTATCAGCTGTAAAGTTTGGATTCAGATCTATTTTTTTCCCCTAATGCTCAGACCCAGGTTTTCAGTGCAACCTGCTACAGAAACAAGAGCTGTCTACAAAACAGCTCTAGATCCTTATGGTTTTTAGCCAGGTGCTTCTCAAAAACCTATCTGCTTAGGAACGCATACCTCATTTATGAATCCTCAGGAGACATTAGTGAGTGTCATCACACCTTCTCCCTTTAAACAGTTGAATCTTTTTCTTTGCACCATACTGTCCATAAGGAACTCTCTTTTTTATTATTCTATTTACAGCCTCATGAATTTCATATGATGCTGTGTTGAAGGCAGGCCTATCTGAGAGTGAAGGGTAGTGGGAAAGGCTAGGCAAAGTGATGGGAAAAGGCAGCATGATTACAATTCCCAACAAGTCCTCACCAAAAATCCTGAGAAGGATGCAATAGTGTGGTAGGTTGACCCTAGCCAACAGCCAAACACCTGTCCTGCCTTTGCTCACTCCCCTTTCCTGTGGAACAGAAATTTAAGAAATCAATCAATCAAGGCAAAGAGCTCATGAATAGAGACACTGACAGTTTAATAAGAAAACCAAAAAGCTATGCATGCAAGCAAAGCAAAAAAGAAGTGTCTGTCTTGCCATTGGCAGGCAGTCAGAGTTCAGCCACTCCCTGGGAAGCAGTACCTCCCCATATGGGCCAGCCGCTTGGGAAGAAAAATGCCATAACCACAAACATTCCCCCTTCCTCCTCTTTTCCCTGAGCTTTTACTGCTGAGCACAACATTGTATGGTACAGAATACCCCTTTGGTCAATTCAGGTCACTGTTCCAACTGTGTCCTCTCCCAACCTCTTGCCTGCTGCTTGCCCACTCACAGGGGGAAGCTCTGACCCTGTGCAAGCAGTGTTCAGCAGTGGCCAAAACACCAGTGGTGTTACCAGCACTGCTTTAGTCAAACACAAGGCACAGCACCATATGAGCTGCTATGAAGAAAGTTAACTTCACAACTTCATCCCAGCCAGACCCAGTACAAATACACATGATGGAAGAGTTTAAACCCAGTCTAGGGAACTTCACCCTAGAAGAGCTACTTTGCTTTTAGGACTGCACCTCATGCATGTAACTGCACCCTTCCATGGTTGCAGGACACCCAAGAAAAATACAGAAAGAGAGAACTTTATTTTCAAATGTTTATCTGCAGCCTAAGTACTCCAGAACATGGACAGGATGACTTCATAAAATTAAAAAGAAGTAAAAGCAGAAAAACCTTTTACTCTTGCAGATTATTCTTAGACTTTAACACTTCAATTTCTTGAGAATACTCGCTCTAGTGTCATTCTCACCCAACCCACATCCTTACAATCACAAGAGCCCAACCAAGTTAAGGTTGTTTCTCCCATGCTCTGCACCATCTTTTTTCCTTTAAATTTTCAGCTTCAGCTGGAAATGCTCTCCATCAGTGATTCTGCTGCCAGTCTTATGCCTGATTGCTTTAATTAAAAGGCCAGAAGGGATGATTTAAGAGTCTCATCACCAGGCTTGACATAATTAGACTCCTGGACTCTGTGTCAAATGCTCACAGGGCTGCCTCAACCTTTCGTCCTTCTAAAGCAGCACTATACAATGTGCTTTGCAGCAAGAACTACTTCTTAAAAAAGCATTAGAAAAAAGGTTTCATCATCTTTCTTGATACATAAAAGATCCCTCTTGACACTTTCCTACAGTCCAGATTTGTGTTTATAAGTTCGGCCAAAGTAGCACTAACATCTATGCCAGAAGTAGCTTTATTTTAGTAATGCCAAGTGTGTGAAGTTGAAAATTGCCTAGTGATCCTCTGGAACAGAACGCAGTATGTAAATCGCTTCACTATTTATATCCTGTGTAGCGTAGTTTTAAACTAACATGGGAAAATTACAAGGGAAAAAGAGGTCATTGCACTCTCAGATATTTTCCAGCACTTATCATCAATTAAGCACAAAAGATCAAAGCATCAGAAACAGAACAAGATTGTTTTCAAGGTGTCTCAGATGCCACTACACTGAGTTTACAGCTGGCTGTGCACCACTGAGGTTTGACAAAAAGACCCAGAAGTGATCCACCACAGTCAAATATTGGCCACTGGCTCCAGACTCATTACTGCATTTTCTCCAGCTTTTTTTCTTGGAGATCAGTTTCTAGCTTTTCCTGAAATTTAAGTGTTGTTTTACATACACTGCTTTCATAAATTAAAGGACCCTGGGACATGATCTTCATTGTTAAAGCCTCTTGCCTGTTGTATAAAGGTAATATTACTACAAAACACAAACAAGCAGGTAAAATGTTTCTGAAAGACCAAGTTAAATGGGACATTTGCATTACTGAAGTCTCACAGCTGGAGCCTTGTAGGTAGAACCTACACAGATGTAGCCAGTTTAAACAAGGCACACAGTAGTTGAAGTGAGCAGATACCATAAAGGATGTGTTTTCACTGCTGCAGGTGCAAGCCTTAAAGCTAAGCTTTCCTGCACTCCCTGTTTCCATAAGTGTTGTTGTACTGCCATCAAGTGGGGAACACACAAAGGAAGAAGGATAAAGATAGTCATGAAGATGTATGAACAGAGCCACTACAACAAGCAAGAGCAATGAAATTCTGAATTCCCAATTCCAATAACCACATTTTAGAAGCCAATTCCAAAGTAATATGTAGATACCTGGATAACTGTCATATCATTTCTACACAATAAAGAAACAAGACCAGACAGTTTGGACTGAGACGGCCCATAAGCACAGAAGCATTTTCCAGGGGAAAGAGGAGTTTAAATTCAGCAACTAGAGTCACTAGCTGGGAATTCTAAAAAATTGCTCAGAAGTGCACAGTGCTCAAAAGGCAGATGTAATTCTAGGGATGTATCCCTCGTCCTCTTCTTTGGGTTGGTCTAGTTTTACAGTCAAACGCACTAAAGGGCAAACTCTGGCCAGTTTTCATCAACTAAAATTAGTGCCTTACCTCGTGCCACCAGCTTTAGTTAAATTGGGAATGTAGCACCCATTCCAACTTAGAACCTATAAAAGGGTCTTATTCACCCCATCTTCCCTTTGTGAAGCCCAAAGCCAGTAGGGTCCAGAGAGAAGCATCAGTCTAAGAGGGTCACAGGTGCCACAACTGGAAGTGCTGCTTAGTTCTTTTCTCTGCCATGTCCTGCCCCAGGACAGACAGTGCAAACAGGCTCTGTGTGGCTGGCTCTGCAGAAGCAGCAGAAGGGATATTCCAGGCAGCCAAAGAGGTCCTCTCACTTCAGCTACAGTCAACTTGCAAAGATGACAAGAAAGTTTTGAGGTTTTGAAAGTTTTTTTTTAATGTAAAATGCATTCCCTGTGTTGCCTTTAGCTGATGAATTTCAGGCAGGGACTATTAGATAAATGGCATGGAAATATGACTGATCTATCCATTTAAAAAGCATGTCACCACCAAATAGTATTATCTATGTTTTATGAGTCTAAATGTGTTTTGTATGTTGCTGAGTGTGCTTCCATTAACTCTCAGGCACAAATGAACACGTTCACTTTTGGCAGTACATTGTGGACAGTATGTAAAACCTGAAAATGGAGAAATGTAGCTGAGGGCGGCCATCCTCAGCAACAGGCACTCACTGGCTGGACAGCAAAGCTCTGCCTCTTACAGTCTGTGTTGAAGACCAAGGTCCATCCTTTGCACATACATTCTAGGGAGGCACAGTGGAGTTTAAGAGGTCAGTGTTTCCAGAATAACTAATTTGTTATTGTAAAAAGGACACGGTTCAGTTTACACATACAGAGCTGTCAATCCAAATGAAGGCATTCTTCCTCTCTGGGCCATGATCAAGATGAGACCCAGGCATCTCTGGATCTACTCTCATAGTAATAACTATGCATGTGGTTCTTTGAGTAGGTTATAGGCACTACTTTATCACAGCCTTCAAAGAGAGAAGGACTGATTCACTCTCCATGATGCTGTTTTGGTATAAGAACATGCTGGATTACTGTGAGGTCTTCTCCTGAACCGTTTTTCTATGATTCCGGGAAGCTAACAAGTGACAGTCCAGAGGGTGTGAGTCTCCTTCACTATTTCGAGGACAAAGTGACAACCTACTCTGGCTAAGTACTTAAGATTGTACAGAGAAAACTATAAAGAAAACCAAGGATATGCCATAATTTTCAATAACATCCTTCCTTTGACAGATCATGAAGCACCTCCAACAGCAAGGCCCACCTAACTTGGTTAATTCTCTATTGAACTGGTCAGAAAACTGATATGCATAGTCAGGATTTGTATCTATCATTATTTGTCCCATAAATTATATCAATTTAAAATCCAGTTTTGAGTTCAGTCATAGTGCCTCAGATCAACTGGTTTCTTTTTTTTTTCAATCATGTGATTCTGCAGCAGCTGAAATCCATAGACTCTCCCAGAAGACCATCTTTTCATTCAACAGGAGAGGTGGCTTACAGGCAAAAATTCACACTACAGTAGGTAAGGGAAATGGAGTATTTTCAGAAAATTGCAATTACCTCCTCAGGATCGCCATACAGGCTATCTGCTTGAACTGGAAAACAATGCATAAGCTGAGGGAAAGGCCAGTAAGACCCGCCTGAGTAAGAGGAAGGTGTAGGGACAGGCCAGTGACTCTTTGCATCTTTTGCTGTTTGCCTGTGACTTTAATTAGAAACAGCCAAAATGCCTACATCTAGGACAGTGAAAAAGGTAACTGAGCAAAGCCAAATGTCTTATCAATAGACACTTCAGGAAAAATCACAAATGCAGCTGAAGCAAAAAATGAAAGCAGATGCACCACTGGGACAGAAGAGACCAAAATATGATGAAGCTGTACTTTCAGAATCTAGAGGGATACAGCCAGACAGAATGAGTTTACTCAAGTCATGTCATATCTCCAACTGTGTGAGCCTGCTAGTCCAAAAATAGAGAAAAATAAATCAGTAAATCTACTTTCTTGGTGATGTTTTCTTCTTCATAAAGGCTTACATAAAAAGTTCCAATGACTACTGACAGGAAGGTAGGCAGATGAACAGGTAACTCTACCCTGCAGTTCCACTGTGTGGAGTGGGATTGATGTTTAAATGTTCCCAGTCACACTGACAGAAAACAGTGAGGAAGGGTCTTGCCTCTTAACTGCAAATGCCCAGAAAATTTGGGAAGGGAGAAAACTGCTACTCAATGGAAATGAAACAGTGGCAGTGCAACAAACACTACCTACATGTTCTGCCCTTGTAAAAAACAACAGTGACAGTATATTGCTTGGGGACATCATAGCCTGGTAAACAGAAATTGGCCAGAGAAAAAAATGTGAGGTGTGAACCAAGATCCAGACCTTGTATCACTTCCAGACTTGTACCAAATCAGCCTGCTTCTGAATTTCTCAGCAAGCTCCTACACACAGTAAGCTAAATCCCAGTAACCTTAAACTTTACGTTTAAGGAACAGACAATCCAAAATTCAGTTCTGAATCTTAAGCAGGGACAAACACTACTGGAAACATCACCTGTTCCTACTGATTAGAATTCATTTACATACAAAGGAATTCCTGCAGTGAAAGCAGCTTCTGTCCCTGCAGCACAATGGATGAACCTCCAAGTTCTCTGGCTTTAAGTGCTCCCTGCCCTTAACCTATTTGCAGTCTCTGATGCCTGTGATTCTTTGAGTGGGTCATCCCACCATAATAAGCCCTTCAGACAGACTTCATACTCTGAAATCCTTCAGCCAGGGACCAAAGGTAACAGCAAGGTAAAATCTTCTGATCCTCACTTTTAACACAAGAATGTATGCTGGTGATAAAAAGTACTGACAAACCATCCATAATTCCACTGTGAAATTAACGGGGCGCTTACAACCAAGCTGAAACAATTTCTAGCTATTTTATGCTACTCATTTAACTTCGAATATTTCAACTTTAAGGTTTGTTATAAAGAAAAAGTACTAAAAGCAGAGTCACTAAGTAAAGTTTCTTCCAGTTCTCCACCCACCAGATGGTTATTATTCTTAATAATGCATACAGAGGCAGAAAGCACTTCTCTTCCCACTGCGTGATACAGCACACAGCCTTTTGGACTTTCCATTATAGCGTGTCCCCTATCACGAATCTACCACATTTCAACACACCACATTCCTCCTCCACCCACCTGGGTATCAGCAATGCTTTTTAAATGGAACCAAATTAATTCCCAGGGAGCTTGCTGTAGTTGGATTTTATTCTTGTGCTGTCTCACAAATCCAGTGCTATTTTAGGAGTCTATTGAGCATTTCTCTACAGAAATTTAGATGCTTCAAATTAAAGGAAGATATAAATAACAGGCACCATATTTCATTCTTGCTTCTGGTTACACAGACTTCATTGGGGATCGTGGTCTTGTTGCACAAGGCACACAAGATTATTATATACCAATTCAATGCCACAGCAGAACGTTATGAGCAAGCTTCACAGTATAGAAAAAACCTCATCATTTGGTGCCAAACTTCCTTGTTACTGGCCAGTGGCTGCACAGCTCAGTTCTCTTATTATGAGACTGTTGCAAAAGTCTCATGCAAAGCATCCAAAAGCGAGGTGGTATCATGTCACCACAAGATCCTGCCTAGCACCTGTGCCAGAAGACCACAACCTATGTTGTCATCCAACACAGACATCTTACAGGGACACTCCTGAATCATCATTGCTTGACAACAGCATGTTTTTGGCATAACAGCATATCATCTCTGGGCTGCAGCACATAGGATCTTTAACATCCAACATGTATTCAGTTACATGCAGGGTATGTTGAGAGATGCCAAAAGCAAGCAGGTTCCTATCATCTGATTTTGGGTGACTGAATTGGAAGGTTAATCACCTCACACCATCCAGAGACAGCAATATAAACATTCATTAGACCATTTATTATTAGAACATTGTTCTTAACTGCCTCCTGAAAGAACACACTTCTACCAATAAGGAACCTGGGGGAACTAGCCTAAGATGAACATCCACATTTAGATGTCCAGCATTTGACACAGACTGCAACAATTTAAATAATCATTTGCTAGACTGTAATGCATAGGGCACAGGAGGACACACTGAACTGAAAGAAATACAAGTAGTGAGCAATTCCCCAGCAGATACAAGTTAACATAAGCCCACTTACATCAGTGGAACTTTGCTAGTTTCTAACTGTCCAAGAACCACAGCAAAACTTGTTTGCTGTCACATTTACTTCCTCTTACAAACAGGCAGCCCATCTCCCAGTAAGGCAATATTCAAAAAGTAATTAAAAACTGTAACATATAAATGCAAAAAACGAAAGCTAAGTTGGTGCTACAATTGTTGGTATAATGTTGCCTTTATTTTGACAGCCTCCCTTCACAAGCCAAATGCTAACAAAGTGAAGTGCTTCCTTACAAAATACATTTATAACCGGGTAGACCTGCATCTCACTGACCTCACTGAACACTCGACTACATTATCACCTTTTTGGTCCCACTGCTAAAAAACTACATCATGTTTACAAGTCTAAGAAAGCAAATCAAGCCAAGTATTTTAAACCAAATAGAATGATTTATTTGCAGTATTCTTGAATACACTGTGCTCCTTTTTCCTTTGAGCTGCAATTGAGAATTATCAAGATCTCCCATAAAGCTACATGAAAAAGATGAACAGCAAGCAAACCAAGCCAAGTGCTTCCTCAGCCCTGCCAAGAATTAAACACACAGTTTCATCAGCAGGAGGGCTTGCTTTAGTAACAAAATCTGTCTCAACCTGTACCTAAAAGGTTTTCTAAGGCTGCACATTAAAGTTTAAAGGCCACTAGAAAAGCATCAAGAAAGGGAGAGCTCCTATAGGAAAAAATACCATATAGAATTTCCAGAAAATAAAGAGCTAATTATTACTTTTAATAACAATAGTAATAGTAGCAATAGTCCTTATTTTTAATGACTCTTTCCTAGAGATCTCAGCATATTATGTTATATAAGCACCAGTGTGCAGTTCACTTAATATCAAAATTCAGCTATCTCTGACCACAACTGCAAAAGACAGTATTACATTACATTTCAGTATGACAAAGAAGAAAAGCTATACTAGTTTGAAATCACAAGGGAAGTTTCACAAGACATTTGGACAAAACACCTGGGCTACAAAACATTCACTGGAAAAGTGTCATGGAATATTTAACAAACTGAAGGGGTCGAGATTTCTTGCATGTGAAATGGAAAAAGGCAGCAGCACTTCAACTCCTTCCCCTGCCAACACTGCACTGAAACCTACTGGGGAGTAAATCAGTGACTAAAAAGGAGAAGCCCAAGTACTGCATGGGAGTAGTAGGGGTTTATAAAGTACACAAAATGCATGGCCACTATGTGCCCTGGACATGGATTTATCAGGAGAACGATGGCTCAGCCTGTCAGTTCTGTTCTACGTTGCATATATGCAAGCATGGGCTGATGCCTACTCACAGCCGACGCATCTGGCTGATAATGTAGCATTAGCCTGATTGGTCTCAGCACAGCATTAAAGTTAAGACAAAAGTGTGTGGTATGATGAACAAAAATGTAGCAACACAACAGATTTCAGAAGGAAATAAGCCTGGTGTGACAGGAGTGTGGAACCCAAAGAAATGCTAGCTCAGTTTACATCTGTCCCATAGCAATTCTGCTTATTACCTCATGACAGTGAAGGAGGCTGAGCATTTCACATTCTTCCCTTTTCATTAATAAGCACAGTAAGTCAAGGCTTCCATTGTACAACACAAGCTGGAATACTGCTAGCCCTACCCAAACCTAACATGTGGACCTCCTCTGATATATCACATACAAACACTTCTGTTCCTTCTGCTCAGCTTTTCCATCACCGAACTCCACTAAGCGTGTGGTATTTCTCAAATGGAGATCAAGTGCTAATGCTCAGAAAGTATCATAAAGTAAATTTTAAAATTGCAACTGGAAGTAAATAATCTGAAAAGAAATTTTTTTAAAATCCTGTGTTTCTTTTTAAATCAGCCTTTCCCAGACCAGAAATACTAGTCTTGAACGTCTAGGCTTGGAAATACTACACAAGCTATCTCAACTCCTGTCATCTTAGATGTAACTGGATTTTAGGACTAAACAACCTCCACACAGACAAAAAGGAAAAGCACATCAGAAACATACTTGGACTCATTTTATATTAGAGCCAAGACAAAAGTCATCAGTCCCAGAGATGATAATCTAGTACCACCTCACCATGATTAAAACATGCTTCATTTACTTTAATACAAAATAGCTAAAGCCAGCAAGACAGAATTGTCTTTTCCTTTTAACTTGCCTTGATGGCTCAACTGGCCTCTGATTACGTAAGGGTTACAAGTCATCTGAACACATTAGTATGCAACTATTTAATAACACTACAGTGATTAAGTGTCTGAAGTCATATTAATCAGTTCAGTGAATGTCTAACAGTGAGCTACATTAACAGTGGAGGCACAATGGCTACAATTATGGCAAGAGTATTACAGCCATTTTCTTTAATAGTAATCTCCTGTCAAATTAATGCCCATAGATATTATAGAATTGTTTAATACTGAAAAGTGGCCACACTGTTGTCATTCCCGGAAGACTTGCCAGCAAAAAGAATGGACCACAGAGACTTAAACTGCCCATTAATGCTCATAAAGAGTCATCTCACAAGGTGAAGCCCTGCCACTGCACTGGAAAGAAATTTTCATTCCCTTGCTGTGGAAAAGACAGCAAGTAGCGCATTTTATTAAGTTCAGAAACCTAGCAAGGAACAAAAGCCACAACTTTTAGTAGCTTGGGAAATTCACAGTGAACATGAAGAAAAGCTTCTTCACCAGGAGGATAGCATAGCATTGGAAGAGGTAGTTCAGAAATATGGAGCAAGCTCCAAGCTTCATCTAGACACAACCATAGGTGACTTGGTCTTACCAGTACTAAGAACCCAACTCCCAGTGGGATGCTGCGTGAGATTAAGCCCAGAGGCTCCTTCCAACCAACATTTCCAAGATTCCATGACCTCGTGTGCAGACACAAACCAAGTAAAAAACTAACTGCAATGGGGAATAGTTGCAACAGTTCCTGATATGGCAGTAAGGCCATATGCCTGGGCAACTGTCAGGTAAAGACCCATGGAAAATCTTGTGTAGATGCTTGCAGCAGCAGCAGCAGCTTCCTTCAGAGAATGATTATTATGTTGCCTTCCACCTATCAGAAAATACTTTAGGTGAAGGATTAAGGTATACCAGCCTTTAGTCTTTTCCCTGAGAAGCACTGTTTTGCCTATCAAACATGTCTCTGCTGAGACATGAAGATGTTCCACATGTTCAAATAAGAAGGAAACTCTGGCACACTTCAATTCTCTCCAGAACAGCTGGCATCAGCATGTAGCTGGTTACAAATGCACAAAGAATCTCAGTAGACAAAGGGAGTTCGGCAGAAGAAAAGTGCTTTCTTTTTTCTATTACAGTCTTCATGGTTTAACTTAGAAAAAAAATATCTGCTTCAAAGGCCTTTCATGCATATTAATATGATTTTTAGCTTGTTTTTCAACTTCACTGTTAAAAGACATGCTATAAAAAAAGTGGAAGGAATAGTTACTCAAGGGTAAATGAAATACGCACACTGACAAAGCTTTCTTCAAGGAGTGCACAGCTGCACCCTTCCCCTCCACAGATACAGAATGTCTTCTTTCACATCTTCGAAAAATTCTGCGTACTCTCACACACGTGTGCATATACCAGTAGACACACTTCCATCTCAAGTTGTACTTGCTAGTGTGATTTGCTTTGCTAAAGCATAGTATAAATTAACCAGTGAAGTTCCCAAGAAACAAGTTTTTTACTTTTCTTTTTAAAAATCTGTGGCCACCAGACCTTTCTGGGGGTGGAAGAGGGGGATACAGAGAGAGAGAGATTGAGAGATGTGTGGTATCCAGGTAGTTGCCTTAGGGGATGCAAAACTTTTGCTCAATTTTTTACACCTTACACCCTTCTCATTTCAGTAGAAGAAAGAATTGAGGGGAAATACAGCTATGGCTGTGACTACAGTAGAAAGTCTTTGCATCAAGCTAGCGCTCAGATATAGAGCCCTACTGTGAAAAAGGTTCTCAGGAACTCATAAATCTCCAAAAGATATGTTCTGTAGTCCAGCAATGGAGAGGGTTAAAACAGTGAGCCCCAAATTCTTACAACCTGCTGTAAAAACAGATTTTCTTTGTCTCATGTGCACCAAACTAAAAAAGAAATTATTGAAATGACTGATAGATCATATGTGGCAAAGTGAGGTCTTGCTCATAAACTGCTGGTGTAACAGGCATGAAATATATACATGCTAAGACTATATACATGCATCTTTTTGGAGTGGTTCATTTTCAAACATCTTCTCTTTACTACTTAGCCTTTTCTCCAGCCAGTTTGATAGGCTTAGGCTTTTTTTTCCCCTACTAGCTCACTAATACCTCCCTCCTTTTTACTTCCATTTCATCTTCCTCCCTCCAAAACACAGTTTTACATTTTGCCTCACACTCTTCCTTTGAGATACTTAGGATGTTGTCACTAGACAAAGCCTTGACCACAAACTCAATCAAACCAGCATGCTTCTCCAGGTACTCATGGACTGTAACACCTGCAGGGTTCATTTAGCATGATTTCTTTCCATTTTAACATAGCTTCCAGAAATTAAATTTACATATGCTCTTTAGCAATATAACATTAACATGTTAAAACTTCAGGAACAAAGGCAAGTCTACCACATTCTCTAGTGAACTGTCTGAAACCACCTTAATTTAGACATTCCACCTTTTTTAGGGTAAACTCACCTGTTTCACTGCAGTATCACAAAGACTGAAAATTCCCCCTAGTTGGGCATCTTGTTATCATCTAGAGTTATCTGAATATATTAAGTCAGTGTTCAGACTTGAGACAGGTGGGAATACATCAATGTATTCCAATTCATTTCCAGCTAAGGATCACTTTTTTGCCTTCTCTGAAGTTTCTCCAACATTGCCATGCCTGTCTTGGAGCAGAAATGCTAAAGCTGGACACAGGAATGTAGTGATCTTACCAGTGCTGGATGCAGAGGCAAGACTATGTCTGTATGTTTACCTGCTACTCCCCTTTTCAGAGTCCCAGAGTTCATCTCAGAACCATTTTGCACATCACTTGAATAAAACAGAATCAAGAAAGTACCTCACTTTAATAATTCCTGCTCTAAATTACTCCTTTACAGGAGTTTCTCAGAAAGACTGTTTAAGTATAACCAGTATTGTCTACTCCTACACATACTATGTTGTATTTATCTGTAGAAAATGTTCAACTGTGGTAATTTAGATAACACAGATTACTCTGTAATACTGTCGTAGTGTAATCATGATATTTGCTAGTAAATAATTTAAATACCATTTCAGAACACTAAAATGCTGAATAATATAAAAGCAAACAGATTCCTGAGTGACCTTGTCAGAGACAGACACCCTGCTTTCTTCCCAACAGCATCTTTTTCAGATCTGCCACAAAGACAGATTGGAATCCATCTAATATATAACCTCTTAGAGCCAAGTTTCATTTGTTCCCCTCCAGTCAAGATGTTGAGTGGTAAGACAAATGCCTTTGAGAAATTCAAGTACAGTGTATTCATTCTGCTCTCTTTATCAGCCAGATCTGTGATCTTGTCAAGTGATGACAGTTTTGTTTGACAGGACACATTTCCATAAAACCAACTTGACTGACAGTAATATGCTCTTCCTCTAACCTTTTGTTGACAGCGTCCAAACTGTTCCACTCTGTTGCCAAGACTAACGCAAAAGTAGCTATTCTTGTGGGTGTTGGACAGCCCCTCATCGTACTTTTAATTATGGGTATTACAATGGCCCTCCTGCACTGTTACAGAGCTTCCCTGTTCTCTGGCGCTCCTTAATATTGAATTAATGGCTCAAGGAATTCCAATGCTAGATTTACTTACCAGGATTCCAGAACTGCTGGTCATAAAATACTTCTATCTGCCGCTACACATATTCCGCTTTGGCTTTAATGAATAAATTTGTACTAACATGAGGGTTCAGAAACAACCATATTTCTGTTGTGCAGCACTCTAATTTTACTTTCAGTTTAGCAACAGATAACTCAATTGACCCAATTTACATCGATCAACTGGAGGGTTATTTTGTTCCTAATATACCTTAAAAATGCCATCTTACTACTTTTAATCCTAATAGCTTTTGGCATTCCCTTTTTCCCTACATGGTTTGCTTTAACATAGGGACAAAGCATAAATTAGATAAAAATGTATTCATGTCAGCTTTATCCTGAAAGCACATGGAAAAAAATACAGTAAGATTGTCTAAGCAACAGTATGCACAGAAGAAATCACACTTCACTAAAAAAAAAAAAATCAACTGAAAACAGCAAGCAAAATTTAGCTAACTGCTACTTGGATGTTTTTCACTTGACTCACACTTTGAATGCTGGTAATTACTTTTTATTATTTTTATACAATACAGGCAAATACATAAATCTAGAAGTTGCTCAATTGTTTTACAATGTAAAAAAAGAGCTGTTGCCTGTGAGAGAAGACAACCAAAAGAAACCACTTCAGAAAATAAAAAAAAACCACTTCATCTTAGATACCAACATTGCTGACAGACACACTCCATTTCCCAGTTTTGAAGTGGCATACAGGGAGCTAAGAGACAGAAAACCCAGCAACCCCAACCCTTTCCAACACAAATGGAAACAAAAAGTAGATTCTGAGCTGTAGTTACTTAAAAGTGACATCAGTGCCCAGCAGAGCTGGACAGACAGAGGTGTTCTGACTCCCTCTCTCTTGATTAGATCCTTACCCACGGGTTGGTGGGTTTCCGCTACAGCTTTTTATGCAGTAAAAGTTAGTTCCGCTCTGTTTCTCTGAGGAGTGGGAGGAGATGGAAGAGAAGCATCCATACCTCTCCCAATATGTTCGGTGCTGTTGTGCTCAGTTGTGCATATGCCAGGGACATGAAGCATATGGCCCGGGGGCTGGCAGTGTCCCGCTTAGCAGATGTCTTCAATACATTCAGCCATTAAAGTCTTTTTAGGGGCCAGTTAACTGCTTTTTATCAGACAATTCTTTGTCTGTGGTTGATAGAGATTTATTCACCTTAACTGAAATCCCAAGAAGCACCTTTATATAAGGTGTACAGCTTTTCACATCCATGAACTAGAAAAATCAGACTTTACTACCCTCTCAAATTAAGTCTAGCAGATAAATTGACTGCAAACTGACTATGAGCTGCCACAAGAAGTCATAAATCTTCCTAAAGTACTTATGCTGCTTTGGTTTTTTGGACCAAGGAGTCAGAGAGAGGAAATACAGTCAAAGGCAAACACTCTTCCCAGTGCGGCATTACTCCCAGCAGCCAGGGATGAATGCATGAGGTAATACATTCCTGCAGGCCTGGCATGCCAGCAGGTCAACAGGAAGGCTCACACATCTTAGAAAAAAGCAAGAGAGCAATTAGCTATCTGGAAATGCACTGTAAATTCATCTTGCATGTTGGCATTGTAAGGAGTCATGAAATTATTTGAATGGTCAACAGTATTTAATCCTGTAGGCTGTTTACAAACTCCTTCACCCAAACTGTTTTCTGGCCACTTGATTTCCACTTCATATTTGCACATTTGACAATTCCTTCTCCACAGGTCTTCTAGTGTTTGGGCACATCCATCAAGATGACGGACAAAATAATCCTGCTAGAAGTTATTCGGTTTTGCCTTTGTAGAGGACAGACCAGACAGTGGAGCAAGGGCTGGACAGGATGAGAAAATGATGTTGCACCATGTCAATGCCCTAAACCAAACCGCATGACAAAGCCTGGGAAGTCAGAGCACGAAAGGTGATAGTCTCTAGTCAGTGAGCTCAGAGGCAGAAAAAAACAAAAATTAATTTCTATTTTTCTAGTTTATTTCTTGTTACAAAGGATGGCGTTTCACCAAGTATTAGAATCCAGTTTAGTTCTGATGCTGAGCACAACATCTGTATCACTCAAAATCTACATCCTCGCTTACAAATTAGAAGGGAAAGACTAGTACACTTTTTGATCCCTCATGAAAACACTTTACAGAATAAGACCCAAAATAATCCAGAAATTGCCCTTCCAATGCCTCAAATTTGGAAACCGATATTTCACTTCGAGTACTTTTCTCCCCCCTCACCAGTGGTAAGGCATTCTCAGTCCCTAGTTGGCAGTAGGAGCACACGAGGCTTCTCCCAGGTAGTGTTTCTGATAATCCTGCAAACATCTCACATGAGATCTTCTCTTATTGATTTCCTTCTCAGTGTGTTAAAACACACTAAGGAAATGAGATTGCCTCAAAGTCCAGTCTTCAGCAGGCAGGGTCTGCTCCTCTGCCTTAAAAGAACAGGATAGCCTTTTTAATTATCTCCAAAAAAAAACTCAGTATCTTTTCACTCAAAGAAAATATGCATTATTTTCCCCCAACCTCTTCTGCAAACCCCTTGTGTCAGGTTCAGCATTATTTCCCCGTGTCTGAATTACAGATTAATCCATGCTTTAAGAATAGTAACAAGCTTAGTCCTCCATCGCTTTCACTACATAGTGGTAAATACCCCAGTGGACAAAGCTTCTCCTCCCTTCTCTAGTCTAATACATTCCACCATTCATTCGGGATTCAGCATCCCATAGGTCCCAAATTCTGAACAGATTAAGGGAGAAGTGGATAATTCTCAACACAAATTACACTCCACAGTAACCTTAATGAATTTTCCTGTATCCTCCCCTGAGAACTTAACCACTTAATTTCTCAGACTTTCACTGCTGTTTACCATTTAGATGCAACACAAAACATAAATGTAATAAGCATATAAGATTCAAATTAACAGAACTATTTTTATTGTATTCAATTGCTGCTTAATCCATAGAAATATTTTCCATTGGCCTTGCTTCAGCAAAGCCCTTATAAGCACCTTCTTCCTCAAGTACATGCCAGAGTCCCACTGAAATAAATTGTGCTTTACATTTTCCATTCAACTCAACCTACATACAAGATTATTACACCTAATGGACACGCTGACCTACTTCAACCTATTATGAGCCCTATCTGCCCAAACTACTCGGACGTATGCTGATGACAAGACTTGGCAGATTAGTTGAATAATTGATGCAGGTTTCACATATTTATAAACAACTGTTCAAATTTTGGGATTTAGGGGTGTAAGCATCCATCTAGCCATTGCTGTCTACAGAAATCCTTACTCCCCTCCAGCTTATGAGCACTATGGCTCTATTGGGTCTACGATCACAGCCTTTGGACAGCCCTTGTCTTCTGACTGCTCAACTGTTCATCTTTGCAAAACAACAATAACCCTATTGTTTGACAGCAGTAGTGTAGCATGATTGCTTCATGAGACCTCTGCCATGTCACATTTTCAGAAATTAGAAGCTACTTTAAGCATTCCCACCCAGTCTCATTCCAGCCTGTGAAATTCTTATCATGACTGAGCTTACTAAAGAAGAGAGTAGAAAGTAATTTTATTGATGCAACTCTTCAAAGAAAGGCTGCAACTGACATTTTCAATTACACTAAAAAATTGTATGATCACCATGGTGCGTGGGTAGCTTGCCTCAAACTAAGAGAAGGAAAGGGAAAGAGAAAGAGAAAGTACTGCCCTTCCATATATTTTCCAAAGGGAAAAAGATGCATGCTGGTAGTAAATCTAATAGCATGTGAAGGGAGGCAGTGGCACAGCACCAGACTGTTTTGCTCTATTTGAGAAAGCACTGAACATTGATATATGAGATCATTTAGAGGAGCTGGGAGAGCAATTCACAATAAACAATTTAGTCTCCAAATGTAGCTCTTTCACTATTCAAACTGTCCACAAAGACTATGCCATTTTTATAGACATTTGGTGTTTGTAATTATCCAGACAAGTATTTCCTTCTAGTCCACATCAGTTCAAGTGCTGGCTTAAGTATTCAGAGTTCACACTGACAGCACCCTTACTACTCAGGCAAGTCAGCTGATGGTGGTTCTACTGTTTCTGCTTCACTGTGTAAACAAAACTCCTTTATGCAGAACTACAAACTTTTGGAAGTTCTGTCTTGGCATCTACAGGCTTGGGGTTATTTCTCCCCAAAGCTTAGCATCAAAAACCCTGATGTACATGTCACAACTGATGTGAAGAACATGCAACTACAGGACTTCACTGTAAGGTTAGCCAACAGTTTTTAACTTATTTCTCCAGCTTTCCTTTAAAGCACACAGGGAGAAAGAATTTAAGAGTCTGAGAAACAAGACAGGTAGAATTAGTCCTTTTTGTCATATCTGTTTTGTCCCTTTCCTCTCCCCTTTGAAATTCAATTTCTTGTTTGCCGAGATAGCATCTCATAAAAGCTTAATGAAAACGCACATAAAACATTTCTTCTCTAAATCTGAGACTTACTTTTTCATAAGACAGGTGTAAGTTCAATAGAATCACATAGCTACTTCTCTAAATGTAATTTGATTCAAGAACTCATACAACTCTCAGGATTATCACACAGTAAAATGATGTATGAGGCAGGTAATATGATGTACATTCCCTATAGTTCACATGCATACTCTGTGTATTCATATGAAGCTACAGCTGTTGAAATATTTGTTTCAGAAAATAAACCCATGGCGAATATTAAGATCTTCTTTCCAGTTCCCATTCATGTCAGGTCAGGTTCATCAATTCTTAATGAAGCCAATGGGTCATCAATGTGTGATTCAACACACCTGCCTTTTCCAGAAGCAGGCTGCTATATTTCTGGAAGCAACTTTCCCATGTAGACTTGTTTGCTTCCTAAAGGCACACTTGCCCAAGTAGGGAGAGGAGAATCATGTCAAATGACAGAAAACAGAGAAACTGAAAATAAATTTGCTAAAAGACGCTTGATCCAAGTCTGCAGATCAGCTAGAATCTAGCATTTTTCACTACTGTGATTACTGAAAAGAGTAGGCAGTTATGTGTTTTCCAAGTGTTGAACAAAATAATTCAT
This sequence comes from Eurystomus gularis, assembly GCA_013400335.1. Classification (NCBI taxonomy): domain Eukaryota; kingdom Metazoa; phylum Chordata; class Aves; order Coraciiformes; family Coraciidae; genus Eurystomus; species Eurystomus gularis. Next base: position 201,761 of record VZZY01004441.1, read on the forward strand.
GTTAGCTTTAACACTGATATTTGCAGTAAACTACCAGATGCACTTGGAGCTTAGCAAAGACTAGCGTCATCTGTCAGAAAGTAGCAGAAAAGCTTCTTCAGGCCAGGCTTCATGCTGCTGCACTAGAACCACCACAGTACAGCTAGCCAGCTTGGTAGCTCTCAACTAGGCAGTAGACACCTTGGCCTTCCTTCATTCAAATAAGCAAGTTCACACTACTGCTCTTGACATGGCTTAAGGTACTCTTCTGCTAAATTGAGAAGTAAAAGCAGAAGCAATGCTTAAGTAATACAAAAGGCTCTGCACATTCTTTTTAATAAAATAGATGCTGCAATTCTGCAGAACATTGAAAAAAGTACAAAGATTCTTAAAAAGTGCTCTGACAGTTTTCTGCTCATAATTTTCTCATTTGACAACTGAGGAAAAAAATAATCACTTTCTGCATCCTATTCTGTGATAAAAATGGGAAGGATTGCTTCTTTTGGCAGAGAGGAAGGGACCAGTGTCCCATATTGTAGGTGCAGAAAAAATGCAGAAAGAGAAGAAATCTGCGTAATTCTGTTCTGCAATCACGTCACAAAGCACTCACATGTGCCAACATGCTGACACTTCATGCGTCCTCCTTAGCTTGTCAGTTCATGTTAAAAGAATCTATTATGTACTATTATGTACTATCACAAAAAAGATAATGTATCTGTCATATGACATGATCTGATGAAAAAACTGCTAATAAGGAGCAACTCAACCACACAAAGCTGACCTGAAAATAATAATGGAAAGCTTCTAAATGTTTTATTTGGACTGGAGAAGTAGCACAAAAAAACAGATCCTAGCCGTATTTCTGTATCAGAGGTACCTGAACCCAGAAGTAAAAGAGAGTCATGATTCCAGTAACCATCCTTAAATTCAGACCCAGTACAGGGCACAGCACGCATATAAGCCACTAGAGTGCTAGACATATACATTCAAAACCAGAAACATGCAAGCCACATTTCCAACTTGATTTAAAAAAATCATGCAAATCACCACATGCACTGGAGTTTGGGTTAGTATTTTTTTTCCCTAGAATGAGTCCCAAGAGAAATACATCAATTTTCCATCAAGACTGTGATTCTCTGGGATAACGGTTCTGCATATAGTAAAAACTAGTGTTAAATACAATGTTCCTTAATAAAACTGAGTATTCTTGTGCAAATCAGACTGTTTCGTAATGCTATACTTCTCTGCTATCTGTAAAATACATAAAACTAAAGATACAAAGTAGAAAAGGTTTAAGCATTGCTCAAATCCTAGATGCTGAAACACACAAGAGAGGTTTGCTGTAATTCATCATTGGAAAACAGACAGGATAAAAGGTCCATCAAGTAGTAGAAGATTAAAAGACGACATCTGCAAAGTTCAAGAAGGATTGTGCCATCTCAGAATTATAAAGTTATCGGACACCATGGAAAAAATAAAAAAAGAGCACTGTACTTGCTTCTGATCTAATAAAGGTTTTCCTCATAATCATAAAATCTGACCCAGTAAAGCGCTAACCACACTTTGTTTTTATGTACAAGTGATACTATGTATTTCCAGAAGACTACTGACATGGCATAAGAGTTCAGAGTTCAAAGTTTGCTTCAGAAGATCAAAATAATTAAGTTCCTGCAGGATGAAACCCCCTCCATTAATCCCGTATTAATGATACCAAATATCTGAATGAGAAGGCTACCAATTTCCATGAAGTGTTCAGTCCTCTACACTGCTATCAGCTAGAAAAATTATTTTCATATTAACATTCTATCATCTGTTTAGAGAATTCAAGATAATTACTGTTGGTAACATACGAAGTTAAGGAAGGCAACAAAACTGTGGATATAGATAATGAAAAATATAGTTACACTGACCTGAGACTCATTTTGCATAGCCCTCTGAACCAAATTACACCAAATGACAAAATTATCCTGAGCTGGACTCAAACTGGTGACCTCTAATTAAAAGGTACTATATCCCATTATTAACTCTCCACAGCACATGCTTTCAGTGGCACAATGCTCATCGCCACAGTGCTTTCCTGGAAAAATCTGTCTAATTTCTTCTCAAACTAAGATTTTTTAGCAGCCCTAACAGAAATGAGTCTGTTACTTGTAATTCACTGTAACAGAGTATTGTTTATAATTCAGATGTCTGTTATTCCTTTTCTTAGCCAAAAGTACAAATAAACACATCAGCATGAAGGGGAAAAAAGTTTTACAACACCACCTACTTTTCTAAAGCTATAGAGAGATTTTTAATGCATGAGATGTTTTATAATAATTATATTTCCATGAGATTATTCAAGGATCACAAGTCTCTTTCAAATGTATTCATCTTAACCTAATTAGTATTTCTATTTTACAGATGGGGAGATTGACATAACAGACATTTTCAAATCAGGTGTCCTATAGTTCAATGACTATATTCACACTGAGAACTGAAGGCACCCAGGATCTTTGAATCTCAAGACAAATTTTTTTTTTTTGGAACCTATCCACTGGGTAGGTTACAAAATACAAAAGCCCACTTTTGGAAATTGTGGTCTGTGTGGCCAGACCATGGATATCATAGGAACCTGTGTGGTCAAACACCTTATTCTAAGTACCACCATTGCTAATTTTGGACTAAATACCTGTTGGGTTTTTATTTATCTCTATATATATCTACATATATATCTATATATACACACATACATACACACACATACCCACAAGAGAATAATGGAACAAATAGGTAATTTTCCCATGTCCTGCAAATTATATCAACTATATAGTTAGAAGTACAATGTTTACAAGACCCTAATTGTGTACCACTTAATTTCTTCCTAAAGTCTTCCTGGTGAGTAGAGTGCTGCTACTACTTACAAGTAGCTTAAAGCAAGGGCAGAGCTGCATACAGAGCAGGAGCATTGTGTTATCTGTTCAGGAGTTTGACCAATGCCTTAGTATGCAGCTAAGAGCTTCTTGGTTTGCAAGTCAGAATGAAAGGCAGGCTAGAGGCTTCTGATCTAAAGATGTTACTCGGTAACTCCCAATACTAGGCCTTAGAATACAGCTGTTATGCATACAGGTTAGCGAGTCAGACCATAGAAAAAAAAGCATTAAGTCAAGGCTCAGTTCATTAACTTCATACTAACTAAAAAAATGAGGGGGTTTTTTTCCCTCAACAAACTTTGGGGAAATTTGAGTTTAAAGCAATAAATTAGCAGACTTCATGATTTTTTCAGTCACAAACTCTCAGCATAGTAGATAAAACAGATTCAAGGGACTCTAGTCCATTAGATTCAGAAAAGCATAGGTCATGTTTATAAAAGCAGCAGTTGCAGACATTTAATTAGAGCCCTAAATATTTAGGATTGTTTCTAAGTCCATTTCACTTTTTAAAAATGTATTATTGTAATAAGCCAAAAGAAACTCTAATCTTTGAACTGCCCTCCTCCTGAGACATTTACTATAAAGATACCAATCAGTATCTCTGCCTTACTGTTCCACAGAATAAAACACCTTAAAAAATATATAAAATAGTGCTATCTTGAGATCATACTTACTTTATTCGTTTTCAAGTCTCAAGTATCTTTTGCTACCCTTCCCTTCAGAGAAAAAAAAAAGTAACAAAACATAAAACATTCACATATGCAACTGCCCACAGGTATATGCACAATGTACATTATATATAAATAAATTCTCTACAGAACAGTAATATTTTGTTGTCTTATTCTCTGTTTGTGCCACAGAATCCAAAATTTTTGCATGCTGATGTAGTAAAGAATTATAGTTACACATGGTAATCAATTCCATATTTCATTGCTCCCTGGTTAGCCAGAACTGCTGATAAACAGTGAAAAGTAGCTTGTTGAGCACTTTAACCAGCTCCCTCAGTACTCTGGGGCAGATCCCATCCAGCCCCATAGACTTGCATGTGTCTACGTGGTGTAGTAGGTCACTGACCATTTCCCCAGTGAGGAAAGCCATGGGGGCTTCATTCTGTTCCCTGTCTTCCAGCTCAAACAACTGCTCTTACTATGAAAGACTGAGGCA